>CM031861.1:38662786-39024051 GCA_018697195.1 Certhia americana
TCTTTCTTTCTTTCTTTCTTTCTTTCTTTCTTTCTTTCTTTCTTTCTCTCTCTCTCTCTCTCTCTCTCTTTCTCTCTCTCTCTCTCTCTCTTTCTCTCTTTCTCTCTTTCTCTCTCTCTTTCTCTCTTTCTCTCTTTCTCTTTCTCTCTCTCCTCACTTGACTTATTTTAGGCATGTTCCATCCATGGCTAGAAATCAGGCATGACAGTGGTCTAATGCAAAAGTTTTGTCCATGGAGAAATCAGACATGACTACGGTCTACCCCTGAATGTGATCTTAATGTTTTATACCACTGACAAATCATTAACATCTGTTAATAACTCACCCAGCTGCTTTGTTAGATTGTTTTTAAAAAATCTTATGTACACCATAGATGTCTCCAACTCATAGTCTAAGTAACCTTTCCCAGCTGCTTAATCCTTATTTAAAATCTTACTTTAAAATACACACATTTTTTAACTATCCCATTTCTTTGTCTCCAGACAAAGTAACTGTGCTAACATCTGTTCATTTTCACTCCCCAATTCCCATCTTAAATACTTATTTTCAGCATGTATTTTTCTTGTAAATAGTATCCCATGTACTTTCTCACCTCCTTGTCCTTCATTTTCTCCTTTCTGCTCTTGCTCTCATTCCACTCTATCCCTCATGATTTCTTTTGACTGATTATATTTTAAATACAGTACTAATACAGAGAAAAAGAATATTTAAATAGCTTCTTTGATTACCTCACACTAATTTAGGCTTGGGAAAAAGAAAATGGGGGCATGCAGTGAATCTACTATGTCTGAAGGGAATAAACAAAGGGAAAGGGGAACAATATACAGAAAAGGGTGTGTAGGTAGTTGTTAGGGATAAAACTATGTAATGGAAATACTGAAACATTAGAAAATACCTACAGACTGTGAGAAGCAGTAGGCTACACAGAAGCATTCTGATGGAATTAGAGGGGACTTGTCGCCAGGCACATTTTAAAACAGACTGGAAAAAAGGTATGGTTTGGGGCCAAGCAATAGGCAGAGGCAAGGAGAGAGGAGAGGGTGAGGGGAAGGAAAGTGAGAGGAACCTGAACTCAGCACTGGGATGGAGATTTCTGAGTGCTACTACAGCAGTGGCAGAATATGACAGACACAGGCTGTAACACCTCATTTGGGAGCAGGCTCAGAGTTTAAGTGCTGGTTCTACTGCAGTGGTCTAAACAGTACAGCTCTGGATAAAATGCTAGCAGTTTTTATCATTCCCCATTGCTACTAAATAGCAGATGAATACTTGAATAGATGTCCCATGTCCAAAATAAATAAACCAGATTTATAAGTGATGTACAAGATAGTTCATATTGCACTGAGCACCAAGACTTCTAATGTTATTTCTTTCTCACTGTTAAGAGTATAAGGGCACTGAGTCAAATTTATGTAAGTCAGAAAAGGTACATTACCGTAATTATAGTAATTCCTTTTTTGACAGCAATACAATAGCATGTCCTGAGACTGTGGAAATCTAAACAAATAAAATAATTAAACATATCTATTGTATTTAATTCAATATAATAAACTATAATACTACAGAGTGTTTTCTGTACAAGCATGGCTGTATTTTTCCAGTTCTGTCAGGTGACCCACATATTCAAAATGTTTCAAACTGAATTTCATTTTTGCCATGAAAATTTAGTCATGGCTTCAGATTCTTGTAAATGTCCTGTTTATTTGTAGATATCTTGAGATAGTACAAAGAAAATCCAAGTGCTTCTATACAATCTTTAACTTCCTCAGTAATTTCTAACTGTTCTAACAGACAACAGTACAATGAGTATATTTTCGAGGGTACTTAGTTCTAGGTTCTCTTCAGTTTTTTTCCTTTTCCAGTTGGGCAGTGTAATGACAAAAGATTTATTCTCTCATAACTGTATGGCATGGTATGATTCTTCACCATAACAGTTTTAGAGTTCTGTTGTCACATTTTCCTCTTTTGTCTAGAATAGGGTTATTTGTAGCCTCATATAATAAAAGGAAGCATTTTCATAAAATTAAGACAATAAAAAAAGAAGAAAAAACTTTCAGAGCTTTCTTGGATTTAAATGGCGAGTGCAGAATGTACAGCCTGTAAAATCACGAAACACAGTCCACATCACTTTTTTGCAACTGCATCATGCAGACACAACTAATTAACTGCAGGTTTTTTCAGTGCTAGAGAACTTACATGTAAAGAAACTTCATTTCCTCTACCAAGGAAGATGCTGTACCAGTACAGTCAAATATTTGTGTGTACATTTATTTTTTTAAAGCATGTAAATATATAGATGCAGATTATAGAAGACAAACCCTCAAGCTCTTGTAATTTTACAAGTTCTGCCCATGTAGTTGCCAGTAATGTTTAT
Source organism: Certhia americana (assembly GCA_018697195.1). Taxonomy (NCBI): domain Eukaryota; kingdom Metazoa; phylum Chordata; class Aves; order Passeriformes; family Certhiidae; genus Certhia; species Certhia americana. The sequence continues at coordinate 38,665,161 of CM031861.1, forward strand.
ATGAACTTTGTGAACACTAGAAGTCCAAACATAGAAAGAATATTGTGCTGTGTCATTAGAGTGAAAACAAAATATACATTAAAGGGACCTGGAAAAAACTTCTAGCTCATTGTCCAAACTGGAGGAAAAATAAAGTAACAAGCAAAAAATTGTTAAGAGAACAAATGACTGAATATATCTTGCAAATGTCCAGTCAAAAGGATTGTCACTAGCAGGATTGATAATATTCAATACATCTTCTGGCATGGTTACCATTTACTCCACAAATCAGCTGCCCAAGGAATCATCTGTAAGGGTTCACCTAGACAGCAGTGTGCTTGAGGAATGCAAAAGACCTTCTCACAGAGTCATAGAATTGTCTGAGTTGGAAGGGATCCAGGGATCATCAACTTAAGATCAACAACTGCTCTTAAGTGAAAGCCCCATATGGGGATCAAACCCTCAACCTTGGTCTTCCTGGCACCACACTCTAATGGGACAAACCAAAAATCTCAAACAAAATTAAATACTGCATCTTGAAGAGAACTAAGGCCATTCCAAGTCAGCTTTGGTCCAACAGCTTTCTAAAAACCCAAAACATCCCTTTGCATTTATCTATCTGACAAGAAACTATACAAGAAAATCATCACACTTTCCTTCTTGCCCTGGAATTCCTTTTCTTTTGCTCTCTCTGGTACACTGTCCACTTGCTTCCTTGTCTGAAAAGCTTATCCCATCTATTTCTGACTCTCTCAACTCCCCTATGATGGTCTTGCTACTTGTTCCCTGCACATAGAGCCATTTCACTTCCTTCTGGTGCACTCCTAAAGTACGTAACTAACTATTCAGGCATCTCAAGTTGTCTTTTATTTCATATTATTCCCTAAAAAGCTCACAAACAAGGAAAGCATTCTTAAATAGGTAAAGAGAAAAGAGACTAATTATTATTATTATTATCATTACTATTATTATTATTATTTATCTCTATTTTTTAATAGAGATTTTTGTTCTGTCTTGAGCTGAAGGTGGACATGGTTTATTTTGTGGGTGTTAGAAATTCTAGGCTGTTACAGCTCACAATTGACTCCAGAAACTGAGGGAAATTTTGATAAATCCAGTGAAATGGCAAAGATAACATGTAACCCAAAGCATGCTATCATTGTGCCATTTTGTCAAATTATGATTTTAAGGTATTTCAGTCTAAAAAAGTACCTCCTATTGATTTAGAAAACTCAAGAGTAGATGGCAGAATGTGCAATCAAAATTAAAGCTTGAGAGATCTGTAGCAGTAAGAAGGGATAGAATTATTTTAAAATCAAGAAAAGAATATAGATTATAGATCTTCCAAAAATCGACACTGATTTGAAATAGGGTTATCATCAAGCAGTTCTGGTGTTTGATCACAAATAACACAGTATCACATAAGGAGATGATGAAGCCATGCTTACACAGCTCCTTTTATCCCAAAGGATCTTGACAGTCTTTGTAAAATGTACGTGTGGTATGACTATGAAGAAAAAAAAAAAAAAAAAAAGCACATAGGAACAGAAATCACTTTTTACCATCACTGCAAATCAGAACATTTGTTTTACAGTGTACATCAATACTGTTCTTTAATTCAGGGAAGGATTTAAATTGCAATAGGAATTATTAGCCCATGTGCCATTATTAATTCCTAACAGATTGTACATAGAAGGAAAAAGAAGGGTAAATTACAGAGCACTGGATCACATCCACATCCAAATTACTATACACTGTAAAGTCCTCATTATAAAAATTTGGATCTGTACATAAATATCCAAAGTATTTCAATGCTAAAATTCAAATGCCAAAACCAGAGTTTAAACTGCAATATGCACACAAGCCCTGTGAAAAATTGTGCCAAAGGCCACTGATAATTGAAGGAAATCTAATCCCAGAGAAAAGCCTTGACATTTGGATGAAATAAGGACATTAAGCTGAGTTGGTCAGGGATTATTTTTACTCAGTTCTTTTTCTTCAAAATGAAAAAAAACATTTCTCAAGAAACTATCAGTTTCAATATATTTTTATACACTTCTTTTAGACAACAATGGATGTTGTTCTCTACATTTTCAAACAAAACCTTCTGTTTTTCTAGTTCAAAATTACTTAAATGTCATTGAAAAGAAAGAAAAAAAAAGGAAGTGAAAACTTCCAAAATCCAAAATTAATTACACGAAGTTTCACTGGCCATAACTCATTGTTTTTCTAAGTCTTCTGAGAGTTCAACTGTTCATTCCAGTACAGAATATTTTGGTATCCTGATAATTTTCCCAGGACAGGAAGACTATTTTCTGCTTAAAACTGTTACAAATCTAACTAGAGCAGTTTGCATCAAGTACCATGAACTTAACATGGCCTGATGCAAACCAAGTGAACTATGGCCACTTGGAAATGGTAACATTGTATAAGGACAATGAACTCTTCCTTAACCAATGTTTTTCAGAAACAAGCTCCACCTCTGCCCATTCAGACAAAAAAGACTAAAAATCAAAGAGGAATTAATGATATAAAGGAAGTAGCTCTTGCAAAATAACAGATGGAATGAGATCGGAAACACATGTAGTAAGCTGAACTTTTTTAATAAGACCAAAATGACAGAATTGGAACAAAGGAACAGAATGGATAAACATGCACACAAATCAGCAGAACAGTTGCTAACTAGAAATGGGTCTGTAATGCAGATTCAGATGCCAAATTATTTTTTAGATTTGGGCCTTTAGATGCATGATGTTAGCTTAGAATTTTTCAGAAAGAGCAGCAAAATTCAAAATCTACATTCTGGCTACACAAAAATTTCCTCCACAGTTTCTAAGGTGAATTATTTGCTTCATATTTTAAATGCTGACGTTTGGGATCACACATGAGACCGCAAGTCAGTCCATATGAAGATTCTGATCTAATGTTGAACTATGTGAAGAGGTATTACAGTGGAGCAGCAAAATGGACTGCAGCCTCCCTGCCAAAGGTGAGAAACAGCTTTAAGAAAAAAAAACGGGGACGCTGGATAGTTTGAACATGAAAACAAGCTATACTTAATAACTTATTCTCCTGATAAATTGACATAAAATCTTTCAAAAGAATGTCTCTTGGGTCTCCTTTATGCATTGATTTTGAAATTGCACACTCATCCCAATGTGGGACTGCGCTGTAAGCGCACAACTATATTGAAAAATAAAAAAGACTGTTTAAATACAGAAAAAAAACCCCCAAATGGAACTGTCATTATTTGAATTAGAGAAGTATTTAAAAAATGCCCACTGAATATATGTTTAAATTGTTAGGACAAAGTTTACCCTGATGATTCTATTGATAAAATAATAAACTAGGATTTCTCCAAGTCTCTTATATGATATTTGGCATAACATTAATCTCTCTTTGAATACATTTTCCAGAAGTAAAAAACCTCTAAATACTCCAGTGCTATGAACTCTCTATCTCCACTGAAGTCAACACAGTCTGGAGGACAATTTATTACTGTGATGTGAGAGAAACCATCTTTCTTTGAAATATTTGTCTCAAAATGTATAGTGATGTCAAATTACACCCAAAATGGAATAGAGAAGTAAACGATTCATCTAATTCCCATAACATTTTTCCTCTTTACAGGAATCTCAGACACATTTTATTTTCAGATGTTATATATTTGAAAGTTTTTGATGATGTGTTGTTATTTTTTAATCTATTATTTGAAAACAGTCATATATTTCTTCATTTTTATTTTCTATTAAATTCTGTCATGTAGACAACTGTTACAAAACATTACTCAGCAGGTTTCCATTTCCTAACTACATAATACCATGTCACATCCAAAATTACTATTTCTACACCAATACATGTTTCACAGACTGTATGAATTCTAGAAAAGGCAATTTTGAAATTTTTTTCAAGAACATTGGAGTCACTAAAATTCAGCTGTATAAATATTGGTGATAATCAAAGAAAAAGAGAAAACACATATAAAGGGAATCAACTTATAAACTAGGGAAATATTAGCTAAAATTTTATACAGTCTAATTTTCCTATATGACCAATGGTTGCATGCATTTTTTGAGGTGTTAAAATGTAATAGCAAGGAAAATTCTATGTTAGGGCATTTAGTTCAAAGTTATGGAGCTCCTTAAAAAATCGTTTTTATATCAGCAACCCAATAGTAGGGAATTGAAAAAAATTTGGTTTTTTTTTCCCTGAGAGTTCAGTTTACCTCAGAACATATCCTGGAATTGTCAGATAGACCACAGTAACATCCTTCAGTTACCAGTCAGGCTTGCTTGATTGAGCCTTCAAATACAATTAGTTTTCCCTTGATTTTATACAGCTCCCTGTAATTCTCTCTTTCTCTCACCAACTATGCACCTGTGAGCTTCTGCATAAATGCTAATTATCCAACAATAAAACATTAATAAGTTCTGAATTTTGTATTTTTGATTAAGCCAAAACATATGACACTAGGACACCAAGGATAAACTCTACCTGGAAAAGCACTTTCCTTTTTTTATTTTTAAAGTAATATATATGACTAAGTTTTGTCCTGTGTATCATGACCTAGTATGTAATTTTGTCATCCTTTGAAGGTCTTATGGATGAAAATGACATTACAGCCTGAGCTATGCTTAAGACACACAAAAAAAATACAAAGTAAGCAAACCCAATTTCTTTATCCAGGCTAAGACACTTTTCTCCCTCACTCTCTAGCAAAAATTGTCTAGAGTTCTTAATTTAAAAACAGACCTCCTATGTCTTGACTGTATCTGTACCAAAAAACTCTTGCTACTGCTGTCACTTCTCATACATGGGCACACACAAAAATACCAGACTGTATTTAGGACGACAAGAACAGAGGTTCAGTACTTTATTTAATGGCTAAGTTAATCATACGAGTAACAGATACATAAAATAGCTATCAGACACTGTTCAACAAAAAATGAAAAAAAAAGTTAAAAATTCAGCACATGTTTTTTTAATAATATCTCATCAGAAACTATTCCAATAGATCTTGTAAATGAGAAAAGAGCTTAATTTCAAAGAATAAGTGGGATTCTTAAAGCTAAAACAATGGATCATAGTTATCTTCATCTATCTAGCTAACAGGAATTTCTTAGAGTAGTGATCTTTGGTGTTCTAGCAGAGAAAAAAATAAAATTATTTTCAGATGTACACTTAGGAAAAACACTTCATTAATCATTTGGATTCTCTATGGTTTATAAGCATGTACTTATATACTGCTCCTCCCTTGATGTGAGCAGATAAACAAATCTAGTATTGTTACTGTAGAATAATAGAAAATTGCTAAACACAGAAAAGATATTGCAAAATGTCATAAAGGAGCCAAACCATTTTCCAGAGTTTCAAAATAATTTTTGACAGAAACTTTATTTTCTCCAATTTTTTATTAAAAACATACACATACACAAAATATCAATGAAGCACTAAGCCGCCAGCCCACTAGATGCGAGCTTCTGATATCTTCCCTAAACTCCTTCAGAACAGTAACTTTGATCAATGAGATCACAATAATTTGAAATGGCCACAGGAGACTCTTTTTACCAAACACATTCCTAGGAAAAAAGGTAGGAAACTCAAAACAATGAAAATTAGGCAATGAATGGCGCTGTCATACATCCTTTCACTTAACCAAAAGGAAGAAAACCCTAAACCAGTCACCAAAACTGTAATAGCTGGAAGTGATTAGGAAATGGTGGATTATCAATACCATGTTGGGAAAGATTAAGTACACAACAGCACTTAGCGGCACTGCAAGAAAGGAATAAAGTCAATGAAAAACTATTAGAAAACATTCTATGTCTAAAGTTCAGAATTAAAACCAATGTTTCATTTGAACTTTTAAGGCCATCAAAGAATTAATCTGCTATAGTAAATTGGGACCATTACAAAATGAAAGGAAGAAGCATGATGTTAGGAACATAGAACAAAATGATGGATGAGATCAAAGGATATTCTATTCTTGGTTTTGTCATTTGCTTTCAAAATGTAAGTATTTTCAACTACTACCATCTGCTGAGATCTGCAGAAAAGTTACTGCAAAATCCATGTAATATCTCTGAATACATCTGCATCAACAAACTAAAAAAACTGTCGCTTGGGTGCTGCAAAGAGTTGCAGCTAACTCAGTGGAAGAGTTAACTCAATGGAAGTTTTTTCAAATGAAGGAATTGGTTTAATGCATTTTTTATTTGATTCAGCCCCTCAGTTTCACTTTGATCGGTAATCTGATTTTTTCTGCACAGCTACTGTTCTTTCCTTTTTTCCTACTTCTTTGTTTTTTTCTTCTAAAAATTCCACTGTTTATGGACTCACATTTCACATTTAAGGGTTTCCTAATTGTTACTACTTTTTATTGTGTTTTTAAGGATTGTTACAGCTTCACAAACATCCCCATACACTCTTTATTGACTTACATTTCTGGATCACAGATCTGAAAGGCCTTTTCACTACTAAAAGTGAAAAAGTGTAAAACTCAGTAAAATCCCAAAGAGACATAGGGAAGTCTATCCTTGTGTTCTGAGTCCACTGTGTGGTTCCTATAAAAAACCTGAAAGTACGTCTGTTGACTGCCAGTACAGATGTTCACTTTATGCATTTTCTGACACAAGATATGTGGCTTACACTAAATTATGAATGATCTACATTCTTACTACAAAAGAACTCGACTTCTAGTTCAGTACAAAGAGAAAAATGGGGAGAAATAAAACCAAAGCTTGAAAGCTATAGGTGAGTTATAGCATAAACTGCCAAAATTAAATTACATCTGTTATCTAAGGGGACCATTTGACAGAAAAGCAATACAGATTTTTTTTTTTTCTTTTAAATTTGGTCTTGTATTTGTTTTGCTTGTACCCTGTTGCTTCTGAGCCTTTCATTTCAATCTTATTAAAGTCTTGTTTTAATAAACCATTGTTTCAGTGGTACTTGGAGGGGCAGAGAAGACCCTCAGAACTACCAGGTGCATTGTCTCTATACAAATCCACATATCCACGTTATGAAGGGATAGGAAGGATTGCCTGAGCAATCTCCAAGCCCTGAGGAGACCCTACAGCACCTGAGCAGCAGTTAACGTGCTGGAGCCTCAATGACTGTCACCTGGTGTTGGGCAATGATCACAGACAGATGACTTCCTTCTGCAAATGCAACCTGTAAAAAAATGCATCTCAAGGTCTTAGGCAAATCACAGAATGTGATTTAAACAGAAGCCAAAAATGCGTCCATAAAAAGCTTACGTGTTGGCTAACTGAAACTAGAAGATGAAGTCATAATTGACAACTTCAAGCATATTCCAGAGACCACAGCTGTACTCATCATTTGTTTGGGGCTGATTAGTCTCCTAGTGAAGCTTTTCTACTTACATGTCTGTGACCTAAACAGAGCTCCAGGAACAGTACATGGTAATTACTGGCACTGCATAACACATGGCATCAAGAGTTTTCTCCTTCTACTAGTATGCTTCTCCATTCTGGTTTACTTTTCATGTACAGTAACACTAGCGTGTGAATTTATATAAAAAACTAAAAAGCATATAAAATAAAAGGATATTCCAGAATCTAGAAACAGAGCTATTCTTTCTACATTTCAGTGACCAACACTAAGAAAAAAACAAATTAACTTGAGCAAATTTTCGAGGTCATTTAATCACTTATATTACTATATACTTACATAGTATATACTATATACTTATATCACTATATACTTACATACTTATATACTTATATCACTATATATGAACAAATAGTAAAAAAGTAAAATAGACAGATAAAAAGATTTTAAATATATAAAATTATGAAGTTATTTAGCTAACAAAGAGAATATGGAACAACACCCCTTTTTATTAAAAATCTGTGAAAATTATTTTGGTGGCAATATGGTATTTCCCAATTACATATAAAAGCTTTACTGCTGATAATACATGTACTAAGTGAATTTAACTTCAGCATCTTCATGTCATAGCATTGTGTTACAAGAGTAAAAATACATGTCATAAGCAGATTTAACACCTTTAGATGACCTCTAATCAGAAAAGTGCCATGCTACTCAAATTCCATCTGTCAAATGCTGTAAATACAGGTAAGTAAATATAAATGTCATTAGAGGCACAAGTTATCTTACTGGGAGAAGTTTTAGGATTTTATTTTTTGACAGCTTGCAATTTGGATATCTTCCAGTGTCAACAAAACCTGTTCAAGCATGATCTTACCTTGTCTTCACTACATCAAGGGGATGCATCAGGCAAATTTCTACAAGACCTATAAAAGAATAGCAAAGAAAGGCCTAATAAATATTTGTACAAATAGTAATATAATTTTCATTAACTCCAACAGTTTCTGAAATTTGAAAAAGCAATGTAAAAGCCTACACATATCATTGATGGTACAGTACTTGAACACCTCATGTATTAAACATGCTCTTCTGTAGTGGGTATAAACTGTTGGGCTTTTCTACAGTAAACAGCACTAGTTGTTCTCTAGAATGGGTAAGTGAGGACTTTAGCTATGCAATCAATTTAATCTTAGTTTTTGCTGTTTTCTGACTTAAGAACAGTGGGAACATTTGACTGGCATCATAAATAAATACATTAAATCTTGTTGAGAGTAGCAAAGGAAGGGAGTTCAGGTTGGCACTTGCTTCTTTGTCATATAATTCCTAAGAACACTGCAGGACTGCACTGGTGGCTCAGATGAACTGGATGTTAAGATGACAGCTGATTCCTGAGTGTCTGAGCTGCAGCCTCATTGGTGCTTTGTCCTATTCTGCCCTGTGTTGATGCTGATATGTTGTCCTGGCTTTTCCCTCTCCTGCTCCACTGCTCATCATTAGCACCTAGATTCACATTATGGGGACTTCCCACATTCCTGAAGAGAGTGGGAATCTCAAGGGGCCAATGCCAAGGTAAGAGAGATCTGGAAGGTCCCAAATGCACCTGTCAACACCACCTTCAAAGGTGGCTCTATCACTTTTTTCACCCACCTGACAGCTAGTGAAAAGTTCATACATAACCCAGGGAGAACTTTCTAGCTAAATTTCTAGGTTTGCCTATTCTATGTTTCATTTGGCATATCAGCCTCATTCCAAAGAGCAAACCAACAGTAAAAAGATGTGTTTATCAGGACCACTTGAGAAGTGTATTGTAGAGATCTGTCAATCTGCAGACACATTAAAAACTACTACTTAAATCTTACAGGACTTTGAAATGCCAAGAAAATACATTCATATATGTCCTAGATAATAACTACAATGTCTTTGAAATTTCTGTGCTCCGGTTATTAGGACCTTTAAATGTCCTCTCACGCTTTTTTACCCCGTGTAATAAATGTAATGCTACATCATGGAGAAACAGATTGTGAAAACTATACTTTTTAAAATGTCTGAATATATTTATTTATTTAATTATGATTATTGTAAAAAATAATGACAAAGCTTTTGTAATAAATAATGTGTCTTTTGGTGACTCGGAGCTATGTTTCTAAAAATCTTGATTCAGGAAAGCATTCTTCTTCAAGTTAAAATATCTGAAAATTCCCTTCTTTACATATAACATACAGTTCCACTGAAACTAAGCACACGCTTATATGTTCCACTAGATGCTCTCCTATTTCAGATGTTGGTGTCTTAAGTTCCACATCCTGTTCTCTTCCTTTAATGGCACACACCACAGCTAAGCTTAGGTGTTATTAAATTTAACAGTCTCTAATACAGTTTGGTAAGTGCTAGGCCACTCAAATACTTCCTTTTTCTAAGAAAAGTAATGGAATTAACACAAAGAGAAAATTGCATTTTGAAATATTGCACACAAAAACTATTGAACTTGTGGAATTTGCATTTTGGCCCTATTCTTTGACAGACTTGATGAAGAAAAGTTCTTGGTGAGTTTCATGCAGGAACCAGGCTCTGCCTGAGTGACACACATTGCAGTATGTAATCAGTATCAGAAACCTGATCTTCTTTTCATTATTGAATATAATCAAAGGGAGGCTTAAAATTTCACATTTTGAATATTTTAGAACTAATAATTTTAGTGTTTCAGGTAGAACAGGAAAATTGGGGATGTGGCTTTAAGTTTAAATCAGAGAGCATTAAATTTCAAAACATTATCTATTTTTATTTCAACTTTATGCAAACCTTCTGAGTAGCACAGATACTTACTAAGTAAGCCTTTTAAACTGAACTAGAGCATTAGCAGAGGGAGGATTCTCATTATAGTCAAAGGAGATGTAGCCAATAAATGCAACAGAGCTTTTAGCTCAGCCTATATTAAATAGCTATATTTAAAAATAAAAATTTCTTTTCTGCTAGATACACTTTACATATTGAATACATACATTATTGATAACTGTTACATATTTATCCTGAGGAATAATAAGCTATTTATACAACAAGAAAGAATGGCAAAAGTTTTTGCACATGAACACAAGTAACTTCTGGAGATAGTAACTGAAGGAGGTTGTAAATTGTAATGCTAAAATTCTTCATTAAATGTATTTAACAAGAATTTACATTAAAATTTCTGAAGATGTTAAAGTGTTTAAACTGAATTCCTAAAATAAAATACTCGCTGTGAGTTCTAATTTAGCAGAAACAATTTTTATTATTTTCTAGCATTACACTCTAATACATAAAGATTGAAACCCCAAATTTGTCAGACAGCCCTTGATCCCTAGTTTCCTGCCACTGAGTTTAAAGTCAGTATCAGGTTAATATTTATGGTCATTGTTTTGCTGTATTTTCTTTTCATTCCATGCAACATTGTTTTTGGGTTTTTTAAAATTTTGGTTAAAAGAAAGACAACCCAGGTGATATCAGCTAAAGGATATTAATATTAGTAGTAATGAGGTTCATTAAAAAGAACACCATTTTTTCAATGAAAGCAAAAGCTGTCATAGTTATTTCTGTGTAAGTATATTTATTGCTGTAATTATTGTTCAAGAATTACTCCTATTTTACCAAAATAAGATCATATCACATTTCACATAAGGGAACTGTCCCAAAATCTATAAACTGCTCCAACAGCTGCCAACAGGTGCTTTGTGACTGGAGCTGCAACCAAGTGTTTCAGTGCTGGCAGGGGGCACACAGACTATGAGTTTTCCCCTTTCCAACCACCCTCCTTTTCTAAGCTCTCTTTTTCCAACCCTCTCCCCCTCTCACCATTTTTGATCTTCTATTCCATCTTATTTTGGCAGATAGAGCCTACAGTAGGGGGCCAAGCATGGGGCCAAGGGTTGTTCAACCTATTCTGTTTTTGCAGCATTAATGACCATTTTGGGAGAAAACTGCAGAGTGCCAGAATTTGGTTCTATTTTCTTGGTCCTAGTAGGATAATTTTTAATTCAGGCATTTTTCCAGCAACTGAATCAGATGAATTCCAAGGTCCTTGGCAAGAGCTCTGTTTTGATAACTTCAGGATTCTATTGGTTATCTGCCTTTCTCAGTCTTTCCTTTGTCTCATCATATAATTACACACCAGGTCTTAAACGATGTATAGTTACTTGATTTCACCAGACCAAATTCTTCAAAAGATGCAGGGATTATGACACAGCTCTCTGAAGAGCACCAAAGGACTGCCCACTGTGCAAGACACTAATGGAACAGCTACAAACACAAGCCACATTTTTCCATCTACTATAGTAGTCATGCAAATCATTACAACATCCTACTTGATAGCCTGCCCAGAAAGTGTGGTGGCCCTACTAAATTACAAGCACTCTGAGATGTGCTCAATAAAATAAAATATATTGCCCTTTCTTTAGCTAATGTTCATCAGCTTTGTGTCAAATTCAATTAGCACTATGAAAATCTAATTTACTAAACAGCTCTATCAGGGTGCAATATATCTTAAATTGTCACTCTGCAAAGACTACTGTTTACAAACTTTATTTCCATGATAAAGTCGTTAAAATAGTTCCAGATACACTGCCCAAAAAAATACTCTAATCATCCCATTGTGTCTCCTTGGTGATGTCACATGCAAACTAACCCAGAGTGATATAAGATCGTCTAATTATGTTTAAAACAACTCAGATCCAAGCTGAACAAGACCCCAAAGGAAATATAGGAAAGAACAATTACTGGGTCAGTACAACATTTGTTGTCTTCTGGGTGGGAAAACATTCCCTGTAAAAACCAAATGCTAGCCATAAAACAAGACATAATCAAAATCTGTGTGTTGAAGAAATAACCAGCTGTCATCATTGACATACTCTGAGCATACACAAGTGGAATATCAATAACCAAGAAGGGAGTCCAGAATTTTATTATGTAAAACATTCTGATCAGTAACCTGAGCCCATGGAGGGAATAAAATGACAGAAAATGCTGATCCCCAAACTGATCCTCCTCAGTAAAGCATTTTCCCTTTTCCCAACTAATATCTTCTGTCTTTAAATTGTTTCCCATTACACTACATTTCCCTCTACAAGATTCACACTTAAAATTTCAAACTGGTAATCTTCACATACATCTCTTCAAGGCAAACATTTTGGTGACTGGTGCCTATTTTGAGTTCCTTTGTTCTTTGTTGCCCTATTCCATCATTCACACAAGTCTTGCATCAATAATCATACATGGCTTAAGAATACTATGACATTGTTTAAAATGTGTTGTAATTGTAACAATCCATCTGGCAAAATATGAAAGTGTGAGATTTCAGCAGCACAGGATTACAGCTCTCCTTATATTTGCAAGGGTTTCCATACTTCATCCTCACTGCATAGGGAGAAAAAGAATGAAATCTAGCTAACAGTTCTTGCAAAATAACACAGAAAACCAGAACCATTTGTGCTTTGGAACTCCTTAGAAGAGGGCTTATCTTTTAATCTTCAGCATTTCATTGATCCTCAAAGCTATGAACTGAAAAGTGTGAACCAGAGCATCTCACCCTCTATGTGTTTTCTGCAAAATACACGACATAGATTCAATACAGATTCAGGAGAGGCAGAGCATGATCCATGTGTTAGTTCAGACAACCCCCTACAGTGCAGAAGCCATTATGCACCCTCCTCCCCTTGTGTTACTCATTTCCCTGGAATAACACAGTCACTGGAGAAACACAACAGACAGGAGACTGGTCATAGAAAATGTGGCAATAAACACATCAGGCACTGTATATTGTATAGCTGGAACAGTTGATATTTATTTTGGCTTTTACATGGATATAGTTACAATGTACAAAATGATCATAAATATTTTATGCGTACTATGCATTTCCTTCTGAGAATATGTCTGACAGAAAGAAACTTGTGTTGATCTTTGTATCCTAATAAAAACAATGACAAATTCCTCTTAAATACACTTTTCTGTTTGCTAAAACACTCCATTCGCCAAGATGAAGCACGGACTCTCTTCCTGATTGTAACAGCACTATTTCATAAACAATTAGTGCCTGGAAAAAAGCATCCCTAAGGTCAATTCTGCTCAGGTTAATTAATCTCTGTCAGCTGGCTATCTGACTTCATCTTCACAAACACATAAAGCTTTTACCTGTTCTGTAAGGGTACACCTTCCTCAGCAAAGCCCACAAAATCTTAGGTTCACTGGGCAGTCAAGGCTCCCTCCTTTCCTAGGGAAGCAGTCACATACTGTGCTCTTCTCAATTGCAGTACATGTCAATTAGGCTCCAAGGAAAACTATACAAGAGCATGCACAGACTGTGCTGAGAAGGATCTACCTGTTAGCCTTCACTTAAGAAAGTGACACTCATTTTAACTCTTGCCCAGGATTCTATTTAGTGGTGTGGTATGGGACTAACGAACGGTACCCTGGAGCTCATCACAAACATTAATTAATGTTTCAGGTAAGAAGCCAAATCAATGCTTTCCTTAGACAATGTGGAGAATTGGAAAGTTACTCCAAAAAGTACTCCATAATGGCAGTGCTGTATTCATGACTCATTCTCTCTTCCTGAGAGACCTAGTCTACATGGAGAAAATATACTAGAAAACATGTTAATTAAACAAGTTGTTGAATATGATTTTCCCCTTGGTGTAGACAAGGATGCCTGTGCTTAAAAATGTGTTGGCTGATCACAGGAGGATCCCAGGAGGAGCTGTTGGTTTACTGCTACATTTTAGAAGTCTTTTACATGTCCACAGGAGGAGGTGGGCCATGCTAAACTTCTTAGGTAACAGTGTTCCTTAATAGATGCAACCTTGTCAGTATAGCACTGCCATCTGGAATTGCTATCCCCAAAAGCAGGCTAGGGAACAGGGATTACCTGGATTTAAAAAAAAAACAAAAAAACAACCCACTCTGGACTTTAGCAGCAGATGGAAATTTTTGTTGTTTGGTCTATGCTATTTGTGCTGAGAGAGGTCAGTGTCCTTGAAGCTCTCTCCACGAAAGCAATTCAGCTTGTGTTGAAATAATAATGGCTCCTTGGTTTTATTGTATAGCAAACAAACATTTCAATCTTCAAGGTTTCAAATAAAGATTTCTCAAGGGTAGCAGAATCACATCCTAGATGTGTGGAAGACAGGAGCTGGAAATGAGTGTTTCAGGTAGCATTTTGTCTAGACCAGCTGTTTCTCAGCCATAACCCGCTTCTGCCTCCTAGTCCCAATACACTGACCTAGCTAGACACAGGCTGATGCTCAATGCTCACATCAGAAAGTTCAAACTGCTCATCTTTGGTGCTCACAATTCTTACCTAGTATCTGCTGCATTTCACCGCTGCCTGCCCAGCTAAAGAGAACATTTTTACCAGATGGGAAACTGTTCAGTTCTATTGCAAATAAAAAACAAACGTAATTGTAGTCTGTTATTTTTGCTGAGCTTGAAAATTGGGTTACAGCAATTAAGTGAATAAAGACAGAAAATGGTATCCACCTTCTTAAATAGTCACACTCTGAATAAAAGATACTCAAACCTAAGTTGTGATCTATACCTGGGCACATGTGCACAAAGCTTTACACCTTTGGAAGGGCAAATTTCACTGTGATGTAATACATGAATGAGAGGTTATTATAGTAATGATAAAACAATATTCAAAGTCCAACACTTGTCAATAAGCAACACATTGAGAAAGTACTCGTCTTGTTCAGAGACTGTTGGAAAAACGAAAAAAATACACACCACACCACCACCCCCACCCCCACCCCCACCCCCAAGATTATTCTTGTATTTTAGCTCCTTTTTTCTGACTTATTTTTATCGGATCTTTAGATTGGTGACAAATGGTCCTATCAAACAATCCTAATTCCCTTTCACAGTAGTTCTACCATAGTATAGACATTTTTTCAGTCTAACACACAGTCAAGCTGACACATGTTGATTCAAAGTGAGTGGGATAGTTGTAAATATGCTCACAAAACCATGGGTTCTCAGTCAACAATGCCTACCTAGCTTACATTTAGCAGAATTCTGCAATATTTTATCAATGTATTTCTTGCCTCTGGGGTAAAAATATCTGTCTTTAATGTTCAAAGCATGTATGCAAGCTGCTCTAAATTTAGCATAAATTTATTCATTGTTTGCTTTCTACAACACTCAAGGCACAATCAGTCAAATCAGGAAATTATGCTCATGCTGCCAGCAATAACCACATCTTTATACCTACTGTTGCCTAGAATACTGCTCTATGAATCCCTTAACATGCTTCACTTAAACTACTCAATGCTCATTTATGTTCTCTAAGTACCGAGTAAAAACAAAGGCCATCCTCCAGTTTAATTTGATTTTTTATTTGCTGCGTACTTTAAAACAAAAAAAATAAGTCCTTGTTTCACAGACCTTCCAACTTGATTAATCTCATGCCTATGGCTTGAGTGATATATCTGCCATTAGAGAAATCTAGGATGATTTGGAGGATCGAGCTAATTTTAAATTATAAATGTATTTATAGCAAGACTAGGAGGAATTGTCAAATCAGCCAGCAAATATCAGTGGCTCATAACAAAAAAATCTTCTGCTGGAGCTACATGTCTTTGGAAGAAAGATTCTTCCAGACTCCAGTAGCACATACTACTTTCACAGGGGTGCAGTTCCAACTGCACTACTCACACAGAGCATTTCTGAGGCAAAATGCTATGTAGAAATGTTCTTTGTATGGTAAGATCCAAAAAAATTGCATTTATTGCAAAGTCAAAAATACAGTTTTAGAATTTTAGACTTTTCACATATTTACCTGATTTTAAATAGCAAAGCTGTTCCAGTGAGGATAAATCGCATTGAGGGTTTGATCATGCAGACAAGCAAGGTGACATTTAAGTACTGACACAAAAGATAATGGTGCAAAACACAGCAACAGTAAGAAAAGCAAATATTTTCTTCAAGTTCTTAAATTTTATTGAGGCAATATACCATGAATCACCAGAATCTACCATTTACAATGTCACAGGAATTTGATTAATTTCAACTATCATTTAAATTCCTATTTAAAAATAGTAAGAAAAACATTAAGATATCAAACAATTTTCAAAAAATACACTGAGTTGGATTCACAAATACTTCTGTGCAAAGTTTCTTTTTCCAAAATGACTAGCAATAAAGAGTTGTTTATATAGCTAACTGATTTTTTTCTCTAGTTAGTCTTTCTGATGCTGTATTATCATTAAAATTTTGTGTTATAAAATAAACACTTGCAGTTTACAAACTTCAGTATCTGAGTCTCTAGACACAAGTGAAAGGCTATATATTGTGCAAATTCTCCATAAATTTTTCAGCAAGTATTACAGGCTATTATGTCACTCAGATATGACATATTCTTTCCTTCATGTGTGTCTGAAATGGAAGTTTTTTAAACCATGACTGAAGGGACCACTGAGGTCAGTGCTGGGTTACATGATGTTTGTGTCACTACAGCTTCAGATATTTCAATGCATATTGAATCAATATTCCTGCAAAAAATGTGTAACTGATATTTTTGTTGCTGCTATAGTAAAATGCTTCTCAGTAAACTTGTTTTCATAAGAAGTTTGCCCATTCATACGTCCCAGAGCTGTTGTAATCTTCATTGCTAATGCTGATCTAAGAGCATGGACATTATTTTATTTCTTGACACATTTAAAGTTCTCTAATGAATAAAGCAAACAGCTTATGGCTGCTTGGACTGTCACTCGATTGCCCTGGAGGGTTTTAATGTCTTTAAAATAGGCCTCCTAGTTTGTATTTAACTACCTTGCCCACAGAGGTCTGAGGGGTAGAGCAGATCAAAGATGTTCTGGCAACATAAAAAGCAGCTGTCCTTCATTTACCTTTAATTAGCTACATCTGACCAGCTTCTTTATGGCCTCTTTGTCACACATTCAACAGTCTATAAGCCTTCTGACCTGTCCTTAAGGACTCCACCATTACAAGAGTTTCAACAAAATACAAACTAAAAATATGAGACAAAGAACTTTGAAAAAAAATTTGGTCTCACTATAGAAATACTACCTGAGGCACTAGTATTTTGAATTTTATCTGCAAAAGCTACAAATTGCTCAGTGTTTGGAGTGTCAAAATGGAATCAGTCCTGATCTTAGATTAGTTGCTTATGTGTATCTCTGTGTACTATTCAACGTTGCAGTGAATAAATTTCACACTACAAGGAATCCTATAGAGAATGGAAAGCCAAGCACGTGCCTCTTTGGCTAGGACACAAAGTTGCTCTTGCAGGAGCTGTGGCACTCGCTGTAAAGGAAATCACATACCTGCACCCCCCACCCTTTTCCTTTCTTACCCCTACTTTGCACAGAAAGCACACCCACATCCAGTAGGACTTTGAAAGTTCTGTTGCTGCTGCAGGATCAATAAGCAGTTTGTGTGTCTTAGAGCCATGTAGTCAGGGTGCACCAAAAGCTTGTATCACCAAACTAAAGTCCTTATGGAACAAAAACAGCAGCTGGAGTGTATACTAAATGAGTCAAGTTACTGGTACTTGGTCATTATATTACCCACTGAGATGGACATCTTCAAATTACCTGAGGTTTGTGTTAGGACCTTTCACAAAGGATTAGCTAACAAAAGAAAAATATAAAAACCATATATATATATATATATACAAAGTAGATGGCTTTCAAAAATTGATTCTGTTGCCTAAAGTATTTTTTTATCTTTCTCTGCATGTAAAAATGATTTATAATCTTTTTTTTTTTTTTTTTCCAAAATTCCAACCTTTCAGGCTTCCCTAGGAAACTTTCAGTTAAGTAGATCTCCAAAGAAGTTAGCACACCTTCCAAGGAATTTGTGGTGAGGTACACAAGCAACCAAATAACCTGCCTCAATGAACGTACATCAGCTGGCAGGTGTGGCTGGAAGCCTTATTCTTCAAGACTCTACTATGAGCAGTACACAGAAGTAACTTTCTCCCCAAGACTAGGAAGCTTGAGGGATTACTGTTGCACCTTAACCTTACCCTCACGAAATTCTTTTCTAGTACACGGTGTACATGTACTGCACATAGTGCTTGACCCAGTACAGCTGACAGACTTATCCATCCTTTATTACAAAGGCATGCATCTTTCCTCTCTCATTTAAAAGATTTGATTTAAACCAGGAGTCAAATTTTTTTTCATATATAACTAAAGGAATAAATTAAATTAGAGGGCTTAAAAACCAATTAAACATGCTTCCTATTGAAACCAGTTAAACATAATTCCTAAAGTTAAGAATAATTGTACAGTTATTAACAAGATGTGAATTTTTTTCATGTTTTTACCACCAATATAAAGACATAGCGAAGTACACAGATATATGAATAATGAAATGAGAGTACCAGTTTCTGTTCAGGTGAAGAAAGCAGAGATACACAAAGTAATGCTGAATGTGTTATATAGATAATGGTAATTTTCCATATACTAGTGCACGTTACACTGAAAATAAACCATCCTTGACTGGGACACTCCTGGAATACCAAAAACTGTCAAAGAAACAGATTGCCCAAAGACAAACTTAGCTGCAGGAATAGGAATGGTCCTAAAATATCACCATTACAAAGCATTTCCATAATGTAGAATAAAAACTAATTTTTCTTCTGAATCAACAAAAATAAATAATTCATCTGGATAAAAATATCTAAAATGTTAAGAAAACCATAAAAATTTTGTGTAAAATATACATTCAAGATATAGAACAACTACTGTCTGAGACCCTTGGAGCAGGCTTTGGAATGGCTGCTGAAGTGAACAATACTACCAATAAGCAGAAGTGGAAAAAATGTATTGTGAAGTGTCACACTCTGGGGGAAACCATGCAGTCACAATGTGACCAGCTATCCTAGGGCGAGGTCTCACTTGTTTTCTCCACTAAATGTCAATGGCTTCAATTTCCTGGTTTTATGAGCAGAAATGTTTCAGAAATATCAAGTCCTGTTTGCAAACTTCCTTTTGTTCAAGATCCATGAATAATATTTTAGACAAAATATATTCTAAAATAAAGTATACATGCTGTAAAACACCACTAAGGACTATAAACATATGTTTCAAATCAGTGATTTTCAATGAAAATTCATTAAATTTGGCAAAAAATAATAGCTAACTTTTCATCAGGGGAAAGCTCAGTATTGAATGGCCATTGCCTGGAAAATGAGACAACTGACCACAAAAAAAGAAAAAATTCCAGAATTAGTTTATAATGAGTAGTAGGTTTGAAGAATTGCTGCACCTTAACATATCAAACTGTTTTCATTTTAGTTTTGTAAAATGGCTTTCTAGCACTCTTTGCTAATCTGTATTTGAATGACTTATGAAAAAGTCTCGGTTCCTACCAAGACAGCTGAAGAGCTTTTCCCACTAGTTGCTGCAATATAAACTGAATAATCCATTATTTTTTCCATTTGCTGTAAAACAACTCCATGGCTGATAAGGCTTTATAACACTTTTATGAAAACCTCAGCTAACTTTAGTTCTCTATCTAATGGAAAGATTTATAAACTAAAAGTATAGGTAAATTAATGCTGTACAATTGTTCTAGGTCCATTCCAGATAGTGACTGAAAAATTTCCTTAGAAGAGATTCTTTTTACTGTTTAGCAATGAATACTACTTCAAGCAAATTTAAGACAATGTTTTCACCCATTTTGACTTCTGTAATTTATACTACTAAAAACATTTTCACAACAGAGATTCTTAACATTTTACACACCCAAAATAATACTTAGTTTTTTTTAGAAAAGCAAAACTTAAGGCTCCAAAAGCTTTGATTTTCACCTAGTGTTTGTTCTGAGATTTTAAATACATTTTTGTTGGGGTTTTTGTCTGTTTCAGTAGTTGTAACATTACACATTGACAAAAGAACACGCTACTTTCAAAAGTAAGTTGATATGTTGCCAGTTTAAGGTTTGGGCTTTCATTGAGAAATTTGTACTTATTTGCAGGCAGTGCTCAGCAATTTCCTCATACTTTACACAGGTAACTGGAAATTGAATATTTTTGCAGAACAAAAAGATTCCCAAAACTGATCTTTGATTTGCTGCTGTCCAAAGTTTCCACTGAAGTTATAATGTGGGGTTTTTTTGTTTGCTTGGGTTTTTTTTCTATAGTGGAGACAGGATCAAATTCCAAAAGACGTCTTAAGAAGAATATATTCAAAATTTATGTATCCAAGCAAAGTAATATTGTGATATGTGTAGTTCTGCAAAGAGATCAAAAACTAGATGAATCTTTCTTTTTCTTCTCCAATGTCCCACAATATTAAGAACACTTACTATAGGACTGAAATACCAAAATTAATTCCAATTACAAGACGATGCCTAAAACATCTGCTTTATATATTAAGATATTCAGGACTGAATACCCTGCTTATTAAAATGGAAGCATTTTCTTAATATTTCAGAGAAGTTCTACATGTATACTAGAAGGAACCAGATTCTTGATATCATGTCAACTAAAACACAATGATCAATTATCAAGTATCTGTGGATAGAATAAAAAATAAAAATTATTTTCTTGAGTGCGACCTGTATACACAAGGATGTCAAGTATTCTAAGGTCTTCTACTGCACGCATTTTTTGTTGAATTCTATGTTGTGGCAACAGGTGATGACAGCACCACTATTATGTGTTATTTTAGCAGTCACTGGTCTTCCCAGTATTTTTCACCACTCCCATCTGCTGGCAGTATATCACGGCAAAGATTCAAGAGAAATCCACTATGAAGCTGATTGTTAACTGGGAAATGTCAACATGCAAAGTCATGTTTAGAATTAACCTGTCTTTAACATTTTCAGGTGCCCACACCCTCTCTTCTTTCCAAACCTTAATTACATCAGAAGCTTGACAGCATTAAAAAAAACAAAACAAAACAAAAATGCAAAGAAGAAGAAGGGGAAGAGGTGTAGCTCTATTTAACACAAAGACAGAGCAATTATCCTCCAACAGAGGCACAGAGGCTAGTAACACTGAACTTGCCAAGAGACAAATGTCTTAAAAAAATAAATACCACCGGTTAAGAAGGAATAATTTTCCACTAAAAGTATGAGGTCTTAGCACCACTGACTGTAATGATAGAAATCTTCAACTTCTTCCTTTGGAAAAATACCTGATTTTTATTTTCCATCGTAACTATGTATGTAACTGAATTCTTAAGGATCATTTCTCACAGAAGATGCATTTTCTCCACAAATTGTTTTAAATCTGAGAGACCTTCTTTTTTCAGAACATAATAAGCAAGAATGCTATAATCCCCTTGTTGATTTCTTTAATACACGCTCTAATCACTGACAGTGGTCAGCTACATGTCAAGTAAAAAAGGACAGCTCTAAGTCTCAATGTAGCTATGGTATCTTTAGAGGGGTTTTGTCACCTGAATAAAATGTCTCTGCCATGGTGTAGTGGGCCACACTACTTTTAATGCTAATAAAGAAAGGCTATATCCGTTATGTCCATACTTCCCCTGCAAAAATATGTGTGTCAGAGCCAAGTACTGTAATGCAACCAACATCTGAAAAGTGTTCTACAGATCCTCATTTCTGGCATCTAAACAGTGAATATCCTGAAATGTGCACTTCAAAGTAAATTCATTGTTCAAACCTCTCCTTTCCACACCATCAATCCATCCTCCTCTCACAAACAAACAAACAAACAGGAAAATCAGAGTTCCTGTATACTGGCAAGTTCAAGTGTTGTCCTATTCACAAACTGTGAAAGTTAGGAATAAACAGACATGCAAGATTCACCCTGTGAGAATCAAAACCAGTTTGAGTGCTTGCAGAAGGCAAACGATGACATACACTTCTCCTATATTATGACATCAAAGAAGCAAAATTCCCTGCGAAGTTCCTAAAGATATAGCGTTTTCATTTTACATTATTATTAGAGGACTGTGACTAATAGACCCAACTAATTAATTTAATTCCTTTTGCTACTTTTTTATATCTATATTTGGAAATAATTTAACGCAACTGAAAATAATGACAAGATTAAGCAGTTAGTGTTGAGGCCCCAAAATACCTAAATTACATACATTTTTAGTTAAAACCAGACTTTGTCTTATCCTTTCATTTGGACTCCTTTTTCTTGTTAGAGTTTGGAGAATGCTTGGTGAACTGACAGGAGGGCAGACAGCTTTCACTGAAAAGATAGGGAATAGGAATTTTTGTGAAGAAAGAAAAATAAGTTTCTTTTCTTATTTTCCTGAACTGCCAGAGAACATAGCCTACTCTGCTTTAGAGCCAGTTCTCTGATCAGTTTTGATGTGATATCTAAAAAAAAGAGGACACAATATAGCTCATCTAACACTGTTTCATCACACCACTGGCAAGTAGCACACCACCACAGATTCAACATGGACTGCTGGGTGAGACTAAAGTCTGATGGAACACAGTTCCATAATGTACTGGATTTTTGCAGTGTCAGGAAGCCATTGTTATCATCTGTATCTGATATTTGTCTCAGAGCTCCCTGATTTCACAGTTCTTTGAAACTTCTGGTACTCAGCCCCATATGGTGTTGGCACTATGTAGACTTAGAAGTACAAAGACTGGCCACCCTTTACAGGAAAGAGGGGAAAGAAAAGCTAATTTATGACAGCAAGAGGTTGTAATATGAGGAAGGCATGGGAAAATTCTGGGACTTGAAGAAAGAAAATGGAATTCAGCAATGTCAGATAGTATGTGCATATGAAATCTCACAGAATAAACCAGTGGTGCAGTTTTGGTCAAAAGCCACATGTAAAACTGCATGTAGTGAACAGGGGCAAACACCAACACAGGCTGAAGCAAGACTCCCAATGTCCACCCTCAACTATGTAGAAACTGGAAGCTTTCTACTGATGAAGACAGTGTCTGGGCAGCAATTTCAGAAACTGCTTTAAACAGACACTTGCTCATTGACTGTCCTTAAGCACCAGTGTGAAACTGCAACACTGAAGGTTCAGTCTGCAACACAGGGCACTCCTGCTGCAGCAACTGATGCTACTATTAGTGATATAAATTTTGTTATTCTTTTTTCTTGAACATGTGCTGTTGTACACCACTTCACTGGTTATTTTTGTTTTGCATGAAATCATGGCATAATTTGGTTTGGGAGAGATCTCCGTTTAGTCCATTTAGTCTAACATTATAAAATCCTGGTCTGCTCCACTCTGGTGCTGTCCACAGTATTGCTTTCCATGCAACATCAGTGGGTACTGGCTGCCAGCTGGACATGGCACCACTGATGACAACTCCTACAGACCAGCAGTCCAGTCAATTTTTCACTCAGTGACCACTGGTCCAGCTCACAACTCACCAACATTGTGACAATGAGTCTACAGGAAATTGTGCTAAACATCTGACTAAAGTCAGAGTGTGCAACAGCCACTGTCCCTCCCTTGTATACACAAAGCAAGACATCTCATTAATATACGATTAGTTAGTGTAAAAACTGGAGACCAAAGACTTAGATATTCAGATTGCTTGGAGAATGGATGCAATCCTGTTACTAATGGGAATACTCTTTCACTTGCTTAAATAAAATCAGGCCTTTAATATATTCGCTCTTGTTTTATTTGTGCTTTGGTTCTAATAGTTAGATATTACTTAAAGAACTCTTTCAAACAAACTAGGAGTAATTTAGTGAAACGTAATTAATGTAATAATGAGGTACATAGGGTCTTTGACTTTTATCAATCTTAGTGTCATAAATCACTGAAAAAAAAGTTCACTATTACAGAGCAAATCTTACATTTTAATTAGGGCAAACACATAACTTAAATCTTGGAGTTGTGGTTGGTTTTCATTTCCAAATCCCTCCTTTCTATGTATGCAATATATATTCAGCATTTTTCATCCTTACCTCTGTCAGTATCTGGCATAACTGATCCAGATAAAGAGAAACATCAAGTTACAAAACATGAAAATTCTGTAAGACTTGAAAAAGCATGAAATGACAGTTTGAAAACTTTGAAATTAGCAGGCACAGTCAACAGTCAGTTTTTAATATCTAACTGTTTTGATATTCCTTATATTCCACACTCACAGCCTAATGCTGCAGATACTTTAAGTAAGCTACCTGATCTGGTGGAAGGTGTCCATGCCCATGGTAGAGGGCATGATGAACTAGAACTTGATGATCTTTAAGGTCCCTTCCAACCCAGCCCAATCATGATTCTATGATGTTTGATTTTTAGGTTAGATGTTCCTGTCTTGGATAGCCTACAAGTATAAAATTAGTCTATTCATTCAGAGCTAATTCCAAGAATTCATTCTTGCAGGAACCAGAGTCCTTTAGAAGATCACTTTCAGGAGCCTTGCAATCTGGAACTATTCCACTAGGAAAGTCTGTGAGACAGCAGTCCGGCACTACTGAGCTGCAGGAGAGAACTGAAACTTGATACTTAAACTGGAGGGAATATCATCTGTGTAGCTAATTACCACTGGATTTATGGTATATGTATAAGCACTTTGTATATGTTGCAGGGTCCTTAATTTACAAATGGTCTAGATTGCAATTTTTATTTGGTTTCCTACCTTGAGACCCAATAAAGAAAAAATTTCACTGTTTTCCTCCAAAATAATAGCTGGTTCCTCTGCACCTGACTGTAATAATTGTAGAAGCCTGTACTGGAAAGCAAACCAATTCAGGGTACAAATGTATGGAAAAAAAACAGTTTTTCTTTTTAAATGGAAAGCTGTTCTGAGGAAAGCGACACACCTTTCCTCAGTCCATTAGTCCTAATAGTCCTAACTATTACAGTCTGATTTAAACAATAGCATTCATCTACTTAATTTGGTACCAAAGAACTCTTCTTCAGATAAACAAACAAGCATCTGCTATCACTTTAGGAACAGTAGAAATTTTGAAGAAGTGAAGAAGCTGAAAGTACAGCAAACTTTCTTTTATCTTAAATACAGTGCACTTTTCAACGCTCAACATTATCAAGTGCTACCACAATTACAAAGATTTGTTTCCCTTTCTCTTGTAAACTAAGCCATTAGGACATTTTCTCATTAAGTAGTCCTTGAATAGTGATTTTTCACAGATATCATCATGTTTTAGAGCTGAAGTTCAGATGTTAAGTTTTGCATCTCTATAGAGCAATGTTGAATCTGTGCTACACAGCAGACCTGTGCATACAACATAAACACTAATCAAAACAGTATTCCTGCGTGAATCATACAATCATAGAATGGTATGGGTTGGAAGGGACCTTAAAGTTGTCATTTAGTTCCAATCCCCTTGCCATGGGCAAAGACACTACTCCCTAGGTCAGTTTGCTCAGAACCATACAGCCTGGTTTTGAACACTTCCAGGAATGGGGTATCCACCTCTCTGGGCAACCTGTTCTAGTGCCTCACCACCCTCTAAGCAAAGAATTTCTTCCTAACATCTAACTGAGCCTTGTCCTCTTTCATTTTAAAGCCATTTAAAATGCCCCTGTCCTGTCCCTATCTGACCACATAGAAAGCCCCATTCCCTCCTTTTTATAACCTCCCTTATGACACTGGAGGTACACACAACCAGGTTTACCCAGACCCTTCTCTTCTCCACGCTGAACAACTCTAGTTCTCTCCACCCAACTTTGTAGGAGAGGTACTCCAGCCCCCAATCATTCTCATACTCCGCCTCTGGGCCTGCTCTTTCTTGTCCTGAAGACTCCACACCTAGGCACAGCACTGCAGGTGGGTCTCATGAGGGCAGAGCTGAGGAACAGAATCCCCTTATTTACCTCCTGCTCCCACTGCTTTTGACGCAGCCCAGGATGCAACTGTCCCTCCAGTCCGCAAGTGCACACTGTTGGTTATTGCCCAGTTTTTCACCCACGGGATTCCCCAAGTCCTCCATTGGGCTGTTCTCAATGACTTCTTGTCCCAGGCTGTTCTTTTAGCTGATACTGCACAGTAGCTAACATCTGAAGAACCTGGCAATTCATACATTATACAATGGCAACAAAAAGGGTAAAACTTCAGTAATGACAGTTTAACCCAGGTCAGCTACAAAATTTAGATGGCTACAGCTGTACTCATGCACACACGGCACCCCCTCTTCATGATAACTGCCTAGTCTTTTCTCTTTTTCTACATTTAAATTTATCACTGTCATCCACCTGTTGTATCTTGCCATTTTTTGTGAACAATGAATCAGACTGCAGCTGAATATGCACTGCTTAGCAGGAGGAACCATAATAACTCACGGCCTTGATTTACTAATGTTGTTACTTCTGAATAAACAGTATTTTCCAATTTTACATCTTATGCCTTACTGCTTTCTTTTCACTTAAATCATATTTGTTTCCAGTTGAAGACCTTTTTTTTTTTTTTCTGAAAGACACTAGAAAATATATTACATATTCTCCAAAAGCACAAATAAGACCTGCATATTCTTGTTGTTCCCTGAAGATCTTGTGCGACACTGTCATTCATTAAGTTGCTCTGGGCCATTACATTTCTACACATTTTACTTGTACTGGCACACAGCCAGCACTGACTGCTCAGCTCTAGAAAGCCCACATGTTTTTGTACTTTTTGAAACTAGCATGACAACCATTCTGAAGAGTAGCTCTCACCTGCCACGTTAAACTGTAAAACCATGAAAACATTGATGCTCTTCTTTCTCTGTTTAGTGCTGAAAGTGAAACTATTTTTTCAGGTGCAAGAGCCATATGAAATCTCTCTAATGTATAGACATTTTGTAGCCATGTTTTTAATGGAACAGATCCATTAAATTTATCTAGAACAGTAAAAAATAAATTCAAGTTTTAAAATAGAATTTTGTGTATATTGCTGGACAAAAAATCAGAGCCCTGACAAATGCTGGGTAGCAGTTGTCTCTTTCTCAACTTAAGAAGAGACTGAGAAGTAATGCAGCAAGAAAGATCCTTTGTGCAATGAAGTTTTCCTCCAACATATGAATGAATCATAATTGACTGAAGAAAACTGGGGAAATACGGAATTTTAAACAGTATCATAGATCTGTAAAACTAGCAAAATATACATAGTTTACTCAGTTTGCATACAAACATGCAAAAACTATTAACTTCAATATATATCACCTGAGAGTAAATTCTCAGACTGTATGTGGCAACTAAGCATGAGAATTACCTGGATTCAAACAATTAGCCAAAGCCTTTCAGCCATACAATGAGAAGATTTTTATTTAGTTAAACTTTTTTTTCTGCGTCTCATGAACCCCCTGAAAAGGGATGGAGGAAAACTGAGGCTTCAATATAATCTCACTGGGATTTTTAAAGCAGAGTAAACGGTGTAAAATGCTTTTCTGCTGAAAATGTTTCTAGCAGTTCTCCACTGACTATTCCCCTGTTTGCCTTGCTCCGGTTTTTCCTTTCTTACTGCTTCTGAGCCGTTTACTGGCAGGTATTCTTTTTAAACTGTAGTACTCAGTATTATCACTCAAATAAAGTTTTAAAATCCATTTCCTGTGTGTTAATTGCTTACATTACTTGAGAAGCTAGGAACAAAGGAGATTAGAAGAGAGCAACCCTCATTTGTGCATACCTACAGGTGCTGATCTCCTGAAAATCTGACCCAACCTTTATGTGCTTATCCAGAAAAAAAATTAATATCAAGTTTTCAGGAAAACGCTGTAATCTTGCTGTATAAGCAAGATTGATACACTACAAAAATAATTAATACGTACATATATAGATTGCTTAAAAACAATTTCTTTCCTATTTCCACTTTTAAATTAGAGAATCAGTAATTAATTGAAAAAGTATTTGTCTTTTCTTCAATTAAACTAGCTAAATATTAAATAGCGCTCATAATTACACTTTTCAATTAGGTTACTAACCTCATGTTCCCCAGAAACCTTTCTGACTGAAGAGAATTACTCCATTTTTACTTGCATTTCAAAGTATATTGGTCAGCAAGAACCCTGACAGACAAGTATCTTACAGAAGATAACTTATTTTTCTTTAATAATGTTTATTTCAGATGGGAACTTATAATAAAGTGCCATTTAGGGCACAGTGCATTCTGATTATTGTAGTCGGAAAAAACACTATTCCATAAACAAATTGCATGATACGAAATAAATAATAACCACAGCAGTTGTAGATTCAGAGGCTCTGTTGTAACAGAGAAAATTTCTGGAAAATTTCAAAACTGAAGAGTCTCTACAACTGGAGAAATCCTCAGAGGTAATTTTCTTGGTAGATTTGCATTGTTTTTCCCTCCAGTCTGCCTGACTTTGCTAAGACTCTGCTAAGGTTGTTCCCGATGCTTTTCTCATACTAGACACTTCTGTATTTGAATGCACCCTGTTTCTTTAACCAAGAGACAGGTATCCAAAAGGTGGAATACAAATACTGACGTAAAAAATCAAATTTGGTAAGGTTAAAATGCATTACTTACTGGAATACAAATAACACAAAAATCCATAAATGAGAACCATTCATAGTCATTACATTTGTCCTTTACTCTTCCAATCTGAATTATTGAGATCAGTAAAAAGAATCATAATGCTAAAGAACATTTTGTAGAATGTTCTACACAGTGCACAGCTGAGGAATAATATTGTATATTTTTGAATATATATTTGAATAATATTTTTGAAAATCAGTTATGCCTGAGAGCCCATTAGAATCAAAAGAGGAGGATTAAAACCTTTTTACAAGTCAGTTCTATATTTTTATATTCTTTCATAGATATATATATAATAGATATACATGGATTATTATTTCACAGATAAATGTAGTCAAAGTTATAACTATATTTTATATAGTCAAATATACTACTTATATTGTTCTATTTTTGCACTCAGAATACAGTGAAATAATGCATTCAGAAAGTTTGAAATGTCACGTAGTTTTAGCACTTCTGTGTGAAAGGGAAATCAGTAGCCTGAAGAAACCTCATTAAAATTTTGGGTATAATCAGAAGACTAGATGGCAACATTATTCTTCTTCAACACAGCAAATTCCTTGATCCAAATTCACATATCCAGAACAATAAATAGTGCTGTTAGTGCTAGAAAAGATGCTGTTACTTTGCATAACCAGAAAAAGTATTCTCCTTACAGTATGGGCTAGTATTCCTTCCTCAGCTTCTGCAAATTTTAATATTTTATGAACAGTAAAAAAATCAAATCAAATATACTTAAATTTTTTTTTTGGTTGATGTACAAAAAAAAAAAAAAAATTACTCCTACTGCTACTAAGTAAAGCTTAAATGCATTCAATAGTACTGAATTGTAAGAACAGTACAGAAAACTTGTGCAGTCTTGTACTTGAAGAGTACAGGACAGAGAGAGAGAAACTGGAGTGAGTAAAACAAAGGGCCCAGAAGGTTATTAAGGGACTGGAGCTTCTCATGTATCTACCTGAAGAGGCTGGCACTGCTCAGCCTTGTGAAGAAAAGACTCTGGGTTGTCTCATCCATGTGTACAAATACCTCATGGGGCAGGAGGTTGCCCTTTTTTTATTGGTGCCCAGCTGACAGGACAAGAGGCAAGGGGAGAAAACTGAAATACAGGAATTTCTGCCTCACCTAAGAGTATTCTGTGATGGTGAGACTGAACAGGGTGCCCACAGATGTTGTGGAGGCATTGTCCTCAGACACTCAAAACCTTATCGGGAACAGCCCTGGGCAATCTATCCTCACTGCTCCTGCCTTAAGCAGGAGGTTGGACTTCACAGTCTCCAGAGATGCTTCCAACCTCAGCTATTCTGAACATCTTGAATTCACTGGCCGTTTTCAATTATATCTACCAGAGGAACAGCTATCTTAGATAGGATTCTTCTATTTATTTGATTAATTTTAAAAATAAATTCACTGCTGTGAAGTCAAACTAGACACTTTTTTAGTGTAACAGTCTTAACAGCTTTCATCAAAAGTGCAACATGATTAGGAATTGCTTGGCAGCAGCCACATAGCCAGTTGCAGGTGTTATTTACTAAACTGATTATATTCTCAATGCATGAAACTAGCTACAACTCATACTGCCTTTGCCCAAGTGTAAGAGCACATGGAAAAAGCTAGCAAGGTTACAGGATAGGGTTAGGAAGGAACTCAGGAAGCACAGACAGAGCACCTCAAGGTATAAAGAAGAAGGATTGAGACATTCATTGTTCAGCTGAGAAAAGCATTTTCATAATGCATTTTTGAATGAGACTAATAAATACAAATGTCATGTTTATGTTATTTTCTGCTACTTAAAATGGGAGAAAACCTTGCCTTCTTGCCTGTGCTGCAAAAAAGATGCCAGAATCATAACATTATGTGCTAGTAGCAAGAAACCAAGATGCTATTCAGCTAGAGGATGGCAGATGGTGCAATGGCTTACACAGAGAGCAAATGCTCATGCAGTCTTGGAGTAGTGTGAAAATGCAGATAACTTGCAGTTTTTGCCCCAGCGTTCTGCTGCAAAATGGGGCTTGTTCTCCCAGTGATGTCAGACAAATAAATACCGCCACTATTAGGAGGTTCTCAATCATTCCAACAGCAGAGGTAATTGCTGCTGAAAAAACTGCAGTCATCTGCATTTTCTATCTACTACATTTTATCTTAATCTTAGCATTTTTAATACACTTATGAACAATGATGTTTCACTCCTCAGCCTCCATCTGTTACTTTTCTTATGCTACAGAATTTTTTTGCTTGCATGTTTCTAAATGCATCCATTGTTTTTGCAAAGACAAAATCAAAGACAAAATTGCTCTAAAAATTGCAAACAATGGCAAATAGCTTTTAAGCCTTGACTGTGAATGACAGAACCACAACTTATAACGGAGCCATAATTTTTGCAAGTAAAAATACAAATACTGTTAAAACTCAGGCATCTTGAATCAGCAATGACCGGTTATGTGAAATTAATGGATATACAGCAGCATGCACATAAATCCTTACACCATCAGAACAAAGGGCTTGACTTGACACCTGCTGAAGCTGACAGAAAAGCCTTGCTTTTAAAGATTTCAGCAAGTTCAGAATCAAGCCATCAATTTTTCCTGTGAGACATGGAATAGAGATGACCAGACTTTGTAGTGAAGGTACTGTTTCACATCCTATTTTGTAGAAAGAGCTGCTAAAAGCATGACCAACCTGATGTTTCTCTTGGACTGCTATAAATCACAAGCAACTTAACTGAAGTCATTAGTGTAACATGAGGAAGGGAAGAAACAGGAGCAGGGTGCTGGTACACGAAGCTGTACTGTACCAGCCTCCCTTAAAAAGAAAGTTTTAGGTGACTTCTGTTCTGCTTAGAAACTAATGGTATGACAGAGCTCAGGAAAGTTTCCTTTTGGAAAAGCATTCTCAAAGAGCAGCTATTTCCAAAAGTAAAGATGCTACTTTGTTAGCACTGATAATTTTAAGAACTAGGGGGGTTTAAAATTTTATCTGGAAAAATAAAATATTCTTTGGTTTACAAGTTAACAAAAATGTATCTGAATCCCACTAATTTCTATGTATGTACACCCCAAGAAAGCAGAATTATTTTTCAAATACATAGTTAAAAAACTCACTGCCACAAAGACCTCATAGCTTCTCTAGTTTATTTTTAAAAGTCCGAGTATAGTAATCAATACCCTAAAATACCAGTTTATTATGGAAGCTACACATTTTTAACTATAGAGTTATGAATAGAATTGCTACTTTGATTCTTAAATAATTTGCAGAAAAATGTAACACTTTTAGAAATGTATTTTGTTTGCAAACTCTTCTTTCTCAGTTAGGAACCTGGTAACTTTGTTTAGTGTCTATTATCCATATAAATGCTTAAAATCAGGTATGAGAGCTTTCTCATTTAACTGTTTTACAGTTAAACTGAAAAGTACAGAAGTGCTTCTTATGCAGTACAATCAGAGGATGCATGTATTTAGTTTTTGCTGTATGCCTAAAAGAAAATTATTATAATGGAAATGCAGTTGACCAGGTAGCAAAACTGGATATTTGATTTTTACCCTCTGAAAAAAAACCCAGGAAAATTATGAAATTCAGGGAGGAACTCTTTCTTTTAAATAAAATATTCATACTACATGTTGTAATAAGACAAAAAATAACCGCTATATACATATATATAAAATGATGTCTCAAAGGCAAACCACAGAATTTTACAAGAAGCCCTGAAATAAACCAGCCTTTAATGTTGCTAGAAATTCTAAGTCAATGTACAAAGCAATCCTTTGTATTCCTCTATCATAAATTTTAAATGTGTAAGCCTTACATGGTCCTCAGCCATTAAACATAAATGGGCCAAATTCTATTCAAACTTGCACTGTTTTGGGGAAGAAGGTAAGTAACCAGAGCATAAATCTTGTCAAAAGCTCAGCTGGCAATCAGCTCTGTAAATCATACTGGAATTTATTTATAGGAATGACACTTTATAAATTATTACAAATATGTTTTTCCTAAATATTTAAAATCCAGATTTCTAGAAGGTTTATATTGAAGATGCTTGGTATGAAACCCATCAAATCAGTAAAGTTATTTCATTTTACTTATTGACCAGTATGTTTTATTTTTGTGTAATATTCATTTTGATTATTTAATTTGCCTACTGTACATATTTAGGAATTCGTTTTAAAGAATTATTCACAGAATGCAGCAGAAGAGTGATAAATAGAAGGAAACAGTTCCACTATGTAACAAATTTGTATTCATTATTAAGAGTCAAGACAATTTACTATGAATATGCAATTATTCTACCATTGAACAATAAGCAACTTGACAGTGTAACACAAAATAATCTCATCCAAATCAAATATTATCATCAAATATATTTTATTATAAACACAAAATGTGGCGCTCGTGGCCTTTTTAATACTTATACTTGGCTTTTCAGAGGCTTGCAAAGTCTCTACACCTAACAAATTTTGGTCTTAATTAGTTATATACGTTTTATATCTTATGTATCAATCTACCTATCTTTATATATATATGCAGGAAAGATAGAATTTACAGTACATTTAATCTTGCACAGGACATTGCCTATATGTCTATGGGCACTTGGAGTTGTAACTCGACCCAAGCACAGGACAGCAGTGAAATGAATTTTAGCTAGGATCAGTTTTCAATATGCATGCAATTTTTTATGGAAATAAAATTCTGTAAGTTTTATCTTCTTTTTTGTTCCCAGTGCTTGGGCTTCTCAAGAATTTTCAGAAAACTGGAAGTAACTTCTACTAGAGTAGAAGACAAATGAACTATAAAATACAGTAGTAAAAGTAGTGCATCTCTATTTAAATCACCATAAACTAGGCTTACCGCAATGTAAAATCTATTATTTATTAAGAAGAAAACTTTATTAATGTAAGCTCTTTTTAAAGACTGATAGAATAGTCAAAAGCATAATTGTTCTGCATATCTTACCTTGGGGTTGAAAACTGCTTTTCTTCCCCAGTTATTTCCAGAACTTGCTTTTCCATAGCTGTTTATCAGACCACAATTAAGCTACCCTGCACCATCTTTCACAGTTAAACAAGTTTTCTCAATGTCAAAGAATTTTATTTGCATTAACTAAGTAACTATACTATGAAAAATTTCCTTACCATATAAAAATTTAACTCATTAAAAGAAACATGCACAGCACATATTTTTCACTTGGAAAGAACATGTTCTTAAAAGTTTGTGGTGAGCAACCTTTTAAAGAAAGCACCTAGGGAAAATAATAAAAAAAGGTAAAAGAGCTGTGCTGTCACCTAGCGGATAAAGGTAGTAGAATATGATTATTTTTTAAGTTACTTACAATTTTAACATTAAAATATACTTCAGATTTTATATTGATTTCCTGAAAGAGACAAATAAACATGAGAATTGGCTCTATTCCCAACATAGGCCCTCTGAGTATTTTAAAGACAGACCTACAGAGCCTTTGGATCTGAACATATCTTTTCATTGTTTCATTGTAATGTTGGCTATTACATTTTAAATCTGAATGTAAACATTGCATATTTAAGAGCCTGGGATGTAGAAGAAAAGCCTCACGTGGAGGGGCTGACTGGTGATGTAGACAACACATAGAACAAAGACAAAAAATGCTGCACCACCAACCTTTCTTTTGACTTCTGCTGTGAACACACCATCTTGTTTTTGTACTGACAAAGTAAGGCTGCACATGTGGTGCTTCTGAGACACAAAAATGCATCTACAAACTTAAACTGTAAAGTTTAAGTCACTGAGTTAATAATTCAACCTAAATATATGCATGGATTAGGCCACTCAATGGTACAATTTTAAGTAAAACTGTATTTTTTCAGATAAATCCTTTATATAGGAGCAGGTAAATATTTAACTGAAATTTTGCCAAAACTTTTCACTATACAAGTGCCTGTGATTTAGGACCAAGGGAAAAGCTTTGCTTCAGGATTTTGTTGTCAAAACTCAAACCAAGCCAATACTGCCACTTTCCCCAACCCTTCTTGTGCAGCAGAAACAGAATGAAGACTTGTAGGCATATGATGGGAGTCCATTCCATTTAGTCTAACATGGCAAGAGAGGAAAAAGGTTTTGGGAATAGGTATTTGGTTACTGACTATCAAAATAATATTTTCAAAGAAGAAAAGCTAATACATCTTACTGAAACACTTAAAGGTATTATTTTCTACTTGCCATCATTCAGTAGTCATATTCTCATGAACATTTTCTATTCTATTCCAGCCTCTGATGCTCTGCATAACCACCTCATCCTTGTCCACAGACTGAGGTATTTTAGAAAAATTTAGGAAGTATAAATTGACTTTGCATGGTCATTTTTACGAAGTCTTTTTTTTTTTTTTGCAACACAGAGTTTATTAGCTTTGCAACAATTAGAAAATTCTTTGGGAACATGCATGGAAGCAGGTCACCATTATCATAAGAAACAGGGCATATGCACAGGACTCCTATGAGATGCCTTCATGGTGTTGTTTTTTACCTGACACTGTCATTTCACCCTTGCTTGCCTTCAGTGAAGCAAACAAATTTATTTGTTATTAATGTTCCAGTCTAAGTTTTGCATTAAAAAAAAAAAAAAAAAAAAAAAAAAAAAGCACATAATTTCCTGCCTTAGGAAATTTCACTTTTCAAAAGACTTAAAATACAAAGTCCGTGGCTTTCTACTACCAGAAGACTTGAAAAATACCAATAATGAATTTTTACTCAATACTAAATGATTATCAAAATATATTAATATTAAAGGTAATCAAAGTCTAGTGTTGAGACCTTTAATCAGAATCAGCAACCTAGTAAATGGTAGATGTCTGCAAGGCTGCACAATCTTTCCTAAAAGCAGTTGCAACTTGGGAAATGGAAGTATCATCTCTTTAAGGGAAGTCAGGCATAAATACCAGGGAAGTACAAGTCACAATGAAGTGAACTTTTCTACGGTCTGTTTCAGTATGAATTAAAAGACTATTTATAAGTTATTTAACTGCATTTAAATGAAAGAACAGTTGTGACTTACTTCACACCATTGTTAATGTCTAGCTTTTCATGTCATCATTAGAATAACAAAAGAGCACAATTCAAAGGTGTGTAGTTAATACAAGTATTCATAAGAAATCAATAAAAATACTTTGGGAAAGCAAAGGTCAGACTCAATCAATAACAGCTTGCTGTCTAGAGGTAGCAAACAAGATGGGTTATCTACAAATACATTTAACACTTTATATCATTGTAACAGGTCAGTGAGAAAGGGCTTCACTTCAGCAATCTGACTACATACCTAGCTTGCAGTAGGGTATCACAGACTGGGCACAGCTTCTGCAAAGATAGATGTTCTTAGCATTACTGCTGACACAGGCTGACTTGCCCAGTCAAGCTTTTAGTATTTCATGTGTGTCTCTTCATGTTTCATTACATAACAGTTTCTTTTACACATCTCACCTCTCATAGCACTGTCATTATGGAAACATTTCTTGAGTAATAGAAAACCATAAAGTCCTCCCGAGTCAAAGGTCAAATGCAGTCAATTTATTGCAAAAATCTCCAACAACCCACAAAAAATCTCAGCTGCAAGTTTCTCCCTCACTCCAAGGAGTTTTATATTTTCCTTGTCTTTCGAAACAACCCACAAGTGATAATGAAATGCTTAAAGCAATAAGAGAGAGAATCAGGTTTCATCTACCTGAACCGTCTGGCAGCATACTGTGTAACAATAAATGAGTGTTCTTAAGTCACAGCATTTCACTGGAAATGAGGCAGAACTTGTGTATTTTAACAGCTTTTTACAACTAGTAACCACTAGCAAATTTATTTTACTTTCTCAGGGAAGACCAGTGAACGTCCCTAATTTAAACTAAAGGGCCATTCAGCCTCAAAGACAAAAAGCACTTCTGCTTAGCACCTGAGTAATACATGGAATATGTACAGGTGAATCAAGAGAACTGGAATCAAAGATAGTTTGTCTTTGGCTGGTCTGAAAGGTCTGACTCATTTCCAGTTCTGTGATCATTTATTATCCAGAAAAGAAAGGCCAGCTTTCTGCAGCGCAAACACAGTGGTGGTCTGCGGCTCATGATGAATAGATTTACCAGGTCTGCTCTGAGTTGCATGACATAGAGTTTTCCAACAGGCCCTGACACCTGATGTATGTTTAAACTTCCTAGCACAGAAAGCCCTGAATATCTACCTGCATGCACTTTTTCTTAAAGTTATTATACACAAAACACATTCTTAGATGGCATATTATTTAAAGTGATGTTACAGTACAGAAATATTTTAATCAGTAATTTTGCGTCTGATAAAAAGACTTATTTCCCTGCCAGTATTCTGACTTCAGTATAGCACGGGAGGTTTTTTTTTGGTCTTAAAATATCAGTTTCCATATTTTCAAGTTACATGTTATATAAAGTTTACACAAGAGTTGATTTACATTTGTAGAATAACAGAAAAGTAAAAGACATTGATGACATTTTTTTATACTCAAATCAGTGCAACTATTGGAGCATTTATCTGCACTGCCTCATGATAAATAGCAGAAACACCAGCCAATTATTTCTGAACTTGGGAGTTATATGCCAAACTAAGCATTGCAAAAGTCACAAAGTCCCAATTAAAATCAAAGTATTCACTGGAGGAATATCACAAACCCAAGAAAATTCCCTGGCAACAGTTAACAGTTGTCAAATTGATAGTCACACTGTTCATTACAGTTTACTTGTTTTTGCAGATAGAAAGTAATTTAACCACTGGACTGGAAGCCCACACCTTTCAGTTTTAAGGAGCCTGCAGTTCGAGTAGTTTAAAGTGTGGGCACGAAAATAAAGCAATATTAAAATGTTATCATTAATCAAATATTTGGAATTATCATTTCAAAAAAGCCAAACTGACATTGATAAACAGTCTGGTCTGTAAGGAAAAAGGATGAAAATATCAAGCAACTGTGTTAAACTACATAAACCCACAACTGCAAAAGAAAACATAATTTTCAGTGCTTCTTCTTACTATGCCCCCTCTGACATTCAATTTAAATATGTACAATAGTCCAACATTTTAAACAATGTGGCTTAGTTGATTAGTCTGATAACTACAGAGTCCTGCACACACAACAAATTGAATCCACTTAGAAGACAAACGATAGAACAAAAAAGGTCTTTTCATTCAGCTCCTAGTAAATCAGTGCCAGTAAACACTATGCAGAAATAAGCAAAATGTTCATTACTTTCTGAGGCATTCGAGAAAAGTTCAATATGCAGAAAGATGAATACACTGAATACACTCATAACTGCTGACGTAAGTAATTTTTTAAAATAAGTCATGTCACTTATCACTATCTGAGCTTTAATCTAAAAATTCTTCAAAAAGATCCACATCCAAATATTTTTATGGTTACACTGAAGTTCATTTGCACTGTCTCATTTCAAAATTTTTTAGAGCACAGAAAACATCCTCCACTCCGCCTTATAAAGCTTAACTTCTTTCACTTAGTCCTCCCTTTTTACACTGTCAGTTCATGTACCTATAATTGCTCCAGTTCTTTCCTACGAGGAAGGAGAAGTCTTTGGTCTTAGTGGAAAATAGTGTGTTGTCACCCTCTCAATACCACTATCTGACTTCTACATTCACTCGTTACACTGGTAAGAAAGAAAAGAAAACTTGCAGCACCCTGTAGAATATTGAGAGGCTGTTTACAGTGCATCAGGATCACACCTTTATAGATTTGGATTCAGAAGATGGAAGGGCGAATATCACCTGGTTAAAAGGCTTCCACTTTTATTGTAGGAACATGAACATTACAAGAACATGGCTGGAAAAGATTCTAAATCAATTTCTTTCAGAAGCAAAATCAGGTGTATAAAGCAGATATAATTTAACTAAATTCTTCCATGTAGGTCCTGATTAGTGAGAACGCCTCTTAAATAGATTAAGTCCTGTGTCTCTGGAAAATCTAAGAATTAAAATATTAACTTTTTAAATATAGGAGTCTATACCGAGAACATCAGACAGAAATCTGGTCTTTTCACAAGACAAACTTGTGACCATGAAAAGACCACACATCCTTTATTTTTCTGGGAAGGCACATGAACCAAGATTACCTGATCCACTTGGGTGCTATTAACTTCCCTAACTTTGTTTATATTAAGGCGTGGTGAAAAACAAACAATGTGTAAAATATTCTGCATTTATGAAGAATAAGAGAACTTGAGCCTAACATAGAATATGGTGAATTAGAAGGGACCCACAAGGTTCACCAAGTCCAGCTCCTGACCCTGCAGTGGACAGCCCCAAAGGTCACTGCACTGAGACCCAGCACATGCCTGGGAACATTCGTTGTGGGTTTAGATTAACTGACACACTGCTGTATCTGAAACTTGCATACACACAGGTCTTTTAGTCACTTATTTTTTAACATTTTTTGTTAGATTTCTTCAGACTTGGTTGGGAGTACCACTAGATAATTTCCTTGACTATATCTCAATCCATGTTCTTTGATCATCCAGGGTAGGCAGAACAGTTTTGGATTCTATGTTTTGTTGGCACAGCTAATGAAGGGGAATGTTTTTAATAAGCATCTTCCTTTTTATCCTAGTCAATTCTCTGTCAGGAGAAGTACACTGAGTATACAATTATAGAGATCATCATATTTTGAGGCAAGGAAGATGAAAGCAGACCAATAAACTGCATAATAATTCCAATATACTGATATTTATACAGTATATTTTATATATACTTTTTATTTCCTGAATAAACACAAACACAAATGTGCAGTCTCAAGGAAGGCTAAAACTTTGAGGACTAAGTTTGCATTAGGATCCTTTAATTAGTTTTGTTAAAACTTTTAAACACCCAACTTTTAGAGTCAATGTCAGTTTTGACTGAAAGATATAAGATAGAGATAGAAAAAGATATAAGATAGAGACTCCAACTATAGCTAACAAAACTGATTGAAGAACCAAAAAGGTTCTCATTTCACATTCATTACAAGTAAGAGCAATGCATATAACATAGTTTAGATGAAAGCTTAAGTTTTACTTGAATATAAAGAATATAAAGAAGGCTTTGAGTGTACAACACTTCATAATTTCAAAACCAGTCCAGTACTTAGATAAGTAGCTGCTGCAGTTGAGAGTTCATTTTAGTCTTAAGATTTTGAAGTGAGTTAAAGACAACCCTTTTTCCACTGATTTAATCTGAGAGAAGAAACAAATCAACTTTTTATTAAATACTGGCACCTTCCTTCTCACTTCTTCCATTTCCAACCATTGGGGATAGACATCTTTGGATCTCTTTTTTTTTCAGATTTCTTTCTTGAAATTAAAAAGAAATAGTCAAATAGA
Organism: Certhia americana; assembly: GCA_018697195.1. Classification (NCBI taxonomy): domain Eukaryota; kingdom Metazoa; phylum Chordata; class Aves; order Passeriformes; family Certhiidae; genus Certhia; species Certhia americana. Next base: position 38,705,216 of record CM031861.1, read on the forward strand.
AGACAGATCTATTCAAATGACATGCCAACTGTTATTGTCATTTTCAGAAAAAAACTAATCTCTATAACATTTGCACAGAAGCTTGATCCCAGGATCCTTTTCCTAAATATTGCTTAAAATTCTGGTTTGTTCATCTAAATTTTCAGTTCAAGTGGATACATTTAAAGGAAAAACTATTTCAAGAAAATCATATTTATAAAATAAACAAAGAGCATCCATATCCTGATAATCATAAGAGAAGTCAAATACAGAAATTTCTTCCAGGGGAAAAAAAAAAAAAAAAAGAAGAAGAAAAAGAGACACTGTATGAAGTCCCAAATTGGTCATACATTTTGGTACTGGTCAATAAACTAGACCACCATATATAAACAAAACATTCCATTCAGCATTATGTCAACCTTTAACAAAAAGATCATCAATCAACTGCAAATGCATGTTCTATGCACCTGTAAAATCTGATGGACATTCTTTCAAGTTTTTATTTCAACACTGTGTCTGTCAGAATTACCCCCCACTATAAACTTATTATTAATGTTGGGAGAAGTTTTCCAAATGTCACCAAAATGAATTAGTATCACACTGAGCCCAAGACTTAAGAGAGTCACCATGTGCATTTATGTATTTTCCCTCCCGTAATACTGACACATTTATATCTTTTCCACGTCTGCTCCAGGTCTGGTGAAACTGCACAGTATGTGTCTCATTTATTTTGCTAGAGCACAGTGACACATACAGAGATTCAGTTGCATGAAATTTGTTGAAAAATTGTTAGCAACAATGTCCATCTATGAGATGCTCTAAATTAAAGTTGGCAAAAATAATAGTATGACAAAGTGAGTTAAAATACTTATTGCACTACACATAGTTTCTAACTGTTGGAACTTTGCTGTTTCACGGGTACATATGGGATGATATGTTTGACAATAGAGGACTCATTTTCATGGTGGATAAAGCTGTAAGAAGATAAAAATAGGAAACCAAACCTAGATAAATTAAGACAGGAAATAAAATACTTCTTAACACAATGATTGTGAGCCCTTAGAACAATTTGCTAAGTGTTTGTGGATCCCGCTTCACTAGGATACATGCTTAAAAAAAGAAGAGCTAAGCAGGGGAAGACATGCAGTAATTGTTTCATTGGAGAACTCTACCTCACAATAGTCCTTTCCTAATTTGTACTCCTTTAATTTATATTCAGTTTACTACTTACAGACTTAGTGTTCAAGAGAGAGCTATAACATACTGCAGCAGCAACCTGCTATCGTTTATTTAGTTACTAATAAGGCTAACAAACTTCAAGGTGAAACAGGCAATGGTGTTGCAAAGAAAAAAGGCTGTTTTCCATTTACACCCCCACTTTGAACAGCATGTATATGCATATGAATGATTTTCAGAACTATCCTCTTGAATTCTGTCTGTCTACTCCAGAAATACAGGGAAGCACAAGACTTAATAATTAAAGATTTTACAGTATTGAGGAACTATACATTTTGGCATACACATATATCTTCCTGAAGCAGAAACTATTCTTCTTAAGTTCCTCTTTGTATATACAACATAAAAAAATACATTCTCCAAGAGAATCAATTAAGTATGCCTGATTTCCTGTAATCTAGCTCGATTTCTATTTATTTTTTCCCTTACATCACGAATTCAATAATCCACTCTGGCACACTTTAGCTATCTACAATTTCTTTGGTCCTTACTTTGCAACCTAAAAGACCTTTATTATGAAGAAAGCAGAATTCTGAAAAAAAACAAATGGTGACTCAGCTCAGATCTTTATTGATTTTATTTAAGTACTTTATTAAAAAGTCAATAAAAGTCATTCAGGGTCATAACATAAGACCCTCATTCAGATTTTACTGGAGCAAAGTTCTACCTTCTAGAGACTTCAACAACTGTTTGCCTGAGAAGAAAAACTCTTTTAGGTTTTATGAGATGTCCTCAAGTAAAGAACAGTTACTAGTAAGGACATAGACAATAAATGGACAAAGACAATAAATGCGAAAATTGCATAAAGATTTAGTGAAAACATGACTTTCACAAAGCAAGTTTTATGTCTTGTGTGGTTTAGGAATTCTTTGCTGGATCCTGGACTTGTTTCACTTGGACTAGGTGTTAGATTTCTCTCTACAGCTGTGTGAATCCTGCAGGGTTCAGTTCACAAAATGAACCCCTGCAGTTTGATTCAGAAGGTTTGGAAAGGAGCCAATATTTCTTTGTTCACTAACAGATTCAAGCATTTGGTCATCTCTTGAATTCTTAGCACCTTTACATTAAAACATTTATCCCTTTAATCACTAATGAATGAAAGAAGGCAGCCCCAAGGAATCCTTCCATGTGTGTACAAGGATGTAATTCACAGAGCTCCAGTCTTTTAGTCCCCTGAGGATCTCACTAAAAGCAGGATGGATAGTAGAGTTTTCCTGCTCTCATTTTACTCCAGGGAACTCAAAAAACCCAAAGAGCTTCCAGACCTGGAAAGTAAGGTGGCAGATGCTAAACAGACTTTAAATCCAGTCATCCGAAAAAAAAAAAAAAAAAAAAAAAAAAAAAAAAAAAAAAAAAAAAAAAGACCAGTAACAGGGAGGATGCTGGGAATAAACAACTAAAGACAAGTCCTGTAGATTCACAGAGTTACTCCTTAAAAAAAAAAAAAAAAAGTTACATCATTTGATGAATGGAGATATTTGGCTGTAAAAAATATTGTAGGGAAGTCAGTGTAAATGGTGACAACCTTCATAAGAACAGACTCAGATTCCTTAAAGCATCAGATCTGAAATAAACTGAATATTTATTTGATTCAAATAATTTGTGCATATCTTCCATAGTACCCACTTCACTTTTTTGCTCTGACCAACATCTTTATTTTTATTTTCCAGGCAGTAAAAACCTTGCAAAACATCTCCAGTCTGTAAAGTTATCTTTTTTAACTTGTCTTGGCCTACAAGCATAGCCATCTGTGGCTATCAAACACTGCATTAAACAGAAATTTACATCTTGCATTTGTGTCTCCTTTCAGCCTCCAGCAACATCAAATTAGACTGGAGTATTAGGTTACACTAGCAAATCATTTGTTCACTAACTCTACAGCTAAGCTATCATTTATATTAGTAGAGCTGTGTATCATATTACTCACATGCTGTGCTAGCTTCTAGCATTTCTTCAAAACTGGCTAAGAAGTTAATATAAGTGACTGAAACTCATCACCTTGCATGGAAGGGGCTGGTGTTAATCCAAGGGTGAATCATTGTAAATCCTCTCCCTGGTGTGGCTGAAATGCCTGTATGTTTGTTGGTGATTAAGCATGATATTGCAGAAGCAATTCTGAGAAATCTTCTACATGTGAAAATCTTGGTGAGTTTGGGAAGAAAGTTGTATGTGGAAAGATTCTCCCCCTTATCCTTCACTAGGGAAGAAGAAATAAGGGTTCCACAACTAAAGTTTTTAAAATTCTATCAAAAGTTTTAATTTGATGGATGAATCTCATTAAATTTCAAAACCTAATTTTCTTTCATTTTCTACTTCAGTACTCCTTCAATCAGTAATCTTCAAACCAAATTATTATAATGTGATCTCTGGGAGCCTGTATTCGAAAACTGAATGTTTTGTCGGACATGGTAATAAAAACAAATCAAGACTTCTGCCTCTAAAACCAATCTTACACCTAATATTTGCTGTGAATCAAGGGAGAACAAGGTCTGAATCTTACACTGTTGGAGATCAGCTTCTCTGGATAGAAAAGGTTAAAGCAGGATATTTCCAAATGAGAAGAGAATAAGGAGGAAAACCTTACTGCTGAAGGCCCAGAAGCCTGAGATCACCACTGAAAAAATTTGCCATCTGCACTGCCAAACTGAAGTTCACAGAATAAATTCTTTTGTCTTATATTTCTATCTTCATTATCTCACACCTTTGCTTTGTGAGTTGGAACCATATCTTCTGCGTAAAAAATACTGTTCATAAGATATCCTTTAAGGCTCTGTGCCTGACTGACAATTATTATGGTTAATGTGCATCAAGACAGCTCAAATGCTTCGAGGCACTGAGAACACTGATAACAGTACAAAGTAAGTGTTAATTTATGAGCTGTTCTCTCTGCTTAATATAAAAGGGGGAATGATTTTAAACCAGTGTTCTACAAGCTGAAAACTAATCTCCTTGTATGAGATGTCAGAATGAGGTAATATACAGCCAAGGAAAGCATCATTCAAAAGCAGAATCAGTAGTTTGAATGTCTGATAAAAATCTTTAAGTGGATAGTTCATTGGAAGTAGTTTTCCTAATCAGAAAGGAATGTTGTATTAAATCATCATATTTTGACACAGTTTCTGGAAGCATGTGTGTTGCAGATTTTCTACTAATTTGGAAGGCAGCAAGCCTCTATGAATAGGAAGGCACACAAACCACATCTGGGAATGCATAAGTAGTCCTGTGGATGCTTCCATGAACCATGAATGCTGGCATGAAGCCAGCATTAGGATGGAGTTTAGGTGTTAGATCTAAAAATGATTCAGCACATGTGGCCACACAACCAGTATTCTTTAAAGATTACATTTTATCAACTACATATACCAGTGTTTCAAATCTATAAATTTGGCCAAAATTCTGCTTCTTTTGTCTCCAGAGCATGGAAGATGAATACAAAAATCATGAACAATTACTATTCTTGCTTTTATATAATAGCAGGAAAAGAAATAAAGGTGGTGGGTGAAAAAAGGAGAATATTTCTCTTAAAAGCACTTCTGTATAGGAAATACATCTATGATTTTGAAGTAATGATATGTAAATGGCTGTATTATCATGGCACCAGAAAAAAAAACATTGGGCCTCTAACTGAGCTTTCCATGCCATAAATTATCTGGATTTCCATCCAATTTAAGCAACATTTGACGCTCTTGAGTTTCAGAGTGTGTTTTAAAAAATAACTGCAAAAATTTCAAACCACTGACATACTGTACTTCACATTCAGTTATATGCAGGCTTAGTCTCCAACTGTAAATACTACAATAAAAGCAGTGAACTTGCTGAGGAACTGTGCATGAAATAAGGTTGAGAACAGCATTTGCCACTCCTCTCTGCTGGCATAACCTGACCACAGTGTAGGCTGATTCAGGTTTTAACATATGATCATAGGATGGCTGTAAGATTAAAACTCCATCTAGCCCAGTACTTGACAGCAGATGTTTGACGGGTTAAAAACAGAGTGAGCAGAGTGCTACCCTTTTCCCCCCACAACAGACTTCACTAATTTACAGTTGAGTGATTCCCCACACCAGAGGTGGTTCCTTCTGTATTTCATATTCCTCAGGATTTCTTTACAAAACTGAAAGTCTGACTTGTTTATATGTCCCCTGTATGAATCGTGCTTCATGGTGAGCCTTGCCACCATGCCCAGAATCCTGCCAAGTTATAACATGTCTTTATAGAAGCAGAGGGGGACTGTAACCTCATATGGTCTTCAAAATACAGTAATACAACAGCTGTACAAAGAAGCATAAATTTTTTTGGTTTATGTTCCCTTGCAAGTAATTACTAACATTAAATTGGTTTTCTTTTGATTGATACTAAGTTAACATTTTTGCAGGACTACTATTTCTATTTGTATCTTTTATTCCTATAAAGGAATATAGTACAAATATTTTTACTTCTCTTTAGAAGTATAATAAGCCCAAGATCTTACAACTGAGTGATGAGATGTCTCAAACTGTCTTTTCATATGTAAGGAATATCCTGCATTCTCTGCCTAAGAATTGATGTTCAACTACACTGATTTTATCTAACATTCTTTCACAAAGCCATGAAATGGACTTTGCAATCTTCTTTTGCAATTCTCTATATTTGGTCCTTGTTGACAGATGGTCACCCCATTATTCCTCCCTCTTTTTGAGAAGACTAACTGGTGACCTCCATGTACTGTGAAAACTTACCATGTATGCTTATTTCATGTTTTGTTTTCTACTCATCCAATACAAATATTTTTTCTGTATTTTCCACCAGTTTCTTAAACAACTTTTGATGAGGACCCTCCTTAAAAGACTCTTAAAAATCCAGCTATATTACATTATTTGTACACACTTCTTTTGACTCCCTCTGAAATCCCATAAGTAACTTGTGGGTCAGCTGAGGCACACTATATAAATTGTTTAAGCAAATCAGCTAATTTTCAAGAAAGAGCCTTGAAGGATGCGCAGGTGTGCTGCCATGTAGGTTCTCCATTCTGGAGAACCACAAGCAAACAGTAAAAGTATCTCAAAGCAGACTAACTGAACACAAAATACAGTTTGGTCTAAACCTCAGTTCTACCTACAGAATTACTTTCATGGGTTGGGATAGATGCTAATGCAGGGGATTCTTGTAACAGCCACTATTTTCTCACAGTAAATATTAATGGAGTCATTAAGTTCTTTTAAGTAATGAGGCAGCTGAAATAAAATCAGTCCTCATCCTAACACTCAGCACAAAAAACAAATGTGGGCAGAGATGTTTGATTGTGTATGTTTGCCCACCAATTAAAGAAACAGCAAGAAACCCAAGAAAAAGTTATGAAGAAAACAATAAAGTAAGTGCTGAACACAAAAGGATGTTTTGTGATCATGGGATTTCAGATTTAGGAGTTTCTGCTCTCACCAGTGTGGCTATCCAAAAAGATGTACTAACATGAGGAGGAAAGGGGGACACAAAAGGCATTTTTTTCTTCCTGCCAATTTTGTATTGGAAAAATGCCTGGAGAAGCTGAAGGAATGATACTGAGAAACAGCAAACAAGATACTATACATGGACTAGAGAGTGGATATGCAGAACTGGGGAAAAAAAAAACAAAACAAAATGTCCAACCTCTGTACCTGGCACAACCCTAGAAATAAATAGTAAAGCATTGTATTTGTCCATATGCCACAAATTCTATAAAAGAAAGAGTCAATGTGGATTTAAGAGAGGGAAGGTATATCTCACAAGACTATTACCTCAAACATCACTAGTCAGAAAGCAAATTGATTGACAGAGATGGGGTGCAGGAAGTCCATTTTGTAATTACCAGGAGCAAGGAAAAGATACTAGAAGAAACATTCCTAACCATTTACTACTCATGGTTGTTGTCAGAGGGAGCTCACTGGACGTTTGCTCTGAGCCAGTAAATGCATTCCTATCTCATCCTTTTCTCACATAATTTATTGAAGCTGAACAGTTATGGGGCTTCCAGCCCTCTGCTAGATCTGGTTATGATTGGCAAAAGATTGAAAAAGTTATGAAGGGGAATGAACAAAAGGCAACAAGAGAGACACACAGCAGGAATACATGAGCCTTCCTTCTTCACATTCCTAAATGATTCCAGTAAAAGCTTCTGCTGAAGACTTGGCCATGGTTTGTATCTTGAACCATTTAGAATGTAAAAAGACATTTTTCATTTTCTTCAAACATATTTGGATTTAATGATAAAATCCCATTGAGAGCATTTTTGTCTTTTGGCTGTATGTTCTGTTTCCTGTGATACTGTGAAAATTAAAGATCCCAAACCTACACAATTACAATGCTTTCACAGATACATCAATGTTTACAGTTCCCATTTAAGAATGGAAGGGAAGATAATCATCTTAATTAGGGTCATCAAGCAGTTTGGCTCATAAGATGTATTATCTTAGCTGATTTCATATAGATTTTTGCTAGTTTCACATGCTTTTTAGAAGTGCTTATCTTACTAATATTACAAAGCAAGGAATTGACCCTACCCTACTTTTAAGTGCACGCTGATTTAATAGGGCAGAATTACATACTAGGATGTATGCAAACACATACTTTTACATATGCATACTCTGAAATTCAAAACTGTTGCCTCATTACATTAAGAAGTTAAGATTCACAGTTGAATCACACCAGAACTTGGGAAAAGAGAAAATTCCAATACTGAACTCTGCAGCTTGAACATATTTCCAATTAAAAATGTATTTGTTGTTTTGAGTTGTAAAGGATGGTTTAGAAAATAAATAGGATTATCTATAAATAATGGCATTAAAGTACCTGTTACAGATGAAAACAAATTCCTTCTAGTATCATGCACGGAACACTCTTCATTTACAGAGATCCATAACAACATTTAGATGGAAGTACCATGTCAGTGTCTTTAGATGGAAATACAGTGTGAAAGCAACTGGCTCTGGGTAAGAAGTCACAGGGAAAACCTCTGTGGCACAGGAAGTCCTTTCACTTTTCAGAACGTCATTCATCATGCTGGGGAAACAGCAGGAAAGTAACCTACTACTACTTAATAGGCTTCTGCATAGCAAGTTGCTTTGAAGCAGCAGCTGCCCACAGTAAATTTCACTGACCCTTAGAGCCTTTCTCCAAGTTTTCCAACTGTTTTGTCTCCTGAGTTACAACTCAGTGTTAGGTCCAAGTTACCAGCACCTGACAAAACTTAGAAGCTCCAACAATGTGAGAATGTAAAGCTTTCAGGGATGTTGTCTTTTCCATATAACACCAGCAGAGAGACCTGATGCCATTACATTTACTAATAGAGAAACTTTTTTCCCTCTGAAACAGGGGCTATTTTAGAGGATGGTAACACACAACATGTATGTGCACTATTACAGTAATGTAAGACAAATAAAATTTTAGATTGCTGGCACAATAATTAGCACTCTGTCATGATACCATGCTCTATATCTTATTCATTAAACCTTAAAGATGTAACAGTTTAAATCTGCTGTTTTCACCAAAGTGGGGAAAATAAATATTAATTATAGAGAATGGCAGAACAGAACACCCCAACACATCAATTAATTAAGCCTTAGTTATTTGCTCAAGACCTACTCATCAAATGCACTCCTGCGTTTTTTGTTCCAGTGTCTGCGAACTCAGTGCCAGCGAATTACTTGTTCTGCTTCACTTCCTCCTTAAACCATTCCTTCTCATCAGAGTTTGTGAAACTGAAGACATTATACCACTCTCCTTCAAACAAATCCCATCATTGTCCCCTCCTGTCCTTGTTGACATCAGGTGTCACCTTTCTTCTTGCCTCTCCTTATCTGTTTTCTTTGGAGCCCTCCTCCTCTCATTTTTCCCAGTGCTGCTCATATGTCCCCTTCCTGTCTTCTCCTCCCAATATCCATCTGCTATGGGTTCCACACATGCCATAATACTCCTGTTTTTATGAACATACCTTTCACAGTGCCACAGTATATCCTTCTATAATGAATAAACCTCAACAAAACAAGAGATTAAAGATTGTTAAGAAGGTCCACTTCTTTTCTATAAATTTTCCAAATTAGGATATTAGTCACTTTTCCCATTTTCTTGAAACTCAGAATTCTCATTAGCTTTTCAAATGGACTAGTTGGAGGATAAAAGTTTCATTTAGCTTCAACAGTGGTGAGTAATCTAGCCTGATATAAATGTTTGGCATGCTCATGTTAGTGTTGGAGCTACAGTTAAACTGTTAATGTTCAAGGTTAGGTTGTGTTAAACACCAAAAATAGAAACATGAAATACCATGGCAAGATTACCACTTGTCCTTTACACTTGCACATATTAAATGGAATGTAAATGTCCTCTTGGTTCCTCACATGAATAAAACATGGTAAGGATCACATAACAGTAGAAGGAATTTTCATTTCAAGATCATCTGTCCTCAAATCACAAGTTGGTGGGGTAGCAGAAGAATATTTGCCTTTCTTAGAAATTTGCTTTTGGAAATAAATTTTGAAATCGCATTCAAGAGGTGAAGCGCTATTGAGTAGCTCATGCCATTGGTGGCAAGCGCAATTTGAGTAAAAAAACCCCCAAAAAACCCAAGTTCAGTTTTAAATGCTAATACTAAGAGACAGAATACCACTCAATCAAATTTCTGGCTCCTTCAATTAAGACACTTCAGGGAAATCAAAAGCAGAAACTAGACAGACACTGGCAAGTAAAAACACATTGTATATTATTCTGTTTTGTAACTTGGATTCCAACTGAAAATTGTTGAAAATATTCTTGAAAATATTACCACCCATCTTTTGTTGAAATCATCGCTGTTTTTGTTTTTCTTTTTCTTTTTAAATAAGTCTAGCATTCAGAGTGAAATGAGGTGAATCTGACATATGGAGATTCTAGGAACAGAACAAATCCAAGCCCTCCAGTATTACTTGAATTTAGTGCAATATGGGAACCTCTGGAATTACAATTGCTTCTAATCAAGCTGCAAACAGCATTTTGAGGACTGGTCTGAGATGCAGATCTTGCTTTTAGCTGGCAGAAATAAGTTAATTCCCTCTTGGTGAGGATCAAAGAATAGCATAAGAGCCTACAATGTTTGGTTTAACACCATTTTGTCACAGCAGCTTTAAAAGCTATCATAATACAAATAATAAACTATGTTATTATAATTTTTTTAGCCAGTGTGATATCTTTAGTTCCATGCACTACTTTAGTCCTTCTGTTTTCCTGGCCAGAGTAATTTTAATTGACTCCTCTGATGCAAGTCTGGAGTGAATTCACACAAATCCTCCTTCCTGTTCCAGGCATGACAGTGCCAACAAGGGAGGAATGCAAATCTGTGAGCTAAATAATTTCTTCAGTGGCAAATGCTAGATCAATATTTAAAAGTAAACAAACGAAACTCCAACTTAAGTGCACTGACAATTCCTCCTCTCACATCAGCCATACCATTAAGTGGATACAGCAACCACAAGTTTTTTTCTATGGTTCCAATAGGAAAAAGCCACAGAAAGGCTCTCGGCAAAGGCCATTTCAGTAGCCAAATATTCCACAGGTTGCATGACCCCTTTGTCCAACAAAAAAGAAAGCTCACGAGATACAAAAACTGTACGCTGAAGGCTGTAAAACAGATTTGAAATTAGTTTTTTCACTGAATTTTCAAAAATTAATTTTGCTAGCATTAACCTATTTTTGATGGCATTGATTAAAAATACATGTAGCTAAATTAGGATATTTCTGAAGAGTTCTTCTGGTGCCATTTTTACATGGATAATGCAAGTTTCCTGTTTTGATACCTGCTGATTTCCCAACAGTTTTAGAATGTGGCCAAAATGGCATCTTGTTTTGATACCCAGACTTGTTTTTTAATTTTGTTTATTATTCACTTAAGTAAGGCAAAAAGGTATCTATTTCATGCCTGTCTGTAAATTTTTTTTCAATTAGGGAAATCAACCTAGCATAAAATAATGAAGTTACTGGTTTCTGGAGAGTAGAAAGATACCAAAGCCATTTACAACTATGTACAGAAAACATTTTTCTTTTCTTATTTCTTGTTTTCAATTATAATTTCAAGCTATATGTGATGTTTAATATAGGACACCAAGTTCCGCTAAAGAAGACAGAACATTCAAGGCCAATGGTTTGTGCATTTTATATCACTTAAATAAATAGATCATTTCTTTTACAGAAGGTTTAAAATTAATATTTGAAAACAAAAAACCCCTCCCTCACCCCTTTCCCCCGATGAATTAGCCTCAACATTCTAAAGAATGCACAGCAATCAAAAATCAATTAAATATGGAACTGAAATGAATATAACTAACATATGATACTTTATAAAATTATATATATTGAGAAGATTTTAAAACTCGGACATAAAATCTTTATAAGATAATTATTTGCATGCACTGCTTCAGAAAATTAATGTTTAAACAGAAATAAAATAAAAATTATGGCAGTATGGCATAAATAAATGGAGGTTGAAGGACCAGATAGAACGAAACAGTGAATTCAGCAGAGCTGAAAACAGGAGCCTGTGCAAATGCCCCACAGTTTTTGATACAGGAGTCATGCTGGTCTCCATCTAAAATGACCAAATGCAATTCAGCATAATTTTATGCAAGATAAAAGTACGCACACTCTACTTTCCACTAACAGCCTTACAGCTCTGAACTGAGAGAGTGCTTCAAAGGCTCCACCTTAATTCTCCAAGCTTTTTAAGGGAAGTGACATTCCTTAATTCCACATCAGGCTGACAGTAAACTCCTGAATTGTCCCCAGAGACTCCTCCTATATCTGTTACTATACCCTTGTGGTAACATTCTTAGCCCTATCACACAAAGTTTACTGCAGCTCCCGTCACTAAAAACTGAGCTTATTTTTACGTCATATTTTCACCTCCTGTATGCAAATTTAATTTTTCATATTGTTAACTATTAAGAAGAGCAACCTGGTCACTCTGTAAAGTAAGATTTGACCACAAAGTACCTAAAGAAGCCATATAAAGGTATCAGGTTGATCAAACACGAAAGTACAAGTTGGAAAGGGAGTTCAGATAAAAACTCAATTAATAAAATGACAAAAAAAGCCTAAAAATTTCCTTAAACATTTCAAATTTCATACATTCTTAAGTGCATTGAACTGTCAGAATGTCAAAATTTACATAAAGAGGAAGACCTCTATTTAGAAACAAAGAAATTGCCTTAAGAAATAAAGCTTTCTTACATAAAAAGAGCTAAGATGATGTATAAAGTTCCCAACTCACTATATGCAGAGGCTGAACCACAGAGAAATCTAAATTGAAGACTATGACAAATCTTTTATTTCCCCACCATTTGCATATGAATGAAGAAAAATGATAACAATGACATGAAACTAATTGTAAAGTTCTATGAGGAGAGGAGAGAAAAAACAACAAACGCGACACCTAGTAGGAGTTAGGGTCACAAAAAGAAAAAAAGCTAAAATAGAAAGTTGCAGAGTAAACATCTGCAAGTAGTGCTACTGTTGAGAGAAAAGGGAGAAGCAAATGGCTCACATAGGCCATTACCATACAGCCCGGAACAAAGTAACACAATTGGCACAGGATTTTTCTTGCAAGATAAAAGGAAGCAGCAATGCCATCTGCTGTTTGCTTTGAAAAATTGTTAGAGCAGATGTTCCCATGTGCGGACTCTCCGTCCCTTCTACTAAGAAACCACTTGAAAAATAGCCATGGAATAACATGGGGAAAACATCTGCATGGAATACAGAAGACCACCAGTAGTGAAGCACAGGAAAGCCAAGAGAGGAGGAGAGAAAGCGCTGGAGCAACTCAAGCACGTCTAAGACTAGGTCAGAGACAGGCACCCCGTTGTGTGGCATAACCTCCATATGTATACATATGTATAACCACTCACTGGTTGTCTTTTCCTTTCGTTACTCAGCAGGAGGAAGCCAGATTTCTCATCCATTGGACCTATGTCAGGCAAGGCACTCTGTGTGTATAGTAAAGTCAAACACCACAAAGAATGTGCTGAAGAACCTGTATGGCAAGGCACAGGAATGACTTACTCCTTCCTCTCCCTTTCCACAGGCTTATATCCCACCTAGCACAATAAAAACACAGTAATGTATTTCTCATTGTGCAATCTTATCTGTGTATCTTATTGTGGGGGTAGAGAAATCAGATGCTTCACACATTTCCAAAACTGCTTTTATTTCAAAATGGTGAAATCTTCATTAATTTATACTAAATCTTCTATGAATTATGACAAATCTTTCAACAAGTACAGTGCAATCACAGTCACCAAGATGTTATAGTACCATCCAAGTGCTATAGGAGATAAACACAAAGAAAATACAAGGTGCACTGAATGTCTTATGTGTATCCTAGGAGTCTGAAAAGGAGCATGTTTACCAGTCCTATAGCATTGTTACAGATGAATGCAAAATATATTACCAGCAAAGAGACTAGCTTCAAAATACATACAATATCAAAAGACGTTATAGTTAGTTGAGAAATTGAATCTGCCTGAATTTTAAAAAATGTTCATGGAAGAACATTTACAAAGGACTGATTGACTTGTACAGCATGTGATTTTAGTGAGGAAATTATACACTATGACAAAGTTCTGCAAAAGTCAAGAGTGGATGACAAGCATTGTTTTAAAAAGTCTGAAGACACAAACTACATTAAAAAGTGATTTTTTATTTCAGTGAAGATACTAAGGAAATTGTTCATTTCTCTTGACCTTATGACCTCACATTTTAGAAGCTTACTAAGAAAACTAACACAATTAGCACTATATAGATATTCTCTGTACTGGCATATAACTTGGCATTTCAAGTTGCCCTTGAAATTGTGCTGTGTGAATTCTTTGCAGACAGAAGCCTGTAAATGGAAGTGAGTTTTGTTAGAAGAGCACATTCTTCGAACTTTTTCTTGGTCTCATCTTGTACTGTGCTTGCCAATGTACGTATGAATAGACCTGTTTTTTTCCTGGAACTGTGGAGGACCAGGGTGGACATTAATATTTTTTGACTTACCCACCTGTTCACTATAATTTTAGGGAAGGGATAACAATTTGTTATCTTTATTATTAGCAGACTGCTGAGTCATGATCTGTACACTACAATTCATTCCTGACTAACCTAGAATGATTGAAGACTTCCTAAGACTGATGAACTGGTAGATTTCAACTTTTGGAGCAGATAAATATTAGGGCTTGGATGGAAATGCAGCTCTGGAAACAGAGACACTTCCAGAAAGAATCCACAGAGGTTGACTGAAGATTTTCAGGGACAAGAACTATTCCTGCTGCTGCTACTTCTTAGTGTGCACTACTGATGGACCACTTAAGTTACTGAAATGAAAATGTAAACTTGGTTAAACAAATATACAAGACTTCCTTCATTTTTTATTTTGAAATTGCAGCCACCAGGATTGCTTCATTTGGCCATCAAGAGAGGCAGTCATTTAGCTATTCTTCTGCCTGAACAGGGACAGGAAGCTCTGGTCACCTCAGACTGCATTCTGAGATGCAGATATGAGCCTGTTTCATGGCACAGTTGTTAAGATTCCAAGAATGGACTATTACATCCCTCTAGCGAAGTCAAACACTGGATGTGAGGAGATGCCACAAAGAGGATTGGGTTGGTTGTCTCTTTCCTTCTCACCCTCACCCCCTCCCTTTCAGACTGAACACTTTCTAACATGTTTTGGGAGCCTTCTGGAGCAAATTAGCAAAATTCTTCCCTTTCACCACCACACTGGATAAAATACCAAATATCAAGGTATCACATATTATGACAGAAAAGCGACAGATCCTAAAAAGACTGAAGGATCTGCATGATGAATGCTTCCATTCCCAGCAGACTGAGAAAAAAAGCAGCTATATGAGAGATACTGGCACTTTCCTACATTGTTTACCTGTATTTCAGATGGCTGCTGTCTGTGAGTTTATCAAAGACCAGACACATATGTGAGCCAGTCCTTCAAATAACAGTAGGAGACAGAACAATGTGTGCACACATGAATCTAGCCAACACGATAAAACAAAGGTGTATATATATAGTGTTACCACATTTCTTCTTTCTGCCAGTGACTTTTGGTTTCTTTTTCACTCCTTTTCCAGCTTGCTTTTTCTTTCTTTTCTTTCTATTTCTACCCCCTTCTAGTGACTCAAAAGAAAAATTAATCAGAATTACAATAGGCTACAATAAACATTTATGAGAAAGCAAGAATTTCCTATTTATATATCCAGAGCCTGGTCCTCTGATAACTCAAAATACAAGCTCCTTTCTTAATCTTATTTGAAGGCTGTGTTATCACTCATAGATCAGAAATTAGTGGATTGATTACAGGTAGCAAGACCCAGCAGCATACTTAGAAGGTAAGGATACTTAATAACAGCTTCTACTAATAATCTCTGAGACACCAAACACACACAAAAGTACTGTATCTGCCATCTAAATGAATGAATTTCAGTGATTAAAAAGTATTCTGTAAAATTTTGCCAATCTGTGTTTTCTGAAACTAGAAATTTTACACAAGCAAAACCAAATCTTCAAATTACCTGCAAGCTGAATGCTTAAATGTTACATTTTACTAGGAAAATATGGGTAAGACAGAACCTAACAAATGCACACAATTTTTTTGTTTGTTTTCTGTCATTTCATTTAGACTTTTCAGACAATAAGAAAGTGAAGCATTATTTCTGTGTACAACCACAGCTTGTATTACCAATTGGTTACATATACCTGTACATTATACAATCTCTAAACAAAACTATATGAAGCTTATAAATTGTTCTGACAATTTATTATATTCATGCAGCTGTGTCTTCTACTGTAATTTAAACATATCATGACCTTTCTAGATTTATATACTACTTTCACTTCTGAGGTTGAAGTTGTACCTGTAGTATATATTAGGTTTGCTTCAGATGGGTATGAGATAAAAAACCCCGAGGCTTTGTTCCAGAATATATTCTTACTGAGAAAATATCTCAAAAAGACAGGGTTTTTTTTCAAGGGATTAGAGCTGCATAAAACTACTGCCATTATCTTATCAGTGACTGCTTCTATCCTGTAGGACGTCCTATAGGAAAACTCTCTCTCTGCAAAGGATTCTACAAATGACACATGTATGTGTTATCAGGAGGAGCAAAATAACTGATTTTCAAATGTTTGTTGTCTGTGTGACAATCCCTATGTACAAGCAAAAATATTGCTGCTTCAAACTGCAGAGAAAGAAGCAATAAATCAATGTTATGGGGCAAATTTCAATACTACTGATTTATGAAGTTAGATATTCATATTAAAACCATCCATCATTTGGCATGCACCTAATGCTTTTATCACTTCAATTTTATACTTCCCACTTTTGATTCAAAACTTCAAGCAGGTCCAGGAATGACCATTTTCTAGGAAGGATCATCTTTTTCTTTCATTCACCTGAGGATCTACTAACAATGGTAAATTACATGTTTTACAAGCTAGAAGCATCACTGAAAATAGAACACAATTGATTCAGATTCAGACAAATTTGGTTGACATGCACAGTTTTTGTAAAATATTCTGTCTTCACACCTCTATTTTCTGTAAGAAATACTGTTATATAGGCTCAGTTCTTCCTCTGAGTCATTAATCTTAGAGGCCTCAGCTGGGAATCTCAAACTGTGAAGCAGCTGTCAGTGCTTAGAAGGAAATGTGAGCAGCCAGAATGAACACGAGCTGTTGCCTGCTTGTTGCTGCCATCGTGCAACAACACTTGTCAGATCTACAACACCAGAAATGCACATTTAGAGCCCCCTAAAGTGATTTAAACAGCTGCTAGATTTAGAGACATTTCTACTCGTAAATATTCATTCAATATTTTCAGTTTACAGGCTGTTTCAAATGAAAATATCCCAAACCGCAGTTCAAAAGAAAAAAAAAAAAATTAATGGTAATTCTTTTCTTTCTTATATTACTTTGCTATCTCAATCAGAAAAGGGATTTCTTTAACTTCTCTGAAAATACAGAAAAAAATCTACAACAAATCAAAATGTTCTCTAATTGTTTTTAAGAAGAAATCTTATTTTTCTGCATTACTTTCTACCTTCACTAACTTATAAATCAAAAGAAAGAAAAGCAGCTGTTTTGAAGCTCTGGTTTGTATCTTTATAATAGCCCAACTTGCATGTATAATAAGAAGATATGTGAGGGTGTTCACTTTTCTTATGATCTCAGACGCAGGCCACACATTTCTATGCAATGTTTTACCAGGAAATTCACCATACATTGGGCACTGAAATGCAGTATCATAAATTCACTTCCAATTAAATTGGCCACATATTGCCCGTTTTGTTCCTTATCCTTGGAGGCTGCCAAAGGAGGTAGAGAATACTGGACTATACCCAGGACTTTAAATTCATGAGAATTTATGTTTGTAAAACAGCATGCTCCTTGGGCCTATAAGCGAGAGATAGACAAGAAGCAGAATTAGAAGCCAACACACTGTGAGCAGTTGATGAATGTGTCTAGCTTTGTAAAGAGTCACATCTGGTATTATAACTCTTGGCCTCTCCAAGTTTGGAAACTGAAAACATATAGTCTTCTTAATAATTTTGATTGCAAAAAAGCCCCAAAACTTTTGATGCGCAACCTTTTGAAAACATGCTTCATACAGGAAGTAATGCTAGCTTAGCAGCTGAGTCAGAGATTTAATAAGTATGATGAAGTTTGGTAAGTGAGATATTACCTTCTCTTGGCACTTTCCAATACAAAGACTATCCTGGAAATAACTGAAGTGTTATTTGCCTTTCCCTATTTTCCTCTTGCTGTCTGCTTCTGAAGGTGTTTTGCAGTTGCTGCTGGTAGTAAGACACTTAGCAAAACAAGAATAGAAATGAGGATTTAAAAGAAGCAATCAGATGCCACTGACTAATATTGACATAGAAGTTAAGAATCTAAAAAAAGAACAGTTTGAAAATAACTGTTTACTGATGTAGCAAAGCCAATTAACTTCAAATTATTATCTGCAAGTCGATCAGCTACAAATGCACAGAGGCATTATTTCCTAATTTTACAAGAAAATGATGTAATGATTAATTTTGTTATTTTAGGGACTGAGAGGACTCAAATCTAAGAGGTATTACTGTGTTCTTGTGTTTTCCGAAATAAGTGACTCATCCACAGATATAACTTTACCATGATATATGATGTAGTCTCAGAACACACCAAAGAAGACAGGAAAAAGTTTTGTTGGTAGAAGACAGGAAAAGATAGTCTTTTAATGTCCTCAGAACAGGAAAAGTAAACCTTGCCTCGGAACAATGGCTGTATTCTTCTGTTTATTCTCTTCCTACCTGTTTTATAAGTTTTCTTCCTACCTTACACTGTCAGTCAAAGGAGATGATGAAAAACGGAGAGAAATTTTGAAATAGAATGCATTTCCATGAAATAGTGTTTCTCTTCTAGCTCTCAGAAAAGGTGACAACAATAACTGTCTAACATGCAATTTATATGCCAAAGTTTGAACCAAAAACATCTGCATAGAAAATTTCTGCTGAAACAAAGAAAGTAATCATTTTCTCAGAGCAGAAAAAATGTATTCACTTGTCCAAAACTCTGAACATCAGCTTTATTTCTATGCACCAAAAAAATGCCATTAACAAAATATTTGGAATGCTATCAGAGTTTAGCTTTCAACTCAAGTCTTTTCTAATAGTCATAACTATAAGTGGGGATAACATCAATAATGTTGAAAGTTTCACTTTGAAAAATATTTTACAGATGTATGCTTTCAAAATAGATTTTATGTAGGGAATATACTCTGAGAGTCTTTCCACATGAACAACAGTGTGCCTGCTGAACACATTCAGAATACGAGTCTGCAGCCAGAACCACCAAACTCAAGACTGCTGTGAACAAGTCTGGTCTGTATATTTTGTCTTCCTTTATCAGTGTGAGCAAAGTTGATTTTCTCTACTGCCATTGTAAAGTTCTGCAGAAGTGCATAAAAGCCAGTGTTGTGATTGAACTCTGAAACAAGGCTTACAAATGATGATGAATCTTTGACAATAGGAGTGTTGAACAGGCAAATAAATAACAAAGTGTAGTTCGTGAGGAGGAAATCTCTATGTATGTATACCAGTCTCTTAGGTACTTTTTGAGATTTACTGGATCAGCATAGTCTAACCAAAAGCTACTGAGAATTCCCCAACCATTCATTACCTGTATTCACAGGCAATACTGGATGCATATCATCTGTCACAATGGACTCTGCATGGCCTTGCAGCATATCTAATTTGGCCTTCTAGCATTTTTTTCCATCTCGTTTGGTTCATGAATGGGCCCCAGAATTACAAAAAACATTGTGTATTAGAATCTTGCACTGATCTTGTCCACGGCAGGGGGTTTGGAAAATGATTTTTAAGATCCTTTTCCACCCAAATCATTCTATGATTTTATGATCTTGCTACCCTCTGCAAAACACCAAACCTTATGAAATGGATGTAGAAAAAAGAGGTGGTGTGAAGCTACCAAATTCACATCTACCAAATACAAAATGTTTGCATCCAAGGATAGACTCCCACTGCAATTTTAACCTTCTTTGGAATACTAAACTTCAATGTTACTGTCCTGCAGTATTCCCAAGATAGCATTCTTCTAAAAAAGCAATGCTGTCCCTGTCTGATGTCTTTAACATTTTGGAAATCAGCAGCTTGCTGTTTTGCAAAAGTCAGTTGATTAACAGTGTGGCTCCCTTGATAAATGCTGGTTTTTCACAGGCAAACTCAAACACAACAGTGTGCTTTTAAAGCTGTCTTGTTTGCAGTTTTGGATGTTTTTGTCAGATTTGTCAGGCATAAAATGTAAGGCACACTGAGTCTCAGGTTCACTGTAGGCAGTTTATTGAGATGTAAATATCAATAATTATTTATGGTTTTCAAATCATTCACAGGTTGCCTTTCCATCATTTAGACATCCAAAACTGTTTCACAAAGTAGCTCAGACAAACACTAAACTGCATTAAATCAAGTTAATTGCAATATCACCCTTTTGTCAGTGTATATATCACTTATCTCTTTGATTTGCTTACCAGAGACTTCTCCTTTTTGCTAAGCACTGTATTACAAAACAATGCCTAAACAAAAAAGAAACCTCAAAGAAAGCAGCCTTGTTTACCGGAATATCTGCACACCATTCATTTTAATAAAGTCTATTTAGGCCTACTACAATCATTTTCAGTATTTTAATATTTGCCTAATAGTAATTTCCTTAATATATGAGACCTCTCATTCAACATTTAACCAACAAGGAAAAGGATACATCCTCAGATACAGCTTTTCAACAACCTTCCTCAGAATGCCTTATAAACAATAAATGAAGGGATTATTAGAAAAGATCCTGAGAGAATGAAAAATTATTCCTTTTGCTTATGAAAAACATTTTACCCAAGGTTAGATACAAGGATTTAGAAAGTATGAGAAACTAAAGACAGATTTCCTGAATCTCTGTCTTAGGACTTTAAGTACAAATCTTGCATGGATACTGACTACAAAGTGTCAGCATGACTGACAATAAGCCTCAGCATTTGACGATCCATCTAAATTTCTTCTTTAAAGTAAATAACCTTTTAAAATATATAAATAAAAATAATATTTTAAAAGTAATAACACCTACCTGCACAATAAGAGAATGCAAATTGGCAATTTTGATATGAAAACCTGTTACAATGAACAATTACAAAAAGGGAAAACCAGTTAGTCACAGCCCCAGACTCTAATGGATACAGTAATATCACCAGAAACAACTTGATAGCAACGTTAAAGACTAGGCAAATTTCCTGCAGTGTTTGACAGTAGGGATAATCGAACCAGAATTTTCATTATATTCAAAGCTTGATACTCCTGAGAGGGGGAAATATGAAAATAAGAGAAGGCACATTTTAACCACATCCACAGAATAAAAATTCAAGAGAAAAAATATCACGACTACTAAACTAATCTTGCTTTCTATGTCAAATTTTCCTTCTGGCACTATTGAGATATTCAGTTTTCCAAGATTAAAAAAATTAATTTCCTAGCATGCCAATTATAATATTTTTAAAAGTTAAAACATTGTAATATCAAACGTAATGTTACAAGCTGAAATAAATATTTTATGCATAAATAATGAAAACACACACACAAGTCCAGACAAAATCATTGAAATAAAATATTTTATCATATTAAATGCCCACATTTTTTGAAATTAATTCAGAAAAGCGTTGGAATAATTTCCATTCTTATTACTGAGAAGTTATCAAAATAAGCTGCTCCCACAAAACTTTTTTATTGCACTAAAACTGCATTTTTTATCTTTTATAAAGAAATCTGTTCCATTAAAAATATTTTACCAGTCTGGAAACAGATGAGTTCATATAATCTGCTGGAATGTGTTTCAGAGCCTACAGAGGGTTTGAACAATTAGTTCCTGTGGCTGGGAAGCCTTAGCTCTTCAATTAATGCCTAAGAGTTGTGGAGTTCTGTTTCCACTCCTTGAATAACAACAGAATGATCAAGATGTTGGTCCATCACATACCCAAGAATGACTGATTTATATATTGAAAGCACACAGGCATAACCCATAGAAAGGAAATGCATGCAGAGGCTGCCCCAAAATGTCTCCTGTGTAGAGATTAAGGTGGAACAGGGCCATTTCAAATCTGTGTGATTGCTTTTTCTAAGGGAAAAATATTAGCTTTATAAGTCTAATAAACATGAAGCATGACTACTGTTAGCAGCCACATATTCCCTCTTCATTCTGTAAATACTGAGGCATAGAAGAGAACACAGCTTAATTAAATGCTTCCATCAAAAACAAATTACATTTACCGCTCCTTCTGCAGCTTGTCTGTGTAATAAATTAAATATCTTTAAGTCTGAAGTTTGTTTGGTCTTTAAACATACTTGCCCAAAGATACTGCTAAATACTACCATCGGCCTTGGTCTCAACACCTTTCATCTGTGCAGCAGCCAAAACTCCTGTGTCAATCTGATAGATCTCAGGCATTAATAAGCTGTTGCCTTTACACTTTAGTTGATTTGGAAGTAACTTATTCCACCAGAGGTGAATTCCATTAGTGTAAGTTAGTCCTAAGACACAGTGTGTGCAAGGATGTAAGGACTGACATCAGCAAAGCAGACCACCTGTGTATTTTTTCCTTTGCGTGATTATTATTATTATGCATATACATTTGGCTTTTCATTTAGCTCCATACTTTTATGTTTACTTGACCCTAAAGAACAAGTTACAGAATATTTGCCTATACGTGAACATTTGGCAAGACATATTTTTCTAAATAAGACATTGTTCTATTCTCACGATTCATATAAAAGATCTCATACTATTGTGGACATTTATGAGTTATCCAGGAAAATACCTAACTACACAAAAATGTCTGCTTTAATTTATTGATTCATTTTGGACCATCATGGGAAACTTAGGGCCTAAAAATATCTTACCCATAGGCTTTATGTTCACATTTCATATGTACTGGGAATGACTGACTGTACTAGAGGCCCTTGGTACCTGTTGCTGATGTTTCTGTACTCAGTATTTTTCTTGGATTGGACTTGCAGCCAACTGGTTGTAATTGACCCTCTACTGGGACAAGTTAGGATAAGAACATATGCCTTTCCTTAAAAAGAGAGAGAGAGAAAAAGAGAAGGAGAAAGGGAGAGAGAAAGAGAAATATCACCAGTATTTATTTTAAGTTGCCTTCATTTCCAACTTTTCTGGCAGAGTGTCAAGCTTCTGTCATAGTGCAGAACTCCAGCTAAAGCAGCTCCTGGAAAAAAAGACTACATGAGGAATTCTACCTAACTAAAATACAAAATTTAAGAATGGAGCAGCAGTTATTTCTGCCCTGTAAGGTAGACAGTCCACTTGACATTGCCATAAGATTTCTGCATATGAAATGCCAGGCTGGCATCTCTCTTTAGGGTAGTCATTAGTCAATTTGTCATACTTCCTGCAAATATAAATTACTAAATTATAACTACAAATGTGAAAACCTCCAATAGTCCTTTACCTCAGGCCAACTATTTCTAGGCTAAACAAACTTGACACCAGGCTTCAGCAGCAATTGTAACAATTCCATGAGGAACTCAAGGGAATTACTGGCTGTACTGTATGAAAATATGCAAATTCTATCAAAATTTTAGTCTATGAAAAAGGAACTCTATTTTTACTAAACTTTTTGCATGAAAAACACATTTAAAAACAAAGCCAGTGCCTTTGCATAAATCTTTCATGCAACACATTAAGCTTTAGTGCATGTAAATGGAAACCATCAACATCTTATCTTCACTAGTGAGCTTACACTCACGCTAGCTTCATTCTCATTTTTGGCATATAAAGCACCTCTGAAATCAACAGTCCATTCTTAAGTGGAACTCAGCATCCCCTTGTTCCTGTCCCAGTGCCCAAATACAAGTAAACCTACTGGAAATCACCCTTTTCTTCTTTAGACATATGCATAAGTTTTCTGTTTTGAAAATTGCCATGCATACATCTCATCCTACTAAAGAAATATCAATATTTCAAATTTTCATAACCAAAGTTAACATTAAGTTGCAAAACACTGACTGATGAAGTCTAGACAGGTGAAATTCCTTAATTAGGCATTGAAATGCTCTGACTTTTATCAAGAAGTACCACAATAGGGAACAGCCTACCCAGCCACAGACTCCTGTGGTGTCTTTAATAAATACAAATATTTGGTGGCACTATTAGGCTTTGCTTCCAAAAGACAAATCAACAGTATGTCAGTATCTGCTAATGCTACATTAGGACACCGATGAACATTTAACAGATAATTCAACTTCTGGTTGTATCCACAACTCACAAAACAAAAGCCACACATACCTGACTGACAGTTCAACCTCAACAGCACTTTGTCTGCAACAGAGATGTGCCCTTCTCCAAGTCACTGATCAGAGCATTAAAACTAGCACAGTCCTTAGCTTAGATAGCCTTCATAACAGTTAAATATAAACTACTGAAACCATAGTAATGTCATATAACTCAGTAGCTTATAATGGATTTATGAACAAAGAGCAGGCATTTGTCACCTAATGTTTTCTAGCTGGATGGAAATAGATGTTCCTTCTTAGGTGGTAAATGGCTGTTGAGCAGCTGCCTGTCCTAAAAGGTGAAAGAAGGAAAGGCCTTTTCCCCAAGGAAAAATCAGTATTTGTGTTCTTTGAACATGCTTCTCACCCTCCTGCTAACTGCTCACCTCATGTCCTCCCACTCCTCTCTGGCCCTAGCTGCATTTCTGGGCCCATAGAAGCTGTGTAATTGCTGTGGGTGATTTCATCAGCAGTGGCTGAGCAGCCTTGGGCCAGGGGAAGGTAATATTAGACAACAACAGAGCATCTGTCCAGTTTTATTTTAACATACCAGCCAGTCATGGAAAAAACATTTTTCCTAACTGTTGGTATGAACACCAGGATGGCATTAACATGGCCAAAATGCCCATAAGCTGCACTGCCACCCGTGACAGGAGGTATGGTTGGAGTCTGTGGAGGTATCCATAACAAAACTGGCCTCAGCTGTCTTGCAGTCCTAGTTCAGGTATTCCCCCACTCATCATCAAAAGGAAACTGGCTCCTGACACACAAGTAGCTCTGCAGAGAGATTCCTGAATAGTTTATGGGCACTCCTCCTTCATAGAAGGAAAAAATATAGATCTCATACTACTTTTTGCACTGTTGGCAGGTGAAGATAATCTGAAAAAAATATTAAATTATGCAGAATGAGAAAAGTTTTCTGTATCTTTCTCTATTTCTTTTTTTAAAGCAGAAACTTAACCTCTCCTATGGATTTAATGCCATAAATTGTTGCAGCCAAGATGTTTATAAAAGACATGTTATCAAAACTGGAATCATCAAGAAATTTTATCAGAAGACACTGTTTATGTACAAGTATAACTATGCCAGTCTTTTCTTTTTTTTCCCCCTTTTTCCTTCCCTCTTTTTGTTTCCTTTGCATAGATCCACTAAATTCCATCTCTTCGTGTGGGCAAAAGCTGACAGTTGCATGACAAGGAATGTTTCCCTTTATAAAAGCCTACTTCCTCTCTGTGTAGTTTTAGCCTCATTGAAATGTTTCCTATTAAGCTCAATCAAGGCAGCAATTATCTAATTACTCACTTATGCTTTTCCAGTCAAAAATTGTACAACCAGGCATATTAGAGGGCTGCATACATGTTTATTATTGTTTTTATATGTCCCCGTTTAGGTCTAAGAAGCAATCAAATATTTTTACAGTACTTTTGTACTGCCCCTAAGTCTGTATGCTACAATTTTCTACTACAGCAGGTCACAAAACCACTTCTATGCCTCCTACCAATTCCACAGTAGGTAGATGGTAATTTCAGAATCAAGTTACAAACTCATTTCATACCAATGGGCTTTGCGTAAATAAGTTTGTAAAGAAGAAATGATCCAAGTGAACTTTTAGGTCTTCTAAAATGCACCACACTTATGACAAAACTCAAGTGAAAACGGATTTTACAAGGCCTCCAAAAACCCCACATCTTCTATACTTGGATGTTTTCTTTATAAGGATCCTTGAAATCAAGAGTATTAATGATGCAGGTGGTTTATATTCTTCAAATGAGATATGTGATGAAAAGTTAACATAAAGAGCCATGGCAGCCAACCATCAATGACTAGGATTTTTTACTAAAGTACAACAGAAATTACACTACATAAAGGTACACCATGCCAGTCTTAGTTGGCTACCAAGTTTTTGCTCCATATGTAGACTGCTATAATTTTGTTATTTCTCTGAAAAATACTATTTATCAATAAATTATTTTTTAAAACTATGAAATTTTTTAATGCATGATGCTTTGTTTTAGAATGCCTAATGACCTTCTTCCTCTTAAAGGCATGAATAGAATTGTATTAAATGTCTTCACATAATCTTTTGATCATGCAGTATTTAATGACTTGAATTCATTTTAGGGATAATCTTTACAAAACTGACTTGTGACTTTGGACACCACAATTTCTAGGCTCAGAACCTCATACACCATATACTAATAGCTACATTTTCAAAATGGTGCTGAGCAACCATCCAATGAAACATAGACCTTTTTTTCCCACCCCACATAAAGAACTCAAAATCTATGACTCTTTTTCAGTGGCACTTGAATTGCATAGTTTGGATCATGAACACTTAAAGCTTCATTTGAAGCCTAGAACGTTCTTCCCAGATTCAAAGTAATCTTGTTTTCTAACTGAGCCATCTCAGAGTGGTTCTTCCAATCAGGTTTTAGCTACAAAACACAGTACTCCTTCAGTAGCCTCATGCTGGCTGGTTTGCGTAAAGAAACTTCTGTTCTGTGGGACAGATTATAGCAGAAACACAGCCACAGAAAACTTCTGACCTGTCTTGCAGAAATACCTCAGCTTTGACTCTTCACATAAGGTTTTCTGCAATGCATGACAATGCTGACTGAAAAATTCCCTTTGATTTCACGTGGTCCATAAACAAAAGGCTAAGTCTTTTTATAACACCAGTGTAAGAATAAAAGGACAGGACATACCAGCTAAACACTTGCTGCTTCCCTCAAACAGCACCCAGAAGGGCACATAATCCTCCCTTCACGTCAGTACTGGGGAGACACTGTGTTCATGAGTAAGAGAATAGAAGTGTTTTCTGAGGCAGAGAAACCTCAGCCTTCCTGCAGGGATTCCATCCTGGGCTGCAGAACACAAGTCAGTTCAAGCCCATTCACATTTTCCTCCTTCTCAGGCCACAGACAGATCAAAGACAACTATTTGTATCTATCAAAGACAACTTGTTGCTTCTTTTATTTAATTTTCAAGTTACTTTATCAATAAGGACTGCTTGAAATTCATGTGAGTATTTAAGCATTTTAAATAGGAAGAAGCAAAAAGTTAAAAATATTAAACATTTCATGAAGACAAAATTACTTATCAGTCAGGGTGTCAGAATTAATGTTGTAGAACACGATTCTAGAATTACAATTGCATTATCCCCCATGCATGAGACATGCTACATGTACATGCTTTTAAAGCACACACACGCAGTGAGTCTGGAAACATTTAGCAGTGACAGCCTGCACTGGTGTGTAGGAAACATCTTTAATTTCTAGACGCAAGACATCTGGGACAAAAGTAGAACTAAAGTGTGTTCATCACATGGCTGCCCTTTACTAACATACAGAATATAATACTTTTTTGTCATCAAGTTTTAAACATATCTTGTTGTCTAGTTTTTAAAGCGAAAATGTTCATTCTTAGAAAAAAAGGATAATTTTACAGAAAAAAAGAAGGAATTTCAGACTTATGTTGTCATAGCTAGAATGTAAATGGATATTTACACAGTATGAAATGCAACGTTTTTCCCACTACCTGACTGTGATGTTGCTTCATATACATTATCAACAAAAATACAGCTGCCTGGAGTTTCTGGAAGATATATGTACAGAGCACACACTCAGTCCCCATATACATGAAAGTAATATCCATGTGAAAAATTGGAGAGGTATGTAATACCCATGACTGCATCACCTGTCCACTAATCCAGTTCCCTGGGAGTTACTCTAACATTCCAAACTACTGAGCAGCTTCAAAACAGTTGCCACTGAAAGGAAAAATAATAAAAAGGAAAGAAAAATAAGGAAAAGAGCCCTAAACCACCAAACATGACAGTGAAATCCTTCTCTTTTTCATTTTTTTCTTACATCTCTAAAAAATGTTTCCCTAAATTAAACCATGAGCCTCTTCCATCTGAACAACAAGATAAACACAGCCAATTTTAACTGAATTTTGAACTTCTACCTTTAGAAGTGATACACCAAAATCCAGTCCTTTTCCTAATGCAGTTTAATGTTAGAATGGTATTGACTACAAGGATTTATTGTAATAACTGCAGCTATGACGAATAGTCCCTATTTTGAAAAGCATTGAAAGAGTCAGAATTCCCAACATCCCAATGCAAGGATTGCTACAGCCTTAAGAATGAGCACAATGAAATAGCCAAGCTGCACAGAGATTTTAATTCTAATTTAAAACCCCCCAACCCTACTGTGATATTACAAAATAACTTTCAGAGCAAAACCGCTGTAATTACAGCAAAAATATGTTCCATGTAGTTCATTATATTACAAAAGAAAGACATTCTTATTATCTATATCTTTATGAGGGCTTTTCAATGCTAGAAAACTTTTTGTTGTCACCAATAATAACCTGGATGGCACAGAACATGGTAAGATCCAGAAAACTTCCTAGAGTGTTTTGAATAATGATGCATAAAAATGTTTAATCTCATAGAACATGACATTACTGTAGTTCCCTGTATAAACAAATAAGTCTGTAGAGCAGGTACACCTCAGCTTTAATAATCATCTATATTAGATGTTATCCATAAGAAGTTTTTACAGTGGTGTTCACTATCTCATGTCTACTCAGTAATATCAAGTCCTCTAAAATAGATGTAACAATATGACAAGATGCTATGCTCATAGATGCAACACAATGCCAAGAAGAGTAGTGCTGAATTCAAGTTTTGACTGTAAAGAAGGTAGATGTTCCAGCAGACAAGTCATCAGCCAAGAATTCTGGTACGGAAGACTATTTTCTGAATTGTTCATTCTTCTTTCAACTAGCTATTTGGATGATTTAAAACATGTTCTACATTTTTGAAGTATAAACTAACCCAAATGCTCTTTACCCTCGATTTGAGCCCAATACAGCTGCCACAATGCTAAGAATATTTTTTCTCTGCTAGGGTTGTTAAACACTGGAATAGGCTGCCCAGATCAGCTGTGGAATCTTGGACTTTAGAGATATAACAACTCAACTGGATATGGCCTGAGTAATCTTATCTTACCTGCTTTGCTGGACCAGATCACCTCCTTATTACCAGAGTAATACAGTCACACAAGTGCTAATTGTAATAGCAGTACTATTAATAACAAAGTGAGTCTGCAAGACAAAAGGCTCCACATATGCACACTAAACAAAGTAAAATACCTCAAGATTTCCTATGAATATGTACACCAAGTAGAATGTTGAATTTTTTGATTACACCTCTGTTTAGAATTTCCTTGGTCTTATAAACAGAGATTTGCCATGACTATGAGGCAGATACTATGAGACAGATGGAAACTAATTCCATCTCATTAAACACTTTAAATTATACATTTGAATGAGGATAAATTTTTAATTTAAAAAGTTTAATTCAATTGTAGTGATTACTTGGATATGCAGAATAAAACTGACTCTTTTTACAAAGACAAAGCTTTGAAAAATATAGAGGATTTAAAAATTGTATGGACTAGGTTTTAAAACAAGGTTCATACAAGCAAAACAAATGAAGAAAGAAAATGCAAATAAAAGGAAATTACAGCTCTGTATTCTATTAGGATTAAAATTACATAAATATTAAATAATTAATAATTGAATAAGATTTCTATTTTCATGACATAAGTTAGTACATAGAGAATTTTAACAGTTAATACTAATAGCAGTAGGAGAACAAAATATAAATCATAATATTTAACCTTAAAAAGTTCTTCATACTGCTGAGGATAGATGCAATGGAAATAAATGGAAGATTTATTAAAAATAGGTACTACTTATTAATTTTTCCTGAGGCAAATAAAATTGTAAGGTAGAAATGTTAGGAGTGGAGAGGGAAAGACTAGGAGAATTAAAATCCTTAAAATCTTTAAATCATTGCAAAGTCAATAAGGCCAATGGGAATTGAGAACATGATGAAACTCCCAACTGTACACGTAAAATAAAAGAATGGATAAAACATATGTAAAACATGAACATTTTTATATTAAAAAAGACCAGTGTTTCAACCAGTACAGCTCTGTCTGATTAGCAAACTGATATAAGAATAGTGAAGGCTGGAAAGCATGATCTGTACCATTTACCTCACTGATTCTCAAGAAAAACATGATGTCAGGATCCTGATGGTAGGTGGTCTTCGAAGAGAATATGTTGATTTCACATAACACAGGCTCAATTTAAATTGTATGTGGAAATAGACAATGCACATCCAGAGCACAAACCACACGATATTACCTTTGTACACAGATATGTAACAGTGCAAATTCCTCCAAATTAAATGTTAAACTGCTCCCAGAGGAAGAGCAGTCTAGCCAGCCCCACAGCAATGTAATCACGTTACAGACCCCAGAGGAAGTTAGAAGCCATTGGGACAATCGCCTTTGGACTGCACTGTAGAGCAAGACACTGCTGCCAGTAGCCGATTTTCCACAAGCGAGAATCTGTGTTTAAAAAGGAGTCCTAATCCATTTTGCAGCAAGCACCACAGCCTAAACACTAAAATGAAGCTGTAAATGGTCAAAGTCTAGCTGTCCTATTCACATGGAACTGTTTCCCATGTTCTCACTAATAAAAATTCAGCCAGTATAGTTTTCCTTTTGTCATTTCACAGAGGATATACAGTGTTATACCTGCTATTGTATTATTTTTGAGAGTGTAGCATCTGGAAATTTGTATTTCTGATTGTTACTTCTTTTTTTTTTTTTTTTTCCTTTTTTTAAAATCTCCCTTTGGATTTTTCCATTAAATGATCATTAAAAAGAGAAATTTAATTTCTTCCCTCTTCTACTAGTTTCACAACTTCAGCTTGCTCATGTTTGTTTGCCTTCTTGAATTCCTGGCAACATCACATCCCACTCCAAGCAGCCCAGGTGAAGGATGAACTTCCACTGGTACAATTATTCTCTGGAACACAGCAGCAGGGGACTCGTCTAGCATCCTGGAAGGCAGGGGATTAATCTCTTCAGGCTGGAGGGAATTCAAACCACATCTAGTTTTTGTGCTTGTCACAGCAATTACACAACAAAGGGGGCTGCTGTATCCCACTCTTAGAAGACATTTTCATTTGGATTCCAACTGGATGAAGCACTCACTATGTAACTATAAAACATGCATCTCAACTGAAAAGTGGCTCAAGATTCCCCCCCTATGTCCCAATGGACCAACTTTCCCTTCAGACACAATTTTTTCCATTGGCTGCTCCAGTTGCTTAACTCCCAACTATGTGTACAACTAATTCTTAGCTACTGTCATTCTTAAATTGAGAGCAGGAGGTAGGTGTTGTGGGCATCCTCCTGTAAGGCTCTTAATCTATCACCACCTAATCTGATGCTGCAGACACCTAGAGCTGGTTCCAGCCACAGAGCATGAGAACACTGTGAGCCTAATGGCACAATTTGCTAGCAGCTGTGCCTCAAAGCCAGCAGGAGAGAAACAGTATTTTAAGGTAACAGTGCCATACAAAACAACCATAAGCAGCACATGGCTACTTTATTCTGTCTATTCCTGAATCTCACTCTGTTCCTGATGTAGGTGTATGTTGTAGTTCAACTTCTGGCAGTCAGATAATTACAGAGGACTTCCAGTCTAGCCCTGGCAAACTCCTTCCAAAGATCTAGAAACTCACTTCAAAAGAAACTGCCACAGAGCATTTTCTCTAGTGGCTTTTCATTAAGTTTGGCAAAGCAGTCATCTTTTCTGTCCAATTGTTTCTCAGCTAAAAGCACATCCTTTTCTCAACTGCCAGCTAATTCATTTAGTTGAGACATGCAGCCAACGTCACACTTTCCAACTTGCTTAAAACTCAGTCTTATGACACCTTCTCTCACATGAGGAATCATTACTGGGGTTCAGTATAAAGTCATATTTTCTTTAGATTTACTCTAAGCAAAAATATTTGTCTCCTAACAGATTAATTGCCAAAGCATATTAAAAGGGGATGTGAGAAAGCAAACATACATATGAAGTAACTGATGATGTGAAGAAGCCTAATAATTAATTCTGGTTTCAGTCACTAAATACAGCATATCCTCAATATTCGACACCCCCATATAACTTATTTAAATCTACTAAAAAGCTTTATTTATAATAGCCTTTCACAAATGATGAGGCTAAGGATGGACCCAATGATGACACATGTTGAGAACCCTCAATTCCAGTTAATTTTACAGAGAGCTGAAAGAAACCCAAATGCCCACCCCAGTTGCCAGTTAAGACCTTGCAGTCACACTGGAATGCCTGAATCCTAGTAAAATTATGAAGAAAAACATACACAGCACCAAATTAAAGCAGATAGGTTCACCCTGTTTTCAATTCACTCTTAGAAATGTCCATGTTCCTGCTCTCTTCATGAGTCTGATCCTTTTCTACCTGTTTTCCCTCTCTGTTTTATTCTACTGCAGTGACCAAGCAGAAAGCAGATGCACAAGCTCATGCTAAAAGCCTGAAATGTCTTTCCATGCCTTTGAAGCTTCACATTATTTCAGATGCCTGACTCTCTCTGCACAATACCATGAACAGTGATCTAAGTTTTGAGAATATGCTGGTATTACACAGTTACAGGTTTTTAGAGGATAAGGAAGCAATATTTCCTACTGATCCAATTTATCTGAAATGTAATCATTTTCTCACCCTCCCAGCAGGATTACAGAGATGGGCAGATTTGAATTCTTACCAGTATGAATTAGAAATCTAATATTAAAAGTAAAATAAAAGAATATATAGTTTCTCACAAGCTGCAGTTAATACATAGCAAATACAGGCTAAATACACTGTTTCCCAAAGATAAGTCAGGTTTTCACCTACATTTCTATGAAAAGGGAGAATGCTGAAGCTTTCAGACTTCTTGCCTCTCCTACAGCTGGAAATAGTGATAGAAACTGTAAACTCAGTTTGGAGAAGGACAGACTGAGGGCATCTGCCTCAAATTATATTGGGAGCAACTGTGACATAGTATGCTTGTGCTTAAATAGATGAATTTCAGTGCACTGCCAAGATTATGATTTTTAGTCTGTCTCAGTCTCTACCTCTATTTCTTTTGGCTCTAAGCAAGGCAGAACCAGAGACGCTATATGACTTTCCTAGAGAAATAAAAAGGGCACAGCCACAGAATCCAGTTATCTTAGTTCAACTAGTTAACATGCATCAGCTGAACCATGGTAACTGCCTTTGTACCCATGCTTAGCCCTAGGAAGACATGCTTGTTTGATTTGCAGGCCAAACTATTGACAGAAGGCTAAACTGTAAAGAAGTAATAAAATGTTCTTAACATTGAGCTTTTGGAATCTGAGCTGGAATTAAAATTGAGGATCACTAAGCTCCTCATTCTGTACATTGGTTTTAAGAAACCCCTGGAGTAATACCAAGGAATACATCACACTGAGGGTTCTTTGCTTCTCCCAAGTCTGGTATGATATATCAAGAACTGAATGGGTACACAGTAAAGAGCTCCAAAAGTATTCTGTAGTAAACAGGAGTCAACTTACTGGTTTGGGTCCATCTTGAGTGGATTTATTCCTGTGTTTATGTTTAAAAGAATGAGAAGCTTACTGAGGCTAATGGGGCTACTTAAGTGTGTAAGACAGTCTAAAATCACTAACCTAGTTTCCTTGAGCTGAGTAAGCCTTAAAACTACGCTATTTATCACATGGGGTGGCATTTATCTCATCTACCACCTTAGGCAAAAAGTCAGGCAACCAGTCTAAGGAAACAATTTCCCACTAAACCAGGACAGATAAAAGTTTCATGAGAGAACATTTGCCCCCACTTTAGATACCAATCTTAGGACAGTTTTGGACAAGATGCCTCTCACTGTGCACTTTAATACAGGAAGCTCAGATAACTAGCTTAGACTAGACACTGAATTTATGCATGGATAAAATTAAGGAAACCTCTAGAAACTCAAACCATGTGTGAAAACTTCAAAATGTAGAATTGGCCACTGAATGTAAAATTATATTAACCTCATCAAGAGAGCCAGATAAAGAGCAATAGAATTAAAGCAAACAGAACCACCAAAACCATTCATTGTTGATGTTTTGGTTTTATTTTCTATTTATTAAAACTGAGTGCATTTGAAATCAGTACTTCATTAGCAAGAATCATACATACATATATACAAATCTACAGCACATATATATATTCTATTTTTAAAAATATTTTTTAATCTCTTGTGATAACTACAAATGAATATGCTGCTGTAGGAACATTCATCCCCAAAGAAGTCTGACTAAAGCATGGAAAATAATTTTACATATAAAATTTTTCAGGATTCTGCTCTACCTCTGAGAAACTTGGAAGGGGCAAGGAGAAACAGTGGTTGGTTTTCCACCTTTTCTTTTTTTTTCATTCAACAAAACTGAGCTGTTACTTCTTTAGTAACAATTCAGATACTGTGGATTAACTACAAATATGACCTCCAAAATAAAAATCTAGAAAAGAGAACTCTATTCTAATCTGGTATTTTTGAAGTAAACATTTATTTGCGAAATTTCTTAGGAATTGAAGCTACTGAAGAACCGACATACAACAGCAAGAAAACTGACTTTTATGCAGAACATTTTCTAAATTAGAATATTTTTTGTCAGATTTGAAAGAAAAATTTTGAGAGTAATGAGTTCTTAATTTTTCTCCTTACCTTCTCTTGATGTCAATTTTTTTTTTACCAGCTCTGAAGGAAAGAAGAAAGAGAGAAACACAAGGTATCCCCACAGAAATTATTATAAACCAAAAAGGTGGTGATGAGGACACATTTCAAAAGGTTTTTATGCATCCTACTCTTCACAGTTCTATTAAAAAATTCCCTAGAAAATTCCAATGACAGGATAGCAGATAGGACTTTCTCAAGCACACCTCACATGCACACCTCTCCAGTTACTATTATCCTATGTGTATAGAACAGAAATGTGCATAAGAAAATCAAACATTTATTTGCTTGTGATGCTTTAAGAACATTTAGATGATAAAATATACCAAAACACACAGCATATTATCCAAAACTGACTGCATCAAGGTAAAACAGAAGTATCATTAGAAAGGTATTACTAGGATTTTAACTTAATCCTTCCAGAAAGAGGTAGACCATTAGAATGAAGATAATTTTTCAAGTCCTTGAGTACTAATTGACTCTTATGCTCATAATTTAACAGCATCAGACAATACCCTGGTTTCACAGGCCGGTCAGCTTTGTCAATCTCCTGAAGAGCTTGACTTCCTCACATATTTACGTTTTGAGAGAGACGTAAGTAATAACTGCTTCCTCAGGGTAACACCTCAGTGCTTTAGGTGTGATTAGGAACAACACGCTTGCACAAATTAAAAGACGCTTGCTTTACAAGAAAGAGGAACAAAGGGGAAAAAAAAAAAGGAAGAACATTGTATTTTTAAAAAGTTAATATTAACTAATTTTTGAAGTCAAGTTAGAAGTGCTTTCTAAAAAAAAAAATTGCAAAAACTAAGAGAAACAATTCACTTATACTGATAAAGACACAACTTCTCAAGCTGCCAGCCTTGCACTGTCTTCTGGTATGGAGAATATCCAAAAATGAGAATTGCAGGAGCTCATTGCTCCTTGCTTACACTCACATCCAAGGGACCTCAGCAGTGAAGACAAAATCATCTGCCTTTTCTCAATAATTTGTATAATTCTGCTGTATTTGCAGTTGAGTATTTACTACTAAGAATCTTTCTTCTTGCTAGGGAACAGGTGGATGTAGATTAGTATGATGCTGGCTACATGGTGGGTCAGAATCTATGCTTATCTTCGTTTTATACTGTAGCCTTATTCCATTCCTCTGGATACCCTAATACTACAGTAATATTTGAAATTAACATGAAAACAACACCTTAAGCATTTTATTTCATTATGCGTAAGTACAGGTGAAGTACTGTTACACAGTTAAAATTAAAACCATACTGGGCATGTGAACCTCAACAGTAGACTTGAGCCCGCTGTGGTGTGATAAATGAAGGAGCTGTAAATCTCTGCTGTCTTTCGTTGACATCCAACTGGAAATTGATCTCCCATCATTTTTCTTTAAAGATTGGGTGTAACTCCAGAATCTTGGGCAACATTTTTTTTCTCAATAAAACAGGATCAACACGCGTAAAGGTGTTAGAGAGCTACAACTAAACTTACGGCAGATGCCACATCTGCCTGCTCACAGTACCACCAATAATGATGAATGCTACTTTGTAAAAGACTCCTCAGTATTGAAAAATAGTATATAAAATAATTTTTAATATGCATGTATATATAAAATGGATTTTGAACCTAGGCAGTTTTGTTTTGGTGGGTCCCTTAACATATAAGCAGTAAAAGTTACAGGGACGTTTTATATTCCCAGTTCCTCATAGAAATGGATTGGGAAAGCTGTTTCCAATACTTTGCCAGTCTACATTTTAATAGGGAAAAATAACTGCTGATTATTATGAAACAATGAGCCACATTTCAAGTAATCCAGCCAATCAGTAGAAAGGATTTGAGGCCTTATGGTTTATATTTGTGTGCAAACAGCTGTATTTCATTTTTTAGCCTCTTTGTTTTCCAAAGCTTTTTAACTTTTTGTCAGATAAAATCCCTGTTGTCATGGTGGCCAAGACACCAGCAAAAGTAGGGTGGAGGAAGGGTGAGAGTTATAGTGGAATGTAAAGCCCCCTGGGTTGAAGCCTGTAAAAAAAACACCTCCAAAAAATAAAACGAATGTGTAGAATAAGAACAGTTCATCTGTAGGCAAAATATTGACTCCAGAATACACTACTTGAAATTGTAAATACTGGTTATTGTTGTGATCTCAAATCACATTGATAGCTGCCTTCTAGAAGTAGTACAAAAAAATACTCTATCACACACACTTGACATCATAAAATTCCTAACTTTTTAATTTTGCTGACAATTTATAACATCCTTGGGAAAGTGTTTGGATTTATTTTAATAAAGCAGTTGGGGAAGAATGAACACTGGAAGAATTCCAGCTGCAGTACGTGCAGTTCTTAAAAATTAAAAATAATAAAATAATTTCATGACTTTGTAGCAGTTTATTGCCTCTTTTGAGATTTACTTTAAAATTTAATAAGTTTTTTGCACTATAAAAACCTGCATAGAATTTCAGTAGGGTCAAAAAGTCTAAATCTAGCTGGCACTGTAAATTAAAATGAGCTTGGTATTCCCAGTTGAGACCTCCTGGACAGAAGTTAACGTCACAGAACTACTGTATACAGAGTATAAATCTGTGCTCCATATTCCAAGTACTCCATGCATTGGATTGTCATGTTGTCTTGATCGGGCCTATATTTGAGTGTTACAGGAAGCTTTGATTAGGAAAGGCCCCAAAATAATTAAAAGACTCAGCATGTTAGGCAATGGCCAGATGTCTGAGCAGGGAGGGGCAGAAGTCACAGGACAGCACAAAAATTCATCTATGCTTTCCATATCTTAAAAAAACAGCCACTTTAGAGACCGTGGACAACACCCAAAAGAAAACCTTGGCATCTAAATTCAATAGGCCAAATTCAAAGACTTGTTCAGAATTCACTGACCTCCAGATACAGCCTTCTCATGGCAAACACACAAAGCAGTTAAAGTAACCTTTTAAATCTTTTCTCCCTGATATGGCCCAAGTTGACCCTGAAATTCCATGGGATGTTTTGCTAGAAACTAATCAGAAATGCAAAACGTACTTCTTAAAAATTGTTTATGTTCTATGTAAAATTGATTTTTTTTCCCTTTAATACTAAAATTTGGTCCATCTGTTGAGAAAACAAAATATTCCAAATATATACAGAGAGTAGAACTGCTTCATTCCACTAGCTATATCCTGTGGTAGATGCATTTTCATCAGTATGTTTGTCTTGCAGACAAAATGAATATCAGATGGTGGTTCTGAAAAAGGGCAGACCTAACTTGAGGTGATTAGTTTCAAAAACAGATTTTTATTCTTGATAAATTATTACCAAATACAATCATCTGTTGATTGAGGATATAAAACAGATTGGTCATACCATAACCCACAGGTTAAATGAAAAACGGAAATAATAAGTTTATTTAACACAGTCTTGCATTAAGTTCCTGAGCAGTGCAAATCTAAGGCAAATAATTAGATTTCCAATTTAAAGATATACATTTGTTAAATCAGACATTTCTTGAGGTCATGGATGCCTTTATTCACTATTCTATTCACATTGTGTGCTATACATGCTATATATATGCTTTTACAAATGTGTTTAAATATATAATTTCAACTTGTAGCCAATGATTCATATACTTTGTACGAGACTTATCACATGGAAATGCCATTGGCATTTTATTCAATTCAGGTTGATAATCTATTACATTTGTGGATTATTTGTGAAGAAAACATAAGAAAACTGCTCATCAACAAAAATAAATTCTTGTTGAGTACTACAGAGAAAGTGAAAGTGTTTCTTACACCAGCAGGAGTCCTAGAAGAAAAGAATTTTGACTTACTAAAAGCAACTCATAACAATACTTGCCTAGTAGATTATTATTGAAATCATGGCATAATTAAACACATGCATTTGAGGAAGAAATTATGCTTCTCCAAAACTATCTTCTTTTATCTTAAATCACTTATAGCTGCACTGTGTTTAACATGAAGATGGGAAAAAAACAGCGACCCTAAGTTTTCCCAACATTCACTTATAGCTAAATTGAAATTCTGACATATTATCATATTTTCATTGGATTCTGTGACAGGTAGTTATCTAGGAAACATTTCTACATAAAAGTTCTCATGACAATGATAAAGTTACAGCCATAAGTACTCCAAGTTTAGTAGTACAAACTCACAAAATGAATTCACAGAAATTTCCCATTCTTAGCGACAGTTCTGTAGTAAGATTTTAAAAACAAAGCTACCTGCTGACAGAATGTGTTTACCTTCTTTATGTTCCATTACCTGGAATTCTCCCACCAACCATAAAATTTATTTTGTTCTGTTAAAACTTCTAAAATACTTGCTAAGTCAATAAAAAGCTATTAGTTTGCTTCTGTTTTAGTTATTGCGCAAAATTTTCACATATAAGAAAAGCTTCACCCTCACTTATGCTCCAGCTCTCATAGCAGGTTTATTCTTAAAATACTCAACATTCATACACATTTTTACCATACTGGAGGAGAAAAGTAGATAATTTTGCACTCTCAAGTAGGCAGAACTATTTAAAGTGAAGAAAAATCAACATCACTAATTTTACTTTAAAATAATTCGGAGATTTTTAAAGCTTTCATAAACAGGTAAGTGGTTTTGGATATTGCTTTTGAATAGGGTCAATTGAATTTTACACTTCCTATAAAGCACTTGAAAGTACCCAAGCACATAAAGTTCCACTGATGTGTAAATCACAATTTTGGGTTTTCTTGGTTTGTTTGTTTTTTTTTTTTTTTTTCTTCCCAATAGCTTGTAATTCTGCAGTAGGTATCAAAATTATGCAATTGATATATTTCAATTAGTTAATGAAACTCTTACTTTTTAGAAAATAATTTTGTTGCCCGCTTTCATTTATTTATTTATTTATTTTAAAATTTGTGCTATTCAAATTATGAGAATGGTAACTTATTTTATTTTATTCAATGGTTTTGCATCTTCCATGCAGACTTTTTCCAGATGGGAATTAATGGGGATCCCTAAGAAGTTTATTGTGGTTTTTAGCCAGTGGAATCTAAATATTTCTTGTACTGCCTTTTGAGTATCTTTTGTTCATTCCAAGGGCTATTACTCTGGATTTGATATAATTGACTCTTAAGCTTGAGACTGCTCTGAATACCTTCATTTAGTTCATAAGGCATGAGGCACACTGAAGTAAAGGGATCAGCAATCATCATTAGAACATCATTCATATGAAGTTTAATTCTTCCCTCCTTATCAGACATCTGTACTTATTCTCCTGTTGTAGCCTTCTCTGCATCCCACTCCTGAACTTTTACATGGAAGAGGCTCCACGGTTCCTGTCACAGGGAATTGACTGGTTCACAGTCTCTTTGGTGAAGTGTATTTTTTTGTATTCTGCTGTAAGTAACATGCAGGAGAGCACTTACCTCTGATTATTATTTCATTTGCCATCTTTGTATTATGAAACAATTACAAAAATGGCAAGTAAAATTATACAAATAAATTTATATCAGATAGGAAAGGTGGAATGAACAGCATAAATGGGAAAATTCAAAAAAAGCATCCAAAGTTTTCTCTCTTTCTCTTCCCATATTCATAACAGCCAATAAACAAAACTTCTACAGTATCAATGACTGACAATTTATATCAGTCAAGCAGAAGATCAGGGAGTATTTCCCAGCATTTACTCTTCAGAAGAAGAGAGTTCCTTCACTGAAATGGAGTCATCATCTTAGTTCAGTACTTTCTCAGTACTTTCCTGAAAATTAATACATGGACTAATTTTGTAATTTTCCTGTATATTCTCTATTTAACAATGTGCTGAGGAATAACCATCTTCACATGGGCACCATTAAGAACTTTAAATAAGGATACTCTGGTGTTTTCTATTCTTCCTTCCCACTCTCCCTCAAAAGCTACCTCAGTTTAGTTATGAGTATGGCCTTATCTTAGGTAATTTTCAAAAAACCTAAGTATCATTGCTACAGAGACAAATTTAACCATGCTTAACATAGCAAATAAATCACTTGAACACAACATTACATAGCTCCTGAGGATCATAAAGTAGGTCTAGCATGGAGTTGTCACTAAGAAACAAAGACAAATCACATTTCCACTAACCAAATAACTTCCTATCAGTGGGCTCAGCTGTGACAACAGAAATGTTTGTCTTTTTGTCTGCTCTGGGGCTAAGTGCCAAAAGAATGCTTAGCCACCACCGTGGATGGTCCCACAAAGAAGCTCACTCTCCCACTTTTCCCTGTTGAATGCTTGGTTTTGTTTTTATTTAGTACATTCCAGACAGCATTTGTTTGATCAATCACCTTAAATAAGGTGAACAACTGGCAAAGTCTGCACCTGCCTCACATCTCATAAAGTGAGATTATGCAGTGTGTTGGCTAAATATGTTTAGGCTTTTCTGCCAGGGATGAAAGTATGCAAGAATATCATTCCTCTATGATTGAAAAAGTATGAAAATAATGTGCAACTCTTTTTTCCTGTAGGTAATGTCAGTGAAACTCAGAACAATTTTTTATTCTCTAGCATCAGCAGAGTGAAACACCTCTCTGAAAAGGAGATTTCTGTGAGTCTTCTAAGTATCTGACCAAAGGCTTTACAACATTTAATGGGAAAACAATTTCCAAAAGCACAGTCCATTTTCATAAAAATTTCCTCTTTAGCCCTCTGGGTTCCGAAGTCTACTGACTTTTTTCCTTCCAGGCTCTAGGCAAAGACAGAAACTCTAAAACACAGGTATCAACTAAGCAAAAACAGGACAAGATTTACTTGTTTGTTTGTTTTGGGACTTGTGCAAACAACCCATTAATTGTGCAAACAATTAAAAAACCCATATGGGAAACTGAGAAAGAACCCTCAGATCCAGGCAGAGTGATAAACTTCAGGCAGAAAAAATGGAAAGGGATTTCAGAGCGCAAGATTTCAAAATCCACAAGTTTAGGCTTCCTCTTGGCATGCAGAAGTTAGCCGAGGGACATGAAATCATCTAGGGCTTTAGGGGAGCCTAAGAATAACCACCAGGAGAAGGACACACACTCTTTTCACCTAAGGTCCTTTTACAGATGTAAGGAAGTAGAGTTACGGACTTGGATCAAAATCAGAGCTATTTTCTGCAGTTCATCATGTAAAAACACTCAAAATAAAAAAAGTAAAAACACTCAAAATATCTCCCAACCTTGCCTGACACACAATGGTAAAAAAGTAGTAGAAAGAAAGGTGTCCCTATATTACACCATTCTGATGCGTGCAAAAGAAGTTCCAGAGTGTCAGAGAAGATCAGTGGCTCTTTTCACTAAACCTCTCAAGACTTTTTCTACTGATAGCTATTTTATGTTCAGAAGGAAGATGGGGTTTTGGAGCCAATGGATCAACAGCCTATTTTCTTCAACTCTAGTGAAAAGGCCAATTTTATCAGAGTTGAATGCATAAATAAAGATAGGAAACAGCCATTTACAGTGGCTTATCTTTATTCCTCTTCTGCTTAAACATCAACATATAATTTTTGCTTTAGTTATGTTTGAAAGAACTGGTCTTAGAAGAACTAATTAACAGCAAGATGTCTCAGCATTGTCAGGATATCCATAAATACTGTGCAACTTCAGTCAATATATGTTGTTTCTATCATTTGATATACACATGGATTTATCACAATATTGATATTGGGTAACATAAAGTTTTAACTTCACAGTGATCTCTCTTTTGAGTATTCATTTGTAACTTGTAATTTGTATTCATTTGTAACATGAGCAACAGCATCAACAACATACAACAATGTAACACAGGATGAAGAATTTACACAAAAACCTTTTTATAGAATGAGCACTCTATAGAGATGCTTTTATAGAAACTTAATCCTTCAGAAAGAATAATTTCCAGGCCCTAGAGATCTTCCACCTTCCTCAAAAGCAAAAAAGATACCCTGGAAATCCATTTCTAATATTTTTAGAACAAGCCTTTCTGCCTTTTGTTTTCAGCCTTGCCACAGCTACGTAGGAAAAGCAGTGCACAACATATGCAATGGTTATGAGAAAGAAAACAGGATCAACCAGAGCCTGACAGCCAGGCAGTGCAATGGAAATGAGCTCATGCTTGGTGAAACCCTGGCTCCAAGACAGTTCCACTGTAGATCTCTCTTCACTGAGATCAGCTACCCACCTGCCTTTTTCTGGACTTTTTAGTTCAGCTCCAAACTGTTTCTCCTCTTGTTGGGATGACAGGGTGGTGCTTCCTCTATCAAGTAAAGACCCAGAGACACTCCTGACACTGAAGATGAAATGAACTGGCTGTTGTACAATCAGAACACATTCACATTTCCTATACAACTAGCTTATATTCATTGAAGTTATGATGCAGCTACCTTGATAACCTGGAGTTCCCAAACTAATATTTTCATGGGATGTATAGGAGGTGAGACTAAAATTCTGCTTGCTAAGAGCAGGGTAATATGTAATTATTTATTGCAAAGTGATCTGAAGACAAAAAAGGCCATGCAAAAAATTATAGTATTATTTTTTTGTTCTACAACTGATAAGCATTCACCACAAAAAACTATAGCTTTTGCAGTCCCCATTTTTTAGAGGTGTTGGCTTGCAGGACAGTAAGGGACAAATACAAAATTGCTGAGTGTGCTCAATGAGGAACCTGAGTAATGACATATAGCACTATTTTTTCTAAATGGAAAAACATAAACAGAAAGGGCAGGAAATGCTATTAGTGAACTTTAAAGAAAACCCCAACAATTTAATACAAAGGCAAGTTTTAAACTGCTTCAAAAGATATGAGACACATTTAACAATTTCTTTTTTCTTGCCTGTTTTTTGGACTATCATGAATGAAAATATACTTTGATAACAGAACAGATGCTGCAAAGAAATATATTGACATTTCTTCATTTTACCAGCTGCTTCACCTTCATGTACAAATTCTATAATTTATCAAAATTTACTAACAACATTCATCATGTGTAACAGGCAAAAAAAAAAGAGTGCCAGCAATACTAGAATAACTATAAGAAAACTTGCAAAATATATATGTAAAACTTGTTGCAATATAGAAAAAACCCCCAACATTTTATGCCTGCATTCTCTTTTAAGTAACCTCTAATGCCATTAAGATAGCTTGTGACAATCACCATGTTATCCCTGATGTTGCTGTTATAGTAGCCCTGCAAAACACAACAGTTGTCGAAATAGAGACATGGTTAAGACCAGTTGAGTTCACTGCTAGACAGGGGC
The DNA here is from genome assembly GCA_018697195.1 of Certhia americana. NCBI lineage: Eukaryota > Metazoa > Chordata > Aves > Passeriformes > Certhiidae > Certhia > Certhia americana. The sequence goes on from CM031861.1 coordinate 38,749,142, forward strand.
CAACATTAGGTTTCAAACTTCCCAGCAACATAACCTGGGAAATATATGAGACTTCAGGGTGAGATAGCAGAGATGTGCTGACCTTGTAAAACATACTAAACCAGTGACAATTTGTGTAACAAACAATATGTCTGCCAAAATTTCAGAATTATGTGGTCTACCATGTTAGCTGACAAGCCACCAAAGTGCAGTTCACAATACCTTTCCCCCACAGAACAGAAGGGTCATCCAGAAATATGTCTGGGGCTGAGTTCTACTTACACCCTTTAGTATTTGAAACCACTTTTCAAGAAAACTGGGATCAATGTAAAACGCAACAGTAGCTCCCCCACTTGTTGAGTGGCCATGACATTTAAACCATGCAATTTTATAGCAGGCAACAAACAAGATTGGGAATTCAGGGTTAAAACCTCCAGTGAAATTTTGTCTTATAAAGTAATGAACGTTGACCAAGAGAGTAAATCAAATGGATCTCCTAACAAACTGAAAACAGCTGTTTGGCCGAGTGTGTCTCTGATTTAAGTTTGGTAATTATTGCCCTACTGTGGCTCAAGGTTATTCTGCATTAGTGAAATAGGATATCATAGGAAAAGCATCCAACTTCTTAATTTACTGTAGCATCAAAAATTCCACTGTATAAAAATAAGTCGGAAATGTAACCTTCTAAAAACTTACCTATAAACCTTCTAAATGTCCATTTATTCATTCTTCTCACGCACAATTGCACAAAATTTTATTACAGTAAACTAGAATACCAAACAAATGATGTGTCACCTTTAGTCACTCCAACTATGTTTTTGCATAAATACACTGAAAAATAACTTTATAAACTTGGAGTTAATGATAAAGCATCTTGGCTTAATAGCCCACTCCCTGGACTTCTATGATCTATGTTAGCACATAGAAAAACTGTTTACATTCTTGCAAGAAGAAACTTTCTTTTAAGGTTTCCTCATACCAAGAGCAGCAAAAGATACAAAGCCTAAATTTAAATTTTCAAAGGTTAAAAACCTGTTTAAGAAAGCATGGTACACATTTGATTAATAAAAACTGAGTTCACTCAATTAGTGCTTGATCCCCTCTTAAATGCAAACTACACTATGGTTTTATTAGTTGCTTTTATCTAGGTTATTCAATGCCTTTATTACCTAAAAAACATGCATCAATTATCTATGTTAATAATGTAATTACTATGGTATTATTGATCTGCCTGTTGGACATCAAACAATGTACAAGTACATGGAAGTATAAAAGTGAGTCTCCAGTCAATTAAAATGTCTAAAAAACGAAGCAAAACCCTGTGTACTAACCCTACAGTAGGATTTCTGCTCTGAAAATTCAACAACAACAAAATTTGCTCTCCCTCAGACACAGACTGCAATTTTTCAGTAGCAATTACTGTACATTGCTAGACTGAATCTTTAATTCTAACACAAAACAATATCACAATCTTTGAAAATTATTATAAATCCAAGTGGTTTTTTTTTTTTTCAGTATTTCTTGCAAGACAACTAGGAGTCTTAAAATAAGATGATTCAGGTAATTTAAGGTCAGCTCCAAGTAAACACTGAACTCAGTTCATTGTACTATTAAATAATTTCATTAAGAGGTGAATTTTCATAAATTAATTGCAAACGGACACTTCAAGAACAACCTTACTTTACTCAGCACACCATATTCTTCTTTTGGTTTCCTATTTTCTCAGCTGAGATGCATACAAATTAAACCTTTGCCAAAACAAAATGTGCTTATATACACTCTAAAATTGTGAAAATTACTGAGTGTATGCCACAGAAACAACCTTTAGAAAATACTACTGTGCTGAATTTTTTTTTTGTCAAAAATATTGGACAGACTCAAGAAGGAATAGTAGTAAAGGGAGTGTTCATTCATTTTAAAAAAGAGTGGGCTTTATGCAAGTCTTTCTACATACATAACACAAAACAGAGAGACTTCAATCTGAAATCCTTTCTGCATGTTCTTTGCCAAGGAGCAATTTCCATACTGACATTGTTTAAACAATATACAATACAAGCTAATAAAGGCACTTTGGCTATGGGAACGATCAAGACCCCCTCAGCAGCATTGCTGAAGAAACCAACTGGAAGCAAGCGAAATCCCCATTGTTTTGAATTCAGGGTCCCATAAGAGAAGAACTGAAAAACATGGAAGGACACAATAATTCCAATCTATCTGCTGATCTCAAGATCTGTTATAGTTACGGTAACATCAGAGATAACTTCACATGCTAACTACCACTTGAGATACAGCCAGATCCAGCCTTGCCCCTTAGAGAAGGATGGGAAGCAAACCACCTAAAAACAAGGTCTATTGACTTAGGCAGCTTCAGAGGTTTTCCCCACACACTTTCAGACACCCCTTAGAAGAATTTTTCTAGCTGCTTCTCAGTCTGAATGCAGTCCAAACCCATCCAACTTTATCAGTTTGGCTTTACCAGAAAATAAAGGGTAGGCCCAAAGAAATCTTTGGGCACCTGCAAGTCATTCTTCAGCACCAATATTTGATGTATACTTTCACATTACCTACCATTTTATATATCATCTTATGCTTAAACTCTGTCTGGATCCTTGAATGACACCAAGTGCTGTTATAACTAATGACAATTATCAATTGCATGTTAATACAAGTTTCCCTCTGGCACTTCACTTCACAGAAATGTATCTTAAATATTCCATTAAAATGAGGATGCAGATGGAAGAGGATCAAAATAGGTCACCTTGTCAATCTGAATATAAGTGACAGAAGTCTTTCACTGGCATTTAAATTCAATAACTTTGATGAAATTTAACATACTGATTTCTATGAAAAATATGAATAAACTAGCAGAGGATTACAAGCTTCTAAAATAAGACATAGGACAACATGATGCACACATTTCCAAGGAGCTCTGTTCTGGTGACAGCTAACCCTGAAGGCAAATCTTTAAGTTTAATGTTCCAAAAGCTCCTTCTGTACCCATCAGCATCTGCCTTTCACAGTTAAATTAATTCCTGTTTCAGCCTTTGCAGGTTTCAAGACTTCAGTAGAGTGACACACAAGCCACATGAAGGGTCCAATCCAATATGCAAATCTACAATATACTTGATGCACGCAGACAAGTATCTTGTGATCCACAAGACAAGGATCTTATCTGTGGGTGCCTATGAGACAATAGTAAAAACATAGATAGGTATTTGTAGTGCTCAGCATCAGTCTTTTTTTTTTTTGTTTTTTTATATTGGGAAACGTGAGAAAACTGGTTTGCCTTTTTTTTTTTTTTTTTTTTTGTTTTTTTTTTAGATGTGAAACATTAGGAATCTGGTTCAAATCTTAGGGTTTAAATCTTCCCTCAATCCAGAACTGGTTCAATATCTTCTGCGTACAGAAGCAGGTACAGACTAGCTTCAGTCTGAGGTTGCCTTTCAGTAGTAGTACAGAACAGCATCACTGTACAGAAAGAAAAAATGCACAGCATCAGAAATAGTCTATAAATGATTGTTTAAAATTTCAGACCATCCTAAAAGCAGGGTGTTTCACTTCCTGAGAAGCAATCTAGCCAGTTTTGGATCTGGAATACAGGAATACACAGGAATACAGAGAAGTCTTCAGCATGATCATTCTACATTATAAGTAACATATAATATAAAATTCCACTATGTTAATTCAGTATCTTCCAAGGGAATACAGTCTTAAATATTAACTGAGACAGTTCAATAAGATCACCATAAGGACTGGTGTAATATCAAATAAATTACAGCTTCTGAAACATGACAAAAATTACCATTTCACTGCAATGGCTCTCACAGGGCACAGAATCCAATGCAGACTCCTCATTTACAAACAATGGCTAGGTCCTTCATCTTTTAACTTTGGCTTACATGATTTATGTAACAAGAACATTCTTAACAAAACCCAAAATATTTAAAAATGCTTAAGCTACTGTTTCTCCTCAAAACATGTAATAAAGTAAAACCTTAGCTCATTAAAACCTGCATTACATATTTTTCCTCGAGAAAACTAACTCCTATTTCTGTATTTCATGTAGAAGTCATTACTTAGTTCCACAGAATGCTTCTTTTTCCTCTGTCTCTAAAACTCTCAAATGCCTAACAGAGAGAACTAGTCAGAGATACAGGAACCATTATTTTAATCCCTGACAACAATCAGTTGACATTTTGTTTTGTTCTGTCTGCATGTTTTTTTCATTTCAAGATCAATGACGTTTTCCTCTTAATTAAATTATGCGTTCACATACTGACACACAAAATTGAAGATGAGCTCATCCACCACCAAAATGCCCCTGCAGTCAGAATGCAATTAGTCTTACAACATGTACTCTGAAATGCTAAAATCTTAAACATTGACTACAAGATCCAGCAATATATGACTTCTGTTGGTTAATATTTTGTATGCATTGCAAACTTCTTTCTTGTGCTATACTAAAGACAGATATGATAAAAATAGAGGACAATCTATAACAATGAACAGAATCAAAATTTGATTTCTCTGTCATTTTGTTATTCACACTAGGGAGTTCCCCCCACCTCTTCACAACATATCTGAAACAGTGTCCAGCACTACAATGTTTCCAAACCTCATTTTTGTAATATGATCCAGAGAAGAGGTGAGCTCCTTAAAACTCCTCACTAGTCAGAGTTAGAAAGACCTGTTCTGAATCACTGACATCTACAGAAAACAATTCAAAAAGGGGTATAATCTAGGGCTAATTTACTAAGAATCTTAACACTGCTGTCAGTATCTCAGTATGTGGCTATTGGCAGTGACAGTACGCAAGTGTCCTTACACACACTGCAAGCCGCTGCCCAGCTGTACAGCAGCTGGCTCCAACTAAGCCCAGAACAGGTCAAGGGTGATGTGAATCCTCAAAGTACTGCTGGCTTGTTGTGTTTATCTTTGATGGCCAAAGAGTGCAAATGCCAAAAAAAGAAAACAAATGCTTTCCTTAACCTTGGATTTCCTAAATGATTTAATGTCTTTGTATCCTATGAGAAGCAGTTCAAAATGTGACACTTGTATTTGTAGACTGGTCACTGGATATTACAATGCATGTAATAGAGAGAGCAGAAGCCATTCACCAGGCAGAAGTCAGTAGCCTACCTTGACAAGGACTTGCTTGGAATTATCCTCAAAGACATCTGCTGACCCAGCAGTCTCAATGGCTTCTCAAATAACGTTCTACTGATAGCTACACAACTTCTAATTTACAAAGTCAAAGGCTTGGGATTTAACCAATCTCCAGTCTTTTACATGCCAAAGAAATTGTTCAGTTCCAAAGGTGTCTAACAACATAATGCTGGAGCAGAAATGACCAAAGGAACTATCACAGTAATTCAGCTATGGAATGAGCTAGACTGCGCCACATCTCACAGTATTACATAAGACAGAAAAATTTCTTTAGGAAGCTTTCCATATGGATTACAATTTTATTCTTAGTATTCTACAAGCAGATAAAAGTAAAAACATGCACTGTACAAAAGCACACTGTGCACTCTACTACAGGAATCTAACGGTAGAAATAAAGAGCCACACATGCCCATAAACTTGTTACCATTATATGTCAAAGTAGGTACTTCTCACTGTACTTTGAATTCTCTACTCTCCTAAGTACTGTCATAAACTTCTGATAGTCTTGCCATTTGAAAGTTAACCCTCTTTTGACATAGTACTTGGAATATAAACATGGTATATGATTAAACAATCTGATAAATACATAGATTCCAGGGAAGAAAATAGAGGTACTGGTGAGCTATAAAAGCAGGAACTTCAGCCAGTTCTTCTCAAAAGAACTTAACACTTGGTTGCTGCTATTCATTAGTAGCACACCTGTGCCACAAGATGAGGCTAGTCTGTCCTCTTGGGCTTTCTACTTCACTGCTCTTTCTCTACACCCTCTTTTCCCTCCACTCATGCTCTTTCTTCAGCCCATGCATTTTCAGATCAATTTTCATTTTTAAGTACTAATTAATGTATTTTTTGAAAAGTCAGCAAGGCTATTTTCTGTTCTGAGAATAACTTTAGTAGGAAGAGAGGAAAAAAAACACCAAAAAATTACATTTCCTGTTGCATGTGATGGCCCTAAAAACCCACCAGCAACCACCTTCTTGCTGTGACCTCAGAAATTCTGCAGTCTTTGCTGCATAAGAAGCTTTACCAGGGGACAGGTGGGTTCTCATCCCATCTAGCCCCCAGCGTCTTATTTAGAGAATAGGTGGTGGCTAATTTGGGTCTGAAGCCTCGCAAACTCATCTCCAAAAGACATTAGGCACACAACTAGTCCTCGTGACTTCATCTGGACTACTCATACCAGTTTCTCACCAGAAGCACAATATTTCCACTATCTGGCTTTAAAAATAACATAAGCAGGAAATAAATAGGTTTATTTTATTTATTTATTTGTTTATTTATTTATTTATCTATTTATTTATTTATTTATTTATTTATTTATTTTACCAGCATTTCCTCAGACATGGATACAGCTGATCTCTGGTAATGATTTTGTGCTTTGCGTCTTGAATAATGAATCCTGGTTTTGTGTTACTCTCCTTACTAGTGGGGCTAGACACCTACATTTATTATGGATGTAGGTGGTTTGACTTAATTGCAATGGAAAATTTAAGCCTAGCTTACATATAAAACTGTTAACATTTCAGAAATTTCCCCATGGGCATTTAAAATCCTTGGATTTAAAGCTCAGAAAATCAAAATATTCTTAATGCCAGATAAGCACAGTTAGTACAGCTGATAAAAAGTACCTTAGAGTTCTATGATGTTCTTCATCCTCAAAAAAAAAATCACATCCATTTGTTTCATAATGGTAGATAACTATATAAAATACATACACCTATGAATACAAGGATATAGCACACATATATATTCACAAACAGTTCAGGAATGTTCATGCTGTCTTGTTTTGTACTCAGTTCTATTCAAAGAGACATATACATATGTGCATATGTATGTATGTATACATATATAATAAAATGCTCAGAATTTTTTTTTAATCAACATTTTTCACAATAAAAGTTTTTACATGGCCATGGAACTTCTGTTTCCACAGAGTCATTCACATTATTGTAGGCTGTAATGATACTGAATAATGCTCATTCAAATAGTCTGACTAAAATCAGATAGGGACAGACTGACAAACAATTGTTTCTGAGAGCTACTCATATAAATAGTCCCAGAAAACTCAGCTGGACTAAGCAAGACAACAATTTTGACAGTCTGTATCTATATAAACAGCTACCAAGACACTAACTTTAATTTAAGGGCATCTCTACTCTTAGCATGCCTTTGCCTGTTGTAAGTTTGATGCCATAATTCTTTTATCTTAAATCAACATCATAAGACTATCTATAGATGATGACAGCTGTGAATCCCAACTCATTTAAAAAAAAAAAAGAAAAAAGTGAATGTTTTATTTTACCTTCAAGGTAAAGAGAGCTTATAATTGCTAGTTCCTCTAATAATGTTTTCCTCTTTCATTATTTCATTTAAAGTACTTTAAGTAACTGACCGCAAAAAAAAAAATTAGAAAATATTTTCCATGTAATAATACTAGAATACCTGAATATAATACAATGTAGTCTTAACAGATATAAATTGTCACAGATAGTTATCTTCTAAATAGTGTTTTAAAACATCTTGCTCTTTATATTTTAACATCTAGACTTTGAGGTCCAGTTACAAGTGTTTACCATAGAAAACTCGGTCAAGCTGGTGTTTGACCTTTGACAGGAAGCTGCCCTCACTCCAGCTAGTCCCAACAAACTAGGCCCAAGACAATAAGCTGCTTTATAGCTATTAGGTAGGCCAGTGTGTTTCTTCAGGAAGACCTCAAGCTGAAAAGCCAACACGCTTGACAACCACAGCCAAGGTACCAAGGGCCCAAGCACTAGACATTGGAAAACAAATGGAAAAGCACACATGGCTACATCTGGAATCCTAATGGGCCACCAATGGTTCCCAGCTAAAGGAAGAATTACCAATGTTATTTTATCATCCCTTGTGCTAACTTAGCTGTTTATGTACAGCAATAAATGATTTTTTAAAAACATATTTGGGTCATTATGTCATATACCACCAGCAAGTACGATTGTTTTATTGTACTTGGAGTCAAAATACACTGCTATACCCAGATGTGAGGGAAGTTCAAAACCTCTAGTCCTTCTGTATTCATTCCTGTTGGACAAATGGATTAAGTTTTTAAAAGGGAAACTGAGAATTTTTATGGCCTGTACTCCCATCTCACTAGTAAAATTCGCACTGATATTTTTCGTATAGAAGTTTGCCTTGCCAATGATAACATTAAATATTACCTCAGTAAGCAACCCAAAATTTCAACCAACAGGAAATGCCACACATTTTATTGCCAAATCATCCCCATTCTCTTCTTCCAAAGCCACAAGATATTATATAAAAGAAATTTTTTTTTTTTTTTAACCTACTGAAGCCCCTATTGAAATTCAAGGCAAAGTAATCATTGTGCTGTGGAATGAAGCTAAAATGCATAAATATTTATTAACAGACTTAATAAAGGAGGACTCTGCAGTTATGGCCCTGAATTTATATGTGCAAACCCAAGCTTTTCCAAAGCCTACAACCAGAATATTGTGTTTCCATGTAATGAAACACGGGATTTGTATAAAGACTCTTGCACAGTATTTCTAACCCTAGCACTATGGCATTTAATCTTTGAGATCAAAGTAGGAAAAAAAGACAGATCCTCCAGTATTTGCTGCTTGAGAAAAACAGCAACAACTTAGTAAGCAAACAGCAAAAGTATATTATTTTTACAAGACATTATAATAAATAAAATGAAGGGTTCAACATGTTTTGGCAATGCTATTATAAAACTGACTGTATCCCAACTACTTAAATCAACATTTATCAGCAAAATATTTATCAACTTTCTGTTCCACAAGACATTGACAGAATTTGAAAAGAAGTGCAATTTAGGAAGTGACAACTGAATGCAATTTAGGTAAATGTAATTCTAATTTCAGTCAAAATGAATAAACAATTCAAAGAAATCAGTTTTTTTTCCCTTCCATTTGCATTCTCTTTTTTCCTACTTTATGGCAGCCGTGTTGCACTTTCACTCCATTTATTTCTACCTTTTTTTTGGGGGGGGAGTAGTGGTGGAAATAATAGAAATACACCAATACATGAAAAATCTACAACTAAATCCACCACAGAATAGAGTTTCCCATGATCTACATTTTTTGGTATCATTTAACATCAAGGTGCAGCTGAACGGAGCAGGCGTTTCTTTTAATCTCACTAGGGAGGTTGCTAAGTGTGCCCACACACATCACGCGGGTTGAGCTACAGCTGTGCCAACCCTTTCACAGCAAGCTCAGGGCAAACCCTGCAGGAAACACTGCTGACAGGCAGGGATCCAAATTAGGCGGATCACACCGTGATAAACACGCACACATCCCAGACATTCTCTGCTTATGATGATGATGATACACTGAGTAACATTCTCAAATATGTTCTATTGAATCAAGATGGACAACTTGGTCAATAATCCATAGATGACTTCCATTAAATTAGCTGGGAAAAGATAGCTCAGAGGATTTTAGGGATTCTTCTATCAAACGACTGAAATTACTTCAACACACAGTGACTAAAGAAATAGCAAATAGGAAATCTATCTGCAGCAACATCAATAGTAAAAGTTGCTTCTTTTCAAAATAATTTTGATGTCATTGTTTTTCTTTTAATGTTACACTATTGGTAACCCTTATTTGCCATGGAAACACAGACGTGAATTTGATACCCTGTAATAGTGTTTTTAAAGCTGACAGCAGAGTGTAGAATGTGAAATTTCTTTGCTTCTGCTAGTTAAAAGCATGCTTAAGTAAACAGCTAAGTGCTTCCCCTGATTTCCAGGAACAGCAGAAATACATTAAGTCTAAAGGGAAAAAATATATCCCAGCAACTGATCTCTAGAAAGTTGCTTCAGAAGTTTCTGTTCTGTTTCCAAAAGCTACACTAAATAGGGAAACAAAACACTTAAAAATTCCATTCTTGCACTGCTATTAAGGGCCACATCTCTGTATGATGTAGTGTGCCGTTTTTATGTTTAATTTTGTGATGGTAGAATAGATGTGTATATATGTACATATTTTATATATACATATATAAGCATTTTTTAATATATATAACATATATATAACAATTTAAAATTATTCAAATATCTTTTCCTTGCTGCCTTTCCAGATTTTTTTACTTAATGAAAGAAACAGAGCAAGGATTAGAGAACTGTTTCAGAGAAACACAGAACACATTGACAAATACTGAAAAGATAAATACATGTTTTCATATTCACAGAATGAAATATAAGATACCTTACATATGCCAATTACTCCCTCATGTTACCATTAGGAAAACTTGATCCTTGACAAAAATAGATTCAAAATATATTTAAATCCCACATGACCTTATATCAGCAGAAGTGAAAGGAAAGGAAAACAAAAAAAAAATCCTCATTTTGTGCTTCCTCTGCATGTTAGTACATATTTTTTCCTCCCTTTTTTCCAATCCTTGCCTCCATATTCTCCTCCTTTCTAAAGGAAAAGATATTAAATAATTTATTAATAACAGTGTTTGTCACATTCACCTGTGCAAGAGTATCCATCTTAAGCAAAATTTGTTACATTGAAACAAGTTTTAAATAACACAGAAGATTTGTACAATTATATCACAAACAATGAAAAAATTAAACTTACAAAATTCTTATTGATGAGTTTTGTTCTTGTCACAACAGTGTTTATATTTTCATATATGGAAACTAATTCTTAGTTTATATTTATTTATAATTAAATACCCCTTTCAAAAACACTGCTGGTATTTATTGGCAGTCTCCATTACAAATTTTAGATGTATTTAGAAGCAATGATGAGTAATTTCTACAGTTTCTGACTGTACTCCCACAAATCAATTAGAACACATCAGCTTTTAATTTTATTGGTCTAGCATTTTTTTCACAATAACTACATTTTATTGTGGAAAAAATGTGTTTTCCCTCTAGTGACTATTTGCCAAATATGTGTTGAGCATTTCTACCACTAATTAAAATGGCTAATTTTTTGTTTACTTCTCCATGTCCCAGTATCTGCAACAATTTTAAAAAGAATGTACTCAGCTGGCAAGGGGCCTGTTTAACAGATTTATATAGGACAGCAAGGTATTTTGCTCATTTTGGGTGCATCACAAAAATGGTGACTTCTTCAAAGGGTCTGTTTGAGAAGGTGGGGTTAACAGTTTTGAGAAGGTAACTTTTAAAAATGCACTCCCTATTAGTCGATAAATACTGTAAACCAGTGCATAAGTACACTTTTAAAAGCAAATAGATGTTTGCAAATGGTTATGAAATACTTCCACATGTGATCATATTTTCACAATAATGGTGACTATCAAATGTTATATTGCAGATTAATTTTTATTGTTGAATAAGATAACAGAGCCAAGAATACTGCAGACTGCAAAGCACAGCCTGTTGCAGCTTATTTCCTGGCCAACTCTTCATACCACAGATGTCGGGCAGCTATCCCAAACCATTCCACATATTTACTGGTGCTCTAATTTTTCCATATTAGAAGTCTTGTGTATAGCTGTTCTCCTCAGTAGCATTAACCAAGCAGTTCATAAAATCTGTTTTTAAATGCAGCTGCAAATATCAAACTGCTTTGTGAAGCCACTTGTTTCATGTTCCCCTTAAGACCATAATCTGCCATTAACAGAGACTAAATGGCCTGTGACTTAGGCAGAGAAAGTTGTTCAAAAGCCAACTAACACCTCATTTCAGAGGGTACTTTTGAAAGAAATGTCTAATGTCAATTTTAAATGCAGGTCTATAATTAACATTGTTGAGCCATCAGAGCTTAAATACAAGCATTGTCAGTACAATGTCCTGCTAAAATTAAATTGTAGTCTTTCAAAGGCTGAAACCCTCTAGGCAAAATTAATAATGGAGATCAATAAGATTTCAACACAAAGTAACCACAGGCCAGACCATCCAGCAAAGATATATGCAACTGAGGGCTTTTCAAGTTTGCAGCAGCCCAACACTATTCCTATTAACATTAGCGGGTACACGGGCTAAATTTGCACATGTGAACAGGAATTCACTGTCTTCTAACAGAATTTTATAAATTAAACCATCCAGGTCTAAAGCTGAATATCTTAGGACAGCCACAGACTTCTGCTGAAGGCAGAAGTGTCCAAAATATGAAGGTTTGTAAAGTACTAAATTTTGCCAGAGGTACAGCTGACTGTTATCCAGGGTCTTTTTTAACATCCACCATTGTATTTTTTAAAGGCAGGGAGTAATTCATTGGCTAGGAGAAAGACAGGAAATTTTTCTTTGGCAGGTTGATTTCTTTTTTTGGTTTTTTGGGGTTTTTTTTTCTTTTCTTTTCTTTTTTGGTGTTTTTTGTTTGTTTGTTTCTGGGGTTTTTTGGTGGGGTTTTTTTGGTGGTTTTTTGTTTTGTTTTGTTTTTTGTTTTAAATTAGCAGATGTTTGAAGCTGCTCCAAGGTTTGGAATGTGGAAGAAATCCCAGTGGAGACAGATTAGTGGCAGAAAGCAGGTGAGGTGGTCAAAGGTGGATGCAAATACAATTTATCAGATGAATCTGCAGTTTGTCATATTGGTATCACCATTGCACATGTGGCATATATAAAAGCTTTGGCAACGGAGAATGAACATCATTCCTCTAGCCAGTGTAGTTAGAGAGAAAATGCATAGCAACACAGGGATGTGGTACAAATAAATGGTCCAAGAAATCCTAGATTTTACAAAAATTCTACAGCATGTGTAGAAAGGATATGGGCAGGAATTCTACTAAACAAAACCCTCAAAACCACAAACCACAAAAAAACACGCACCCCTTACCCCTCATCCTCCCTTTCCCCTTTTATCCCCCCATTAAAAAAAAAAAAAAGGTCCTCAATAGCCTCAATAGCTAGCAAACTAAGCTAGTCAAATGCCAGCTCTCAGACTAAGCATGAGTCATAATATGACCCATTTGTCTGGTCAAAAAATAGTTCAGATATGATTCTATGACTCCTCCTAGGTGCTCAGTTCTTACATCACAGTTTTTTTAGGTAAAGCTTTCTACCACTTCTGATTGGAAAAACCCATCCTACTCTGCTGAGTGATTTGTCATTGTCTCAGTTATACTCTCCTTTGTGATCCTCAATACCACAGCAAAGAAATAACTTCATGTAAAAAGTCATATCTTTAGCACAAAATATTGCATATCTACTCAACAAACAACCAGAAATTTGTCCCTTTTTTGCCTCACAAGATTACCAGAACAACCTCAATGGAATTACCTGTATCTTTAATATGCTGGATGTCCCCAGACAAAAAGCTGGAAAGCTGAATAAAATCAGGGGACTTGATGCTTGGTCATTAAGTTAGCTACCTGAGAACACTGGGTTCCTCCATGTCATTTCACTGCAGCAACAAAACTGAATATACATAACATTGCGATCTATATGACAGGTATAGTTCTTTAGTCCTCTTTTCTATACCATATATAGTTAGCAAAACATATATATGTGTGTGTGTGTGTGTGTGTGTGTGTGTGTGTGTGTGTGTGTGTATTAGATTATGAGTTCCCTCACTCAATTCACAGCCAGAAATATGGGCACCCATATAAAATGGTTTGCTGGAAAACAGAACAAATTAAATTTATTAGAACTGTCTAAGAAGCGCTGAAGTCTGTCTCTTCCTCCAAAACCCTGATTAGTCCACAATGTTACAGCCCTAACACCATTTGATGTCATTGATATACATGGAAGCATTGAAATTGTTATTGTGCTGAAGGGCTTCCTGTCTTGGGGACTGTGAGAAACTGAAATGTTACTGATTAATGGCTCAAACAACTGGCCATTTGCAAAAGCAGTGGGTGCTTTGCTGACAATGTGCAGGGTAACAACCCAGGAGCAGAGGGGGTGAGCATCAGAGGATGCTAACAAAACTCAACCTTTGTTTAGCAGAAAGCTGGAGTTTGAATCAGGTAAGGGAAGAGGCCAGTAAGAAGCAGATCCTGTGAGGTAGGATAGTGCATTTTTTATCATACCAATGTCCTCTCTTACACAAGTGGCTCAGTGTACTTTTGAATGTCCACTGGGACATTCACAAGTAGGCCTGAAGGTGTTCATACCTTCTGAAAGAGCATAACTGGCTCAACTACTCAAGGCAGCTGTCATGTCTTAAAAGCTGTCATAAACCACCAAAGACCCCTGAAGCACTCTCAGACTAATTTCTGGGGCCTTCCACCAGAGGACAGCAAATGATCCACTGTGTCACAACATACCCACAGTGTGTTACTTCAGACAACATAAAATTCATCCCCATGGGAGCTACTGGGGTGTTTGCACCTATCCAAAGCATATATTAATTCATTGAACTTTGTGTTTTGTGGGCTTCCCCACCCCTGGTGGATCCAGACTGTAACCACCACCCCATGGACATCACAATTGCACCAATTGAGTCTTGCTGAATCCACTAGTGGGAATAACTCTACTCTACTAGTGGGAATAATCTCCTCTTCGTCTCTTTCTTCTCCTAAGTCCTTCTCAAAATATATTGTGAACCAGACTAAAAAATTTCAGTCAATACTTCTTTAGAAAGTGCCTTATTGTATCCGGATAAGTCAAAGTTGGCTAAGTTCAAGTTTTTAAAGTGCCTTACTTTATCTGAATGGATTAAAGCTTGTTAAAATTTGTGTAGTGCCTTATTTTGTAATGATGTTGTTTCAAAATTTACCATGTACCTTATTATACCTTAATGTTATAAAGTTTGCAAGTAGAAGTCTCTTATTGAACTTCCTAAGAATTTTGTTGTTTCTTCCACACATCACTCAACATGAACTAAACAACCTTCCCCTAAACCCGCCAAGCAGAGTGGGGCAAACCCAGGGACAATTCTATTGTGCGCTGGTTTAAAGTTTTTCTTTTTAACAGAGATAACCTACCCAGATGACAGTGTGCACTCCTGGGTTCTCTGTAATTCTTCATTCATGGCTTAAGATTATAAATTTACCCTTCTACTCAACACCAGTGAGATCCCATATCAAATCCTGTGTTCAGTTTGGGCTCCTCACTACAATGTCCAGAGAAGGGGAATGAAGTTGGTGAAGGGTCTGGAGCACAATTCTTATGAGGAATGGCTGAGGGAGCTTGGGTTGTTCACCTTGGAGAAAAGGAGGCTCAGAGGACACCTTATCACTCTTTACAGCTATCTGAAAGGAGGGTGTAGCTGAGGAAAGGGGGAGGGAAGATTATCTTTCCTCCTAAGCAACATGCATTAGGACAAGAAGAAATAGACCCAAGCTGCACCAGCAGAGGCTGAGATTAAATATTAGAAATTTTTTTTTTCACTGAAAGGATGGTCAATGGTGGAGCATGTTGCCCAGGAAAGCGGTTGTCACTACCCATGGAAGAGTTCAAAAAACACGTTCTCTTCAAGAAACAAACAAAAAGTCCTGTTAACAGTCCAGCTGTGAATTATGTCCATTTCCTTCACTGATCACTGAAATATACCCAAATTTAATTATCTTTGCCTTTTTGAGAAAAAAAGCAACTTCCAGACCTCAAAACAAATTCTTATTTTTGATGCACATCTTCCTCCTCACACATCCATCACTTTGCTTATCCTGTTGTCGATTAAGACTTGCATGTCTTAAAAATTTCCACTTTCCATCTTCCTTAAATAATACTCTTCTAGCAGCCTAAACAGTGACAGCATACTGTCAATACAACAAACAAAACCCCCTTCTATAACATCAATAAACAGCAAACTTATAGCAAGACAGGACACATCAATATAATATTAAAGCTTAAAACATAAAATACATCCCAAAGAAATATAGGAAATATTAGATGAAAAAATACAGAAAGCCATGATGTTCTAAGCCAGGAGCAGTAATTCATCTTTGCCTGTTAAGAATCAAAGGAAGAACATGGATAATTACTATATATTCTTAATCAATTTACCCTATTATTTAGTGAGGATCAGATTTTCGGTAATGACACACTGCAGTGTCTAGATGCAGTTCATACTTCTAGCAGAGACTTCTGCATTTCAAAAGTCATAGCAGAGCCTTCTGTAAGGGAAGCTTTCCAGAGACATGCTTCAAGGCAAGAGCTGAAAGTAATATGATACTGGAAGGGTAATGCCAGAACAGTCCAGCATGACAGGTAAATGCTTTCAGGGAAAGTGGTGAGCAGTAGTTCTAGTTGCAGAGGAAAATGAATGCATCACATTGTTTTATGCTCTGGCCTGCTGAAGGACATGGTACAGTGTGAAGAAACATTGTGTCAAAAAGAAATTCTGTATGTCCTCTGAGAACCTGTATGAATTATGTGACATCTTTGCTTATTGCATCTTCTGTGCAAACATTAATATATGTGATACATACATGACACTGTAGACATCTACTACAGAGTACTAAAAAAAAGTAACATTTTCTACTGTGCCCTGCTTCTGCAAGCAAAGAGTACAGAATCTGGGCTGATTACAGTCACCCCTGCACTTTAAGAAGCTTATCTCCTGAATACAGAAACAATGCTTTTAGCTGCAAATACTTTAGCAACTTTATTAAAATGAACTATGGTGCAATAACCATATAACTATATCTATACTATAACCTGTAAAACCATTGATAACCATGGATTCACATTTCTTTTAGAAGATTAAAGGTGAGAAATGGACTCTTTAACAAATGAGAAGAATACGTGGTTCCCATGTAAGTGAATTCTGAGCTTTTCTGAAAACAAGAGAAAATAATGAAATGAACTAATTCATGCAAGAAGAGGCAAAGAATGCTAATAGAATTTATTCATTAAAAAATTACAACAAAATGCTTTTAGAACTTTTCCACTTTCAAAAAATAATTTTAAATACGATGAAGATTTTCCTAGTAGTATGTGGTTTTCATAAATATTTTGAACACTCTTCCTCTCAAACTTTTTTAATCATTATGGGTATAAAGCTAAAATTTAGTTTTGCAGAAGGCCAAATTAAAACCTTTTGATGGCTGAAAGTCGGCAAGTGGGCTTTACTTCATTCAAGTCCTCAGCCAGTTTGGGAACTTGCACTATTTTCATTATTCATCTACAGACTAGAGTCAAAAATACAGACAAACAAACAAACAAAAAGTCACAACCCCACTTAGCCCTCCCCCAAAATCCTCAGTCAAACCACTACCACTACCAACCAAAACAAAACAAGAAAACCCGAACAAAACAAATTCAGGGTTCCTAGTACCAAACAGTCTACAGACATAAGGAAAAGAAGAAAGGAATTTACAATTCTACTAAATGAAAATTACTTCCCATGGTTTACCCTACCTGAAATGTCAGTAAGGCTGTTTTACCACAAAGGTCAAAAGAAATAAAAATAGGCCAGTAATGGAGTGCAGGAGATGCTTTGATTGAAAGGACCTGCTGCTGAATGCAGATTGGTGAATAGCTGGCTTCAGAGTACATAAATGAATTAACAAAAATTAAAGTAAGTAAAATGCAGTGTCCACACAGAACACAACTGCCCTGAGATGCAGATTTCAGTCATACACAAGTTCTAAGAATACTGATAGGATAATTACATGAATAGAAAGAATAGAAAATACAAATTTCCCCTTTCTTGGCGTTCCAGCAAAACAGAGCCTCATGCATAAAGTGATACTGATAGCAGTCAATAGTCACTCATCTGTGAGCTGCTTAATAGAACCAGGACTGCATAAACTCCAGACTGATTTAGGTCTGAGACAACTTTCATCCAGACAGATGCACCACTGCAGACCTCTGTCTCATCTTTAGGCCAAGTGGCTTTACTTCCACAGTCATGGTCACCAAAATTTTCTTGAATTATTCCATTCAGCTGTCAGTGTACCTTCTTATGGCTTCACCTACCTGTTTTCAGTGATAAAAATGTAGTATTGCCCTCAAAAAAACTGAGGCATTTTAAAAAGTAGGCAATACATAAAGGAAACATTATTCAAACTGCAGGTTCATGTAAGGAAGTTCCTCTAAACTAACACAGATGTCTGTGAATCAACTGAGAAGACTCACTTTGCAGTCAGAGAAACAAGCTCTGTTTTGCATGGTTTCACTTACCATGCAAAAAGGCCGTTAAAACAGGTCAGATGACAAGTGTCTTACTAAGACATGATCACACCTAAGGACTCCTAAGAGCTATTGAGAGAGTCTAGAACAACTAACACAAATATGGCCATCTAAAATAACCTGAGAGGTGTTTTCTTGTGTGTTGCATATGCTATTTGCTACCAAATCTTGGAATACCACATGGATGCTTCCTCCTCTGTCATCTAGAAACGCAAAGGAATCAACATGCAAATTTTGCAAAAGCTGAAACTGTTTCATTTCATTCAGTACATTCAAATCTCAGTTCCAAAAATCTGTAAGGGAATATGATTACAGTTTCTGACACTGTAGTCTAATCAAGCAGATAAATACAGGTGTTAATGTATTTCTCACATAATCAATCACTCAAAACTAGTACTTGCTGCAATTTGTGTACCTGCCTGTTCACTACAAAACTTGCACTGGAATTGCGAAAATTATCTGAAATTTCTTCTTCTTCCCCTTTCAGGCTCAGGAACTTAGAGCTGTAAAATGGGGATTCACTTGGTGTGAAGTGTGATAATATAGGGTGACAAATATCAAGGCAGCTTAATTCTTTTGTCATTCTCAACATCCAGTCTTCTCAAGACTCACTAACCGAGGAATGACAATATTGTAATGTAGGACTGTTTCTAAAATTAAGACTGGCTACTAATTGCATGTAATTCAATTAAGTCTCCCTTTAATCCCCGTGTCCCCAAACATAGGATTGCTACTTTTAAACACTTTGTTTTATCTACCTGGAAAATCTTCTACAAGTCTGTTGTTCAGTGGTCTCGTCTTCATAGAATCACACAAAAGATTTAATGCACAATATCTTCAATGAACACCTTTACAATCACAAATATAGATTGATTTATTTGCTTATTAAAGGCTATGAACATTTACTGTAAGCAAACAATGAGCCAGACACCCAAAACAACTGTTGGACCTAGTTGTTTTAGAACAATTTCTTGATTTAAAACTACTTTTTACAGCAACAAAAGCAAATCATATTCATTTGAAGAACTTGCAAAAGATTACTCTAACTTTTGCATTCCGTAAACAGGCAATATTTGATCTGTTTAAAATTAAACTCTGAAGATCAATCAGATAGGCTTTTGAAGAGCTCAGACATAGCAAGTAGTTTAGCGTTGTATTTGCAAGAGATACAGCCAGTTGTTTAGCCACACAGATATCATTTAGTCCATAATTTAAACAAGCACTGATAATTTTTTTTTTTTATGAAAAGATGCTATCAGCAAAACAAACACAGTATTTCGTACAACTTCAAAGCTTATTTATAATGTGTTTAGAAATATTCAGTGGAAACAGGAAAATAATGTCTTGATTTTCTAAACTTTACAACATCTGCTTTTACTTACTTGAAGCATTGTAAAGTTCTCCAGATTTCAAATGGGTAGCTTTTCTTTTGTCTGGTCTCAAATTTGAAAGTGTTCACATTGTTTTTTTTACCCCACACAATTTTCCATTTTTCACTTAAGAAAATTCAGTCATATGAACATCTCTGCAGCCTTCTAAGAGTGGCAAATAAGAGTTAGAATAACTTAACATTTTGAATAAGCACATTGAAAACCTGATAGAAATTACCCTTCCTCAGAAGACTAGAATTCCTACATCTTTAAAATTTCCCAAGATACATATGTAACTAACTCTTTTCAACCAGATATCATGCTGTTTATTTATAGTACTGTTTCCCAGCCAGGAATAAAATGCAGAAAGCACTATTTGCAATACATGCAGTTCCTTTCAATGGCTTGGCTTGTGGGAGTAACTAGAATCTTCAACAAGCGAAGGGCTTCTCCCCTGTGAATCCGCCTGAAAAGTGTTAATCTAGCCAATAAGATGCAACAAATGCATCTTAATCAGTTTTAATGGCTTACCATGACCTGTTTGAAGATGCCCTATTATATATAGCTTTATTTATTCTCCTTCAATATGTAAAATTAAGGCTGTAGTGGATTTAGTAAGAAGTGATATCCAAAGCCTTTAAGCATGCTATCATATACAATTTGATTAATACCCAACAACAAATAACTTCCTCTACCTGCTGAGAGGTAAACAAGCTACTCCTGCTCATGAGTTACTTTTTGGCTGTACCTAGCTTACTAAGCTGAGTGCCTAATGCAGAGCATTTCATGTGACTCTCTACCTTGGCCTCCTGATCACCAGGATCAGATTGATCAGCAATTGTATGGTCTGGCTCCCATCTGGCCTCATAATCAGGTTTCCCTACCATCAATCAATAGTACCTGGGGGACAGGAAAAAGGAGCCAGTGGAAATCTGGGTCTCAGCCCACTGTTGGGATACGAGGGTGCAGGGTGAGACAGAAGGCTTAGTTTGTTGCTTGAGTTTTGCTGCAACGTGAGATGAGGTCAGCCTTGGATGTGCCCAGACCTTCAAGGATGGAAATACTTTCAGGTCTACTAGCTTAAACATAGCTTCTGTGTGCCTGATACCCAAAGCCAATGAAGACAGAAAGATATCCTGCAGAGTCCTTGAAAAAAAAACAAAAACAACAAAAGCAGGTTTGCTCTGACTGTAAGCAGCTAAACAGCACTGATGCTTCTTTTCTCATTCCATAATGATAGAGGCTCAGTTTTAATTATAATTTTCCTCTTAAAACCATTATTTTTCATACATGTATCTGGAACAGCCATGGGATTTGTCACTGCCAGCATGGTACATACAGAAATGTAGACTGTAGTATATTTCCTTACAGAGGAGGTGGAATTAGACATCTCATATCTGGCCATCTTGGGCTGAATTAATGTATACTAACTGATTTTATATCAAATTCAAATCTGCACCCCAAATTCTCTTTTTCACACAGTATTTAAAGGCTTACTTACACTGTATTCCTTTAATCTCAACCAAATCTATGATGTATTTGAACCATATTTAAACCCACTTTTGGCACAAAATGTTTTCCAGTTTTATTTTATAGGTATTTGCTTAATTATTGCCAAACAGTAGTTGATTTAGCAAAATTTGTGCAAAGTTCTAGGCAGAATTTTCACACATGTATGTACCAATGGGAATGGGTAGGTTTAATTTTCTGGTGAATGGTTTACCAGATAACCCTGGTACTAATCTACCTGAACAAAAAATACTTTAAAGGGAAAGTCTCTGACATGGGATCTCATTGATTTGAGACCTAGACCCCACAGTAATTAACAGCCAGATCCTCAAGAAGCATTTTAGAGGGCTGCTGCCATTTGGGTACTGTTAAGTAACTGTCAGGGGAATCTCTGACCTCTGTAAAGGAAGACATGGAAAAGGAAATGAAAAACTTAGATTCTCAGAAATGTTTCATACTTTCTGGCCAAGAAATCTGAACACACTAGAATGTAGAGAATCTAGCCTGTAAGATACCAAACTCTAGAATCTAGAGTTTGTTATCTTACAGGCTACATAAGAAGATGAAGTCTGTTTCTCTGCATCCTCCAGATGCGATGCTTTAAGATCTTCTATTGTCCACCTATCCCCCGACTTTGGTTCTCTAAGCTGTGGTGCCACAGGGGACTTTTATCTTCATGTAACTAATGTCAAAAATTGTCAACAAAACATAGAAATTGGCTCATTAACTGATATAGGCATTTTAGGCATAATCCACTTTCTATGCCATAGGTATTGCCAGGAACAGCAGTGATTCTCCAGGTTTAACTGAGAACACACAGCATTCTACTTAGCCAAGACAGTAATGACCTTTAAAAACTCACTCCCCTTTGCCAGTATTAATCAGCCTTACCGTTCCTCAAATAAATTGCAGGTGTGGACTTTCACAGGAAGAAATGTAACTCAAAAGACTTAAGGGATGGAGATGACTTGGGGTTTCATGAACATAAATTATCAGTTCTAAGCTTAAGTGAGAATGATGGGCAAAGCTCAAAACTGTTAATACATCAACATATGATGAGGCCTCCTTGTGCCATGCATTTCTGGGGGTCATGGCACCTGGAGCTGCCATTAAAGATTTCTGAATCACAACCTCAGCTGTTCACTGTCAAAAGAACAGCTCCATTTTTCATCACCTGCCCACATGAATCACTCTCTGCACTGGTCCACACAGAGAAGAGTGAGAAAAATGGGAGCTGAAGAAAATTTTGCATCCAGCAGAACAGAAATAGAAGTTAAAAGATGGTGGGCAAAGAATAAGGTGTAGAGCACAGTTTAACTCAGCTTTGAAAAAACATTGACTTCATTAAAGGGTGGAATGATCAACCATAAGAAACTTCTCTACCAGACAATTTGTGGAATATACTTCTTAAAAACCCCATTATCTTTGTGATTGACCTTGAAAAATACTTTATGGTAGAAACAAACCAGTTTTTCTATGGTATTGGCCTCGTAGATCTTTCTTTCTCTCCCACCTGTACCCAATGTCCCATTTAACAAGCTGTACATATGCTAAAAGAGACAGAGCAAAAGAGCAGCTTAACTAACAAGAGAAGACAAAGTCAAATTTTCAGTCCTCTGCATTTATTATTAGACAAGCCTCTGTATTCAAATAAGCCATGTAAATGTATGTGAACAAACTATGTAATCCTCATCCTCTTTGTTCATTGTGTGTAAAGACAGGATGCCTGATTACTACTGTCACCAACTACTTGTGGCTGTTGAGTTCAAGAATCAGTCACCTGATCATCCTTTTAGCGAAAACAAAATTCCCTGGAGAGCAACAACTTTTTGATTTTGCGTTACTCAAATTCTTTGTTGGTAAAATCAAAACTCAGTTTTTACTCAGAACAAGCACAGAATAAGCAACTGATTTTTTTCCATGCTTGCATTTGATGTTTCTATAAACCTTGCTTCTCTTTTATGTTCTCTTATTGATGTTTTTGTGGTATCACAACCACAGAAATATTAATAATTCACACTCAGGTCTTTATCTGGGGCTTCTCTCAGGCTGAACTCAAAAGCTTACATCACAAGTAAACATTCTTCTGCCAAATCTGTTGCTCACTATTCCCTACCCGCAGCTACACATGGGTAAAAGACAGAATTAATTTTTTTAATTAAATAAACAAAGTATATGGTCACTTAGTTTCACTTAGTTTAATTTCTGTCTGGCATTGATATCTTGTGGGTACTATACCAAGCCATGAAAAATAAATAAGAGAGCTGAACTTTTCAAATGCTGCCAATGAACCTTTTTCCAGTTCAGTGAGGTTAATAGGACTTTTGATTTACAAATTCATAAGAATAGGATTATATTGGGTTAATAGATTCTTTATTATACTCATTGAAGTCTTACTGCCAGAAATAGAAATTAGTTCCTCATGACATAAACGGTCAAGATTAGTTGTAATTAACAGAAAAGTCCCAGGCTTCAGACAGCTACAGCTAATTACAGCAACTAGAACGTACAAGCCAAAGAGCTGTGAGTTTGCAAACCCCTGAACAAATGCTTGGACTTTGGCATGTCAGATGGTCCAGAGAATCCATTCATGAAAAAACATGCACAAGTAATATACAGGACTGGGAACAAGTAAATCCCATTTCATTTTGGGATCAATGCTAATAAATTTCAGATCCTTCACAAATATCTTGCACTGCAGAAAAGATATATTCATGTCCTGTTACTCTACTTCAAATCTTCAGATCCAAACTATATAGAATTACACTGAATATTATTTTTATTCTACATTTACTATGCCTTGTAAGAAATATATTACACATGCATCAACTGAAAACAGGAAAATAAGTCAGGAATTTGCAAAAAAAAAATTGCCTTTTTCTTTTTGGCTGGCAAGCACAAGATCTGCAATACCTTATTAAAATATCAAGGCAGTAAACAATGAAAACATTAAAAAAGTAGGAAGTTTTCCATCAAATTTTATTCTTGAAATGTGAACTCAGAGGAAGAATTTAACCTGCTGAACATTCCAATTATTTCCTCACACTCAGAGAAGTATTGATTTGTGCAGCAAGCTGTAGTTCCCTTTGCACAGCTACTTGTAGAGAAAATATTTTATTAAAGGAGCGTTCAAAGGATCAGTATGCACAACTTCCATTCCTTTTGTACGCTTTTCTAAATATCAAATCAAAACATGGCAATGCAATTAAATACATTGGTGACCATAGTTTTATTATAACTGCCTTATAAATCACATTATAGCTAATTAATCTAATTAACAGTCCTATGTCCCAGATACATTACAGGAACAGACCAAATCAATCCAGCCTTGAAGAAACCACTAATATGTCTCAGACACCAATCCTGGATTTGTTGAACATTCATTGAATATCGACCTGCTGTGAAAATATTACTATACCTGCTGCTTTTATGGGACTGGATTTTGCTTGCTTTTTTTCCCCTTAAAAAGAAAATTTAGGAACACAGAAGTCAATGCTATAAACCAAAGATATTTTGCTAGCAGCTTAGCATTTCAAAGATAAGTAGTTAAGCTGAAATTCTTACAACTTTTAAGATTCACAGGTTGAAAATTTAGTATTTTTCTGCTATGTACCTTTTTCATCTGTCCAAATTAAAACACTGGTACACAAATAAAACCACACTAAGTCCTTTGAAACTCAGGCTGAAAAGTATCACATTTTCAGAAGGTAAATAAAGAGAATGTTGAAGCAGAGCAGAGTTTCTAATGAGTTAATGTAAAAAAACCTCATGCAAAAGCAATCTGCATCAAAGCTAGCAGGCAATACCCTGACAGTCATCCATCAAACCAAAAGTCCCCTTAATAAATGCCAATTATAGGGCAAATATGCACAAACGCGGATAGCATAAGCCATGGGATCATTTCCTTCCAAGAAAATTAGTGACCAACAAAACACCCATGCAGCCTGCCCTACAGCAACACTCACTCCTGACCGGAATACTAACTACTATGATTATTTCACTCCTTTTTACTTTATTTTGTATTTTGCAAGAATTCAGAGCCACACAGAATTTTGTTTGGGGTTATACAAATTCCTTCGCAATTTGTATAGAAGTCTAACATAACTTTTTAAAAGCCATGACATGCCTATAATGTATACAGAGTCTCTGACTTCCGCCGTAAGCGAGCCTTTTTCCTAACTTAATCATACTCAAATTTCACCCCTTTTAAAGATCCTGATTCAAAAATGTTCACTCATTCTCCACAGTCCACAAATTTATACCATCTCTTCCTGTGGTATTATATGTGCATAAATTAAAAAAGAATGGTCTTGTATAAGGACTGGAAACAGAACATTCCAAGTCCCCATCCCCCAAATCTAACTTCAATTTATCAAGGAAACGTTTGATACAAAATACACATTCTTATAAAATTATTGTTTTGTGTATGAATAGGATGTTTCAAATTTGAGCAGAATTATGTTACCCAAACCTAAGAACAATGAGTTGTACAGCATGCTGAAGTCAAACAATAATAAAAGCTTCTCTGCTGTTACAATTGTATTGCCTCTGATTAATTTTATCCTCTTTTGCAAACACATTCTGCATATCACACCTGACCAATATTTTTGGTCTTCCAGAAGTAGATTGTTTAGATTTATTGTACCTGATATACAGTAAATAGAAAAGTAGTATGTTTTGTCATGTGGACTGTCAGAGGCAACAGTTGAAAGTTAAAATAAAAACATTATGCTAATGAGACAAAGAATCTTTGAAAGAAGTATTTAATACTAGTATCATGTCAGAGAGAATTATTTTTTCATCTAAAATGACTCACATTGCTATATTCATAGAAACAGACTAGAAAATGCTACGTTAGTCCTAGTCTGATGTCTTATCTAATTGATCTCTAAAGTGACATCTTCCATCACACAGATTAACTCGTGCTACATTCATTTATTTCCATCTTACCTAAAATTATGATGAATGGTTTGAGCTCTATTCAATTATTGAAAATGTGCAAAGAAACAGAAACAATGAAACTGGCAAAGTGCTCTGCATTCTTAGGAACAATTTAGGCTAATTAGCATCAACTTCTCCCCCATTCATCATACCCCTTTAGAAATATAAACAAACTGTCAGCTCTAACCTAACAAACAGATCACTGAGCTACTTAACACAAATTATTCTTACATGAAAAGCTCCTTCTCAGGCAATATTCTCCTCTAGGGCATCTGGGAAGTTGAGCTATTAAAATTGAAGACATATGTTTCAGTCAAATTTAACTCCCAGATTGTACTGATCGCTGTTGTGACAGTTTTCCATCAGCATGCTGCTGCTGGCAAAGTACTACATATTTTAAACAAAGCAATGCAACAATAGACTTCAATGATGCATGTTCATTTAGTATAATATCAATACCACCCAATTAGCACCCTACACCTAGAAACGGAGCTACTTAAAATTAATGCTTAGGTAGAACTTGAATCTCAGATTTCATTTGGGGTTCCTTTTAGAATTACACATTCTGTATGTTCCTGCGAGCTTGCAGAAGGCAGCAGCTATGCTACTGTCAGCTATGACAATAGTTTAAATTAAGCTGCAAAGGTGATGCGCTGAAAAGGCCACAGAGGGGTGTGTTGCTGTCACTACTGGGTTTTAAATCAAACTCCTCCACAGATGCCACAAACAAAAGGACAGCTGCTTTTTCCTCAAGCTAAAGGAAAACAGGAAGGTTTCCAGAGCTGAATACTTCCTGAACACAGCAAGCCATGTGCTTTGGAAGCCAAAATGATAATGAAATATACTTCCTTTCCTTTCTCCAAAATACAAAAGAAACTAAATTTGTCCCCAACTCCATACCGGACTAATAGGCTTTTGTGCTAAAGCTACGACCTTTTCATCAGTTCATTAAAATACTCATTATCTGGTAAAAGGAAGAAGTAAACACTGGCTTGGACTTTCTTGTCTCACAGGCATTTGAAATTTTGCACATATATAAAAACATTCCTTTTCCAGTAAGAGCTTCAAAATATCCTTCACTACTTTTTAGAACAAATATAATTTGGTAATTCCAGAGGTATCAGAAATAATGAGTTGAGAAATTATTCCCTGAGTTGTTTTTCTTTTCAATCTATAAGAAAATCCCTACTTATTGTCCTGGTTCCCTGAAAACAGCAAAATATACAATAAAAATTTCATTAATTAAAAATTAAGAATTTCCCATTCTTTCTCCTTTAATTTTCTCTCATTTCTCTGCTTTGCTATTTCATCCTGGCTCTAAATATGTCTTGCAAGAAACACTTGTAGTATGTGTTGTAGTTTGCCTTTTTTTACCCCTCTCTTTCTTCCAAGGAAGGTAATGAAACCAAGCAGTATCAGCATGGTTGCCTGCTTGCAAAGAAAGTTGTAGTCTGAATTTAATTTGTTTCCTCCTTAGGTAAGAGAAGGAAGGAGGATCATCTAACTTCCTGATTTTCTCACTGCTGGTTGCACATACATTTTCCCCTTGGATACAGAACTTCCAAGGCCTGGAGTATATAATATGGTTGGTCCCCAGAAGGTCCCCAAAAGCCTCTATGGTGATGAATTTCTTACCAGCAACAGAGATACACCTTCTGAATGAACACAGCACAAGAGTGTGTGTCTTCTTGCTTCTGAAGAAAAGGATCTTGCATTCAGACATGACAGCCACCTCAAAAACCATTTTGAATATTAGTGCTGACCAAAAAGTCTGATCCTAGAAGTGTTATGCAAACAGATTGGTGAGACTTGAAAGTGAGCACCTAATCAATGGCTCTTGCCCATCCTCTCTGAAATGATCCCACAGTTATGGGATTGATTGACCCAGAGAAGTGCTGATGTAGTTCACGTTTATCAAGACAGAATGAAGGTCGGTTTTACAGTGGAACGACTGAAAACCTGTTTCAGCCATCATGAATGTGAATTGATACTTCACAGTAAAAAATTAGTTTTTAAGCAAGACAGAAACACTTGAGATCTGAAGTAAAGAGATAAAAGTCACACAGCGTAGGAACCATACTTAAAACCTTGTTTGTTGACTAGACTGCTTGAAAGCTAGCTTCAGATATAAAAAGAAACCTGCATTTCATCCTAGAAGACAAAAAATGCTAAAAAGGTGCAAAAAATCTGAAAGGTGACCTCATACAAACCAGGGGGAATTAGGGATTCAGGACACAGGTGACAAGTTAAGAAAGATGGAGTACTGCTTCAGCAATTTCATAAGGAACAGGATATTAAAAGGCTTTCTTAAGGTGAATTATTCTTATTCATTCTTCTAATGAACCAAGCTAACCAACAGAAGAAGTACCTCAATCTCATCAAATGTATCAACCCCCAAAAAATGTATATTCATGAAAAATGACCTCTAACTTACAACACTGAAGTACAGTATTTTAACTCAGTTACGATACCTTTCTGGTGTTGTTTGCAAAATCCACTTCAAGAAAACATGAATGACTCTGCTCTAGAAACAGGTCATGAAATTAGATTCAAAAGGAGAGAGCTTCTCCTTCTAAACACTTCTTGGATATTAGAGCAGGAACTGGAGGTACATTACAGACACAGCAAACAGAATGTCCCTACAAAAGCCTGTAGTTTTCCCTTGGTTATAAAAAGGATTTTCTTAGGGGTTTTCTGGGGAGGATTTTTTTTGGCAGGGGGTTGGGGTATTTTTTGTATAGGACAGTCTCAGAGGGTATAAACCACCATCTCTTTTGCTACATTGTTGAAAGAATACATGGGATATGGGTATGCTACCTAAATATGGAGCTGCATATTTCAGTTGGCCTATTTTTTTTCCTGATTCAGCCATTAAAAAAAATCTTTCATATATGTATCTAAAGAGCATCTAACACACATGAACATACAGATTTTATCTCAGTTTCAACTGGTCTCTCAACAGCTACAAATCTGTCCTAATTTTTAAGAAGCTGTATGTATGTGAACATGACTACCTTAGAGACAAATAAGATGAATACTAATCTACATCTGTGGAAATTACTTTCAAGCTGCCATCAGACTTTCATTAAGCTATGCTGAAGGCCAAAGAAAAGCTGCACACTGTATATTTACCATTACGTTATATAAATCAAATGTTCAACATTCACGAGCTAGTTTATTATTTACACTGAACTGCTCTCACATAGCTGTTTTTTGGGCTTTTTTCTTTCATTTCCAAGTGTTTTCTGTTGGTTCAGGAATGTTTTCTTCCTGGTTGCAGTCTCTTTTTAAGGCATAGGGAGAAGTAATAGAAGCAGACAGGAAGTAGGGTTGTTGCTCTCCAGAGGATGATTAAGCAAGTCAGCACAAATTCCCCGAAGTTCCCACAAACAGGCTCTTATGTAACAACATATGTTTTCAAAGATATTTTCTCTGAGCAGTGGAGAGTCTTCATGGGAAAAATATAAGCTAGCTTTATAATAAACACTGCGAAGCATGGAATAACTATAAAGTAAAGAGCATTATAAATGAAGCAAATTATTAGATTCTGAAAATCTCATAGTAACCGATTCCCATTTACATTTCTCAAAATTAACCTTGGTCAAAAAAATATCCAGGTCCTGCAGTCCCTTGCTTACGCAATCAAAACATAATATGTGTCCTTGGAACATCACCTGTAATACTCTGGGATGAGTCCAGATAATGGTTTTAATGCAAGTAGTCCAGATAACTTCAGTAGGCTCTTTCTGTGAAGAAAGCAGGATCCATCCTTTTCCTTTCGCTTATGTGCAGAGCTGAAATTCTTTAAACTTGAGAAACTTTTAAAAAAAAACTCTAAACATTTACCTTGCATTAGACCATTCCAGTGTATACTGTCTATAGATTATTCAGTACAGCTGTGGACTGGTTAAAGCCATTCAATTGCATACTTTTTATTCTTTAAAAAATGCATTAATTTTTAAGATTTTAAACATTTAAACATCTTTAACATTAGGATTTTTTGGTCCTTCTCTTTAATTTTAAAGAAAATTGGCACATTTTATTACAGGAATTTTAAGCTTATAGGAGTGGTTATTTACCTTCAGGTGAGAAAAATATTTGACTACTAGAATTAGATATGAGGACAGACTATTATGTAGTTGATTTTTCTACAAATAAATTAAAATTTGGGGACACAAATATCAAAAAAGTTAACAAGCAACACAGCACAACAGACTAAGTTTTCAAGTTGCTTACAATTTCACTGCTCATTTACAAAGATTTGATGTTGCAAAAAGGTAGAAAAGCCAGGTCAACCAAAAATAGCAAAGTTAACTATGATATCTCAATGCAGAACCTCAAGCTGTGCTGCAGCAGAACATCTTCTGTGCTCTGAAAGTCTGCTGCCACCAAGTCTGATTCCTGTGAACCATACTGTGCATTTTATTTTCACACTATGCGGACAAAAGCTTAACATTTCTGTATTAAACACATTGCCCAGATGTACAAAATCACACATATTTTATCCTGCAATTCCTAAAATACATAATTTAAATTTTGACTTGAAAAGAACATCTAGTCACAAAAGGACTGGACGCTCTTAACATTTTATCTGACATTGCTGTCATAGAAGGATTTTTAAAGCTTTTTTTCTCCTTTTGACCCCAGACATGGCAGAGCCAGCTAACACAGGGGCACACTCAAACAAAGCAGTTGTTTTCACCTTTGCAAAACCTATGTGCTCCCAATGGAGAAGTTCACCTTATCGCACCTTTCTCACAAAGACACTGAAGTGAAAAAATAGAGTTAAAATCCAATTATATTCTCACACTCATATGCTACATCTTCTCAATAGTCAAATATTTTGAAGAAATATGCTTTTAATAATTTACCATTCCTGTTTAGCTGGTGTTTCATTGGATTGGTGCACACCTACGCCTGTATGGTTAAAGAGTGGGAAATCACTTTGTGTGGTACCTAGAAACTGAACTAGAAGTGATGTAACCTACAATTTCTTTTCTGATTCGATTTGATTCTCTAATGAGCTGTTAAAGGACTCAGGTGATTTTCACCACTTCCTTCTTTCACAGCTTGTTGATCTCACTGCTTGAAAGTGATACCAAAAGTAATTTTTCAAGCACCAGGTTTCATTTTCGTCTCTTCTTCCTAAACATGTTATTTTTACTCCACAACCAATTATTATTCAGTACCAAACAATGCCTAAAAGAGGCATGATGAGGATTAGCACAACAGATATTAAAAGGTACTATAATTTATCAATTTCACTCTAAAAATTTGAGCAAAATAAAAAAATAGTAGTTGTTTAGGTCACTAGAGCAGAAGCCAGCTATTGCTGTATCACACTGTTTTGAATATCACTTTTTGAGTATGACTTCAAGAAAGTTACACAATGAAACTCATAAGGGAGAAATGAATACATGCAATTTGTTGATTTGAGCTACTCATAATCACAAGAAGAGTCCACAAAGGCAAGAATTGTATCTCCAAAGCATGTATAAAAAAGTAATTGCATTCTAATAGCTTCAAAAAATGAAAAAGTAAAAGAAAACAAGACTTCAAACTGGCCTAGGGAGGAAAACTGAGAAGAAAACTGCTGCTGGTTTAAAAACAAAGCTTCAAAGATATATATATATATATATATATATATATATATATAAAAGACAAAAAGACAAAAGACAGAAAAATGCCAAGTCTTGGGACAGTAAGTCTAAAGGTATGGAAAGAGAGACTATTTGTTTCTACTACAACTCAGTTATGCACAAGTTTGTTGTGCTTCCTTAATATAAGTCTTTACCAAGAAGGGTAATTGCAAAGGGATCATAAAATAGAGAACCCAAGATATTTTCCCATCATCTCTTAGATCTGGTTTAGTACAGCCCCTAATACATAACTCAGAATAAAAATTCTAATTAAAAGAAAAATCATTTTTTTCCCTCTTAACCTAATTCAATCCAGAGCTGAAAATCTATGTCGTTCAGGTCACATGAGCTTCTGAGGACAACAGATGGAAGCATTGTAGTTAACAGAAGCACCAGGAGAATCCTAAAAGCTGCCAGAGCATTCCTGCTCTTTGGTCAGGAACTGCAGACCTGCCAAAAACAGAGGTCAGGAACAGAGAACTGACAGCTTGTGCAAATGCTGTCCAGGCTATGAGAATCTTGATTCTCTGGGCACATGAGGTCCCTAGTTGGACCTAAATAATTGGAAAAAGTGTGTTTTTTTCTTCCCTCTAAATTTTGGAAAAGCCATGCATAGCAAAGCAGGCCCTAGGCCAGCTTCCAGACTAAAAGTCACTTGATTTTGCATTTCAAAAAGAAAACCTGCAGCTCAATGGGAGCAGGGAAGATGGGCTCAGGCCAGAGCCTATTTACAAATCCACCCCAGCTGATAGATGTCCTTTGGACAAAAGAAATTTCTGGTCATGTGTTAAAGGACACTCTAATGGACATGGAAGCAAAGAGTAGCCTTCCCCCAACTTCACCTAAGTGCTGCATCAAACCAAACTGTCAAATTATTCAATGACTGTTCCTAAAATTTCAGATGCTATATTGGCTCTAATGGACTCTTGCAGCTTTGTATATCCAAAGGGAGAGACTAAGTAAATCCACAGTTTCTGCTTCTAAGCCTGTAAACTGGCTATTAGTAGATCTTTGCATTCATGTGGTGCTTCATTTAAGGTGTAATTGAAGCAGTTTAGGTGGTGAATATTGGTTTAAAAATTGGTTAATCAAGTAATATTAGTTAAGAATCATACAGCTACCTAGGAACTTTAGGTGGTTTTGGCACTAAGCATCAGCAAAAGGAAGATGCTGAAATTTGTGCTTTCAGCTTAGGCTTACTGATGAATGAAGCAGTAGAGGGATTCTAAGTAAATGTATCCTGTTTTGTCTCAGATATCTATCTCATTTAAATCCTGCCATATATGCAGGGGACTTAAAGCTTAAAAAAAAAAAAAAAGCCACTCAATAGCTCTGATATCCTCTATTTCCACATGGTCCAATTAAGAAAACAGTTCCCAACATCACTGGAATGCAAAATTACAGACCACTGGCAGGAAAAAATAGTCTTGAAAAAATGGACAAGTGCATGGCCTCCAATAAGCTGTCTTCACTACTTAAAGTTCTAGTAATATGAAGACCTGAGGCAGATTAAGTGGAAAACAACACTCTTGGAGTGTGAACAAACTTCCTTAACTCTGAAACGGAAGTAATTATTAGCTTAAAAACACTCAAAGTGTCTGAGAGCAGCTAGGTCTTCAGTTCTTCTCTCCTGTGAAGTGTGTACATCTCATCACCATGACTTAACATATTTTCCTCTGGAATTGTCACCTTGGCTAATTTAGTGGGCAGAGATCCAATTCACAGTTCTTTAGCTCTACATTTTAGTTGAAGTGCAATTTTGAAAATGCCCATCAAAAGGAAAGATGTATGTTGCTTTACACCTATTTTAGTGACTATAGCAAGTCACTTGCTTCAGGATACACACCTGAGAACAGAAGGAAGTACCCCTGAAATGCTATATTTGACTCAGTTTGAGGTTGCTATTTTGTTTGAGCATTTTTCACTATTAGCAGAGGAATAGGTATTTATCCTGGTCTTAATACTGCTTTACTCACCAGATCACCTATGACACTTTCAAGGTCTGGAACTGCTGCTTTGAGACTAAATCTATAATGAACACACTAAGAAATGCTGCATGCTATTGCATTTACAACAAATTCTCTGCTCTATTTGTGCAATCCACACAGGGTTTAAATTCTAAAGGTCTGTAGCCCTTAGACTCCATTTGTTTCAAGACAGTTTATATTTAGTAATACAGACAAACAGTTATGGTTTCTTTCTAAATGTATTTACAACTATCACATCCGGGCAGGTAAGTGTTAAAAGCAATGAGAAAACAATAGGAGGTAAAAGTATGCAATGCAATAAGAATGTTTAGCATGTCCTGACACTCCAACTTCCCCCCCTCCACCGTTCAGGCATCTAATTGTTTGCTTTTCCTCCTACATACAATAATGAAGTGAACTACAATCAAAGTGTGATGACAAATGGTCCCAGGGTTTGCATTCTTTGGAATATATTGGCATTTGTAAACCAAAGAAGAAAGATAGATGTAATCAACCACCCTCTTATAAGAGAAGGATCTGGAAGAGTATGTTGGCAAAATCTTCAAACCACATTAAGCACTAATTTGAATGTTTGAAAGGAAGAAAGCAATGCCTCTAATACCAGTTTATTTGTATAACAACAACTAGAAACTGAACTTGCTAGACATATTTTGAAAGATGGAAACAATTAAAACGCATTAGTGATCTAAACAGGCACTGTATTTTAAAAGAAAAGGACTTTAAACAATCAAGGTTACACATATCCACATTTTGTTGACTAATCCTCACCTTCCCTTGATCTCCTAATAATATTTAGTGCTTGTATTACATGGAAACATTGCATCTCTGCTTACAGAAATTCACAAGAGTTGTCTGTACATACTTTTTGTCTGTGGAAAAAAAATGGCAGAGTATCATGAGAAAAACCCCATCAGCTGCAAGATGGCAATTTTTCTGCCTTCAGCATTAAAAACTTGGACCCTTCTATTAAAGAAACCAAACATATAGTGGCCATGTTGCACCATATCATCAATGTAGCCACTAAATTGTCAGCTCATATCACTAGTAAATAGAAATGGGAAGAGGACACATTATTCACAGTTTCCTCTTTTCCCTTCTAGACAAGATACTACTAAAGGACAGTATGGGAGAAAGGGAAGCAAGGAAATGAATAATCAAACATTATTTTTAATAGTTTTAAATATTTCATATTTAAGCTAAAATAAGCCTTAAATTAGGGATTAACGTAACCTGCATTTTTTGCAGTCATGTTCAAAATGCAGTACTTCATATTTCTTGTCACTGACAACCCCTCTCCTTAAAAACAAGATAAAGTCATTCCAAAACCCAAACATGAACTGTTAGAAACAGAGACATCTTCAGATACTCACTTTTGGCCTGCTGCACTCTTACCAGGCCATTATAGACACATCGAAACGTCAGAAAATATTATCATAACTTCATAACATGAATCTCCTTCTCTTTCTTTTGCATGCTTTGATGAGCATCAAAACTGTTGGCATTTATAAGCATCACCATTAGCATATTATCACACAATGAAACACACAGTTCATGCCCACAAGATACTATTTCCATCTTTCAAGAGCATTCTTGCTGTTGCTTAGTCTTGATGATTTTATATGTAGCAGAAAAGTAGCTCTAGAGAAGGATGATACAGAGCTGGAGATTTCACGATTGATTTTTGATCTCTTTGTTTTATATGAGGCATGGTTCCAATGATTACCTTTGATGGGAAAGTACTTCTAATTACAAATATAAATGTTTTAAGAAGTTGATTAATACTTTAAAAAAAACAAACAAACAAAACCAATGGTGTAATTAGTGCATATCAATCACTACTTTAGAGACTCCAGAAAAAAGAATCTATGTATCAGAATTTTCAAACAAGGTACAATAGAGGTAATGCTTTCCTAGTAGCAGAGTACTTGCATTTCAGGAACAAAATGGTAGTAATTACCCCAAGAAACAGTTTGATCATTCATTAAAGGTTAAATGGTAAAACACTGAAGAAAAAAAAAAAATCTTGATAACTCTAAAAATCACCAGTGATACAGTGAATGTCAAAGTGAAAGAGAGAACGATTATGTTAGATATTAGGATGAAATGCTTTACTGTGAGAGTGGTGAGGCACTGGAATAGGTTGTCCAGAGAAGCTGTGGCTGTCCCATCACTGGAAACATTCAAGGCCTGTTTGAATGGGGGTCTCAGCAACCCAGTCTAGTGGAAGGTGTCCCAGCTCTTGGCACAGGTATTGGAATTGCTAGTCTTTAAGGTCCCTTCCAACCCAAACTTTTCTATGATTCTTCAACTTCAAACACACACAAGTAATACCATCATACTATAACCTGTAATATTTATGTTGTAGTACTAGTCTGGAGCTAGTTTTCAGGAAATCCCTGCTTCAGAGGAAGAGAAAATGAATTAGTGAAATAGGATTTTAACTGGCAACAGAAGATCAAAATGTGAATGTCCCCTTTTAAATATCCATTTAAGGAAAAAATTTCAGATAGCTCTGTAGTTGTAGATACAATCTCAACCACTAGAGAAAAAAGCAGATAGAGAACACAAATGTATCATACTTGGCCCCTCTTCCAACCCTGTTTCACATATTTTTGTGACAATTATTCAAACACCTTAAATATCAAAGATGTGACTCGTAGGATAACATATATAAGTTCTGGCAGTAACACATTTGTATCTACTCAGGATTTAATAGGTACTCAAATTTACTCAGTTGCTACTGAATTCTACTAATAACTGTGTGAGCCACTAGGATGTATATTAACAGATGCACACTCTTGTTCAGAGTTAAGAATAGAAGCGTAGAGGGAAACCATCCAAGTGTAAAAAAAGTATTACTGGAGAGGGAAGGTAACGTAAGGAGGAAAACTACAGGATTAAAAGTAAAAGCATGTCAGAATAACACAGGTATGTCATCTGCAAAGCTCTGTTAATAAAAGTTTTAAGAAGCATTTGCTTATATAGCTAACATTATAATACAAAACTAAAAAGCCAAGCTGCAAGTAGTCAGTGGCAGTCAGATTCAAACTGCAGCATGCAAGTAGACACTGTGCAAGGAGATGGTATTGCGTGGACACTGTGTCCACAGGTGCAGGACCACCAAGGCCAGCATCTGGATGCTTTCCAAACACAAGGCAAAAGTTCCAGGTGTTCAGAGGCACTGTTCTGGCTCCATCAAGAGCATATTTACACTGTAGGTTTTTCAAACACAGAACTGGGACTTTTTGAAGCCAGAAAATTTTTCCTCTGACACCCATAATGTTAGTGACAATGTTTGAAAGTAATAGATTCTATGAGTGTTTATAATATTTTCATAATTACTATGAAGGCCTGTGAACTAGAGACTATGAATGGCTCAAAAGCCAATTTTCTTCCATTTTAATCTAGAGCTAATACAGGTAATAGTCTATGTAAAAAAGTCATTTTTAATTTAAGTATTTTTTAATCAAATGTTATGTAACAGAACTTTTCAACTAAAACCATACGTTTCTGCAACAGTTACAGACTCACCTCTAACTACTTCCAGTAGCATCTTAATTTCAGTATTTTTTATCATATGACATAATTTTCTTCCTACTGAAAAGAACGTACATTGCACACCCCCTGCATGGTTAGGCTTCTGTTTGAATACATGATCTCAGCAAAAACAGAGCAGCCTGAGCATCCCAGAAAGAAATGTGCTTTATTCTCCAAAAGACAGCAAAGAAGCACAACACTGCCATCTCCACCTTAAATGCTGAAGTACAAGTATCACACACATAGTCTAGTGAAAAGATTATAAAATATAGTGAACAAGAACACATGTAAAAGATTCTAAAACTTTAGTGAGCAAATTAAGAGATCTACTGTCAGGCAGAAAAATTAATTTTAATCAACCAACGTAGTATACCGGAAAACCATCAAACTCAACAGTCCCAAAGTCTAAAGGAGGCAGAGTAAGCAAGCTCTCAGCCTATCCAGTCTCATCCCATGACATCAAGAGACTAGCGTCAGAGAGAAGACATACCTCAAAGTGTCTTATGCCTTGTTTTATCTGTCAGTGTTCTAGATGTGGTTGCTCTTCTAGTGATGGACACACATGATGGGAAGCAGATGACAACTGACTCAATTGCCATAGATGCAACTTGCTCCTCTTCTTCACCTCATATATATTAGAGTGGGTTGTAGTCAGAGCAAATTACAATATGAAGCCTCAAATACATTCCCCAGACCCTAACTCAGTTTAATATACGTTCAGTAGCAAACCAGTATTACAAAGAGTTTATTAAGGTTTCTTACAAAAAAAACTCCAAAACAAACAGGAAAAGAAACCAAGCAAAAAAAACCCACCCAAACACCAAAAACATTAAAGAAAAAAAAAAAAAAAGAGTGAAGCCTTCTTTCCCTCTTAATCCTCACACAAAGCTGAGCAAAGTCCTTTTTCCTGTATTATTTGAATATGTATCTTCCTTTAATGGTATTTGTTAAAGCTTCAAGTTACCTGAGAAGCAGGTCCTACAAGGGAAAATAGGGAAGATGACACACAGCTTCATTAGCTACCACAATGGAGCAAGCAAATGTATTTGCTGATGTGTGCTAAGCTTTGGGTGCAGTTCAGCAGCGGAAGTGCTCCTGGCACCCACTGCAGCCTGATCAAACAGGTAAGCAACCACACGAGCCTGCTGCTACCAGAACCATTTCCTACTCCTCCACTGCTGAATGGGAATCCCTGCCAGCTCCTGCAGTCCAGGCAAATAAACTGACAGAAAACTATCCTATCAAAAGCAATTAAGTTTCTGTCACTTAAGCTCCTTGGATCAGTTCCCTAAAAGCATCAATTCAGAGTTTGCTAACACAATAAGAATAGGCATAGATAAATAGCACCACCTCTCTTCTTCATAGGTCAATGAAGAATATTGCAACAGAAGAATATACTGTCAACTTACGTGCTCCCAGAATTTGGGCACCAGATAGTGACACAAAAGCTACTGAGATGACAGCTCTAAGTAAGATGAGAAAAGCATTCTTATAGGAAGCTTTTGGCTGAGAAACAGAGCTTGTGAACTTCATCCCCACCAATAACACAAGTTAATTGTAAAAGCAAACAATAAATGGAAAATCTACAAAATATCAAACTGAGAAGCACCCTATTTGGTGTTTTAGTTTTGCAAAGTACTGGTATACACTTAGATAGCACACAAGACTAATCCAGCCAAGGCTTGGACAGGAAATTTCCAGAAAACAAGAAAGTTCAATATACAGAAAGTTTATGCTTAGTAAATAAGGAACTTTCTTCAAGAGACAACTTTCTAAAAAGCTTGGGAGTTTATTACTTTAGGCATTAGGACGAGCAGAAGGAACTGAGTGACTATATTTACTGGCTACAAAAGGCATGGAAAAAGCTCAGGGCCTTCAACTATTTACCTAGTTTGTATATGTTGAAAAAAAAAGGAGTATTTTAACTACATACACAAGGAGATAATTTGGAGGAGATCACTGATGACAAATATTTTCCCATCATCAGGTTTGATACCATCAAGGTTCTGGCAAGAGCACAGAGGAAAACAAAGCACACAATTGTATGGTCAGTGCATCCTGCCACTTAAATCCTGCTTGGCACAGATCATGTTTTAGAAAAATAACTCAATCACCCGATGTTCTACGTACAAAGTATGGCCATCAAAGCTCTAGAAAAAGCCAGATTTGCTGAACAGAAGCAAAGCAAACTAAACATTACTTCCATTAAATGGAAACAGACCTGGAAGGATGTTGGGACTGTCAGACCACTGCCAACCTATATCCTTCAAAAAAGAGTGAAAAACCCCAAACATGTGCTGGACACTGAACAATAGAAGGAAAATTGCACTCAATCCAGCCCCAGAAGACAGACTTCATTCTCCAACAGGAAGCCAACGGAAGATGACCAATACATATGGGATGCAAATCTCAATAAAAAACATGAGAAATTGAACAAGTCACAGGTATTATTGAAAGAATAACTTCTAAGGCAACCACCGACAATTCCCTTACATCACAGTTTGAAAGTCTGAACTAGAAAGTGAGGACAGAACAGCAACACTGTTAGTTAAGTAAAAATAAGCTCAGACAGAAGACTGCTTAGGTTTTCCCTCACTTTGTACAATAAAATCAGGAGAGGTGGAGTCCATGAACCTGATGTCAGTAGAGACTACCATTTGCACACCAATTAGAAATAAACTATTTCCAGATACACACCCTAGATCCTTTCATGAAAGGCCAGTGAAGCCTGATCCAAAACACAACAGTGTCAACTGACTTCACATACCTAACTTAGGGTAAGAGAAATTAAACACTCAGAAGAATTTTGTTTGAGAATAGAAGTTCTAGAGCAGAATAGGAAACACACATTGAGAACACTGCAGTCATGAAAGGAGCGATGGAAAAAGATGCCAGTGGTGCATCAGAACAGGTCTCTTCCTTTGCTGCAGAAGATTCAATTCAATACAAAACTGTTGTATACAAGACTTGGGAGTTATGAGTTTTCCAGGAGATTTATGGAGGTCTACTGTGCACCATACAGCAGTTATAACCAAAAACATTACATCTGATCCAGGAGTACTTGACAACAGGTTGCACATTTTAGAAGTACAAATTCAATTTGCTAGATTTCTCAGCTATGATCTCTACAGCTTTTTACAGAAATACTTTTTTCCTCCACGGATATAAAGAGAGTATGCAAACTATAACAGAAATATAATTAATTAGCTATCACAAAAGCTATTTCCTCCAGAGATATTTCTTTTAAATGACAGCAAGTTCTCCAACATTTTATCCTAATATCCAAACGCAGGTGGGGATATCAGAAAAAGTCTTGTGCAAGATTTCATAGAGACATAACCTAACAGATTGTCTCAGATTTAAAAGTAACTTTAAAACATAGATTTTTAACAGAGTTAGATTGGGTGAGATGAGATTTTTTGGTAGCCAACTGAACATCAGCCCAAGCACTGCAATGCTTAGAAAGTTGCTGCCTAATTTCAACTGGACATTTCACAGAGTTCAAACCCACAGCCAGGAAAACGATTTGGCAACAAGTCCATTCCTTTATACATACAGGGAGTACCACCTGGAGTTAGTAGCGAGTATGTTCACAATTCTGGACTTCACAGGATATCTGATACAGATCTAAGACAGTTCAGAAGAGAGTCAGGGAATGAAAAACTTCCATTGACTTCAGTGGAATTGGGATACTGATTAATCTCATAGCTCAGATACCTACAGTTCCCCTATAACTGAGAGAGAACAATTCCTCTGAAATTTCACATGAAAAGTTAATGTATTAGAGCCCAGAAAGCAAAACAGTTAAAACCATTATTTCACTTTTCAGGAGACTTAACTGACCACCAGAGTCACTGATCTGTACCAGTATGCAAAAAATGATTTCAGGATTCAAAGACCTAGGAAGAGAGCAAGAATGGAAAAAAAAAAAAAAAAAAAAAAAAAAAAAAAAAAAAAAAAAAAAAAATCAAATAAGAAAAAAACCCCCAAAAAACAAACAAAAAAATCCCCCCCAAAAAATCCCAACCCCACAAAACCCACCACCACCACCAAAAACCTCAAACAAACTAACAAATACCACAGAAACACCAAATTAAAGAAAAAAACTCTTGGAAGAGGGAATTTTCTTGGTTCCTTGGTATGCTGGGCTAAGCCAAGGAAGATCCAAATTCTTTCTCTGGACTTAAATCACCTGTGTCTGCTCTGAATTGGTCAGTGAGCAAGAGGCACCCAGGTTTTGCTTATACAGAATTCAAGCAGTCCAAATCTTGCCCATAGTCAAAACTATTTATACTACAAACTTTAATATTGAAATGTTTACAAAACAATTAGCGAACATATTTTTACAAACAGTTCAATCATCATACAAAATGAAATGCAGTGATTTATTTCTCTCTCGGAATTTAATCTCTTAACCAGAATAGAGTTTGTAGTCTAAACAAAGACAAAGCAAGCTATCCCTAATTCCAGTTGCAGTAGATAAGGTTTCAGCCATATTGTTGAACAGGAATTTGCAGAACACTGTCTCTAATTTTTAAATTCTTCACAGGTTTTGCAATTAAGATTCTAGGTGCAATTATAGATTAATTAAAATATAGGAAAAAGAGATACAGATATAAACAAGATTTAGACTGAACAGAAAAAGCCCAGTTTAGGACTGAGTTGGTAATGAGTGCGATACCATCTCTACTTGACAGCAGTGGTTTTCTCTGAAGGATGTTATCCTTATTCAGCACACAGAATGCAAACATCTGAGTAACAGAGTACTTTTTAGTCTTGCTACTTCTACAAAGGACTACAGGAAAAGAGAAAATAAAAAATAATAATAAAAAAAGCACAAAAAGGAGGTTAAAACCATCTCATCTTCCTTGCTCCCAGGTTTTTTTTCCCCTGTTTCTCTACAAGTTGCATAAAACTTCCATAGTATCCCCAATAAAACTGTCTATTCTCCTTGCAGGTGTCTGTCTTGAGGCACCAGAGAGGACTAATCACTCCTGCACATCTCAGCACACCCACTGAAGTCTTCAGGGAAAATACTCAAAGTAGCCTAAGGTAATAAATGCATAATCAAGGAAAAAAATAGTCAAATCTTGTATGTCTAAGTGATAATAAATTACGTAAGAAGATAATGAGTATTTAAACAGAAAGCCATTATTTTTCCATTCACTGAAAAACTCGTACACTAAAAAAGGGAAAAGCTATTATGTAACAAAAGGTAAGATTATACTACACAAGTATGAAAGTTGTTTCCCAAGTTACTTCAGCCCAGTTCCAAGTGTTCACTCTGGTTCTGCAAGACTAAACACGTGACAACTCCAATGAACAGTATTATGCATCAACTGATCAATATTCTTTCAATACTTTTAAAGAACATTTCTGAACTTAGAAAATCTATGTCTAGACAAATCCAATCAAAACACTGTAAAACTGCTTCATCTGTAAAATTTTTAGAATTTCATTCTATACTGCTCCTTATCTTCACACCAACAACTGATAAGTGACATTTTCAGAAGATGTTTAAGGGCTATTTCTTCCAATTTTATGACCACTCTTTGCTTCTTGGGAGTCTTAAGAAGATACTTTTCCATTTATTTTCCAGAGTTATAATCTATATCCCAAATCTTAATTCAGGAAGTAAAGAAAAATATTTTCTGCTTACAGTAAGTGGCATCACATAGGTACTACATTCATTCATTAGATTTTGATTAGATCCATGCTGTACAAAACAGTTACTGCCCATGATTAATCTACATTCATCTAATAGCAAAAAGACAGAATGAAAGCTCCTTTTTCAGGAACAGGATGAGATCTCCTTTCATTGATTTGTGAAACACGATTTCTATGCCACTGTTGACCCAACATCCACTCCTACACGAAAGGGGCTCCAAATACTGCAGTTTCAGTTTTTCCCAGAAGAGGGCTACTCCAGTTCTAACTCAGCAGACCTCAATGAGATAACAGAAAAATGCTACATGTGATGCCTACACTTAACAAGGTCCACTCTGCATAAAATACTTTTCAGCTCTGCTGCCCACATCAACCTTCCTAATCACAAATGACAGAAAATAATAAAAAACGCTGTCCCACAGAAACGTTCTTGAG
This sequence comes from Certhia americana, assembly GCA_018697195.1. Taxonomy (NCBI): domain Eukaryota; kingdom Metazoa; phylum Chordata; class Aves; order Passeriformes; family Certhiidae; genus Certhia; species Certhia americana. The sequence goes on from CM031861.1 coordinate 38,792,394, forward strand.
ATCTGGTCAGAAGTTATTTTGCAGACTGAGTGCTAAGCATCTGAATAGTGTTTTTGTGCAGTACTTGCATCAGCCCACAAAGTATCCTGCCAGTGACAAGAATGCATCTCTTAGTACAATATTTCAGTTACAGTTAAAATGGCAGAAGTTCAGCAACTCATTTTTTTAAACTCATATTTAAGTAAACACAATAAAAGCCAGTATACATAAACTTCAAAAGACTGAAGAAACTCATTGGTTTAATCTGTAAATCAATACCTTCTCAATAGGTCAATATTGATAATTATAATGATGAAATATTGAGACTTTTCAAAATGTTTACTATTACATATGAAGCCCTTAGAGTCATCCATACTATTAGGTGCATTAGCTGCACCTTGAGAAGCTTTTGCTTGTTCAAAACCAGAAAGCAGCAAAAACATTTGCGACTGTTAAGCCCTATTATGCAGTCTTCAACTGATGCTACATTTTAGGGTCTACCATAATCTTTACTAAGTTTTGGGACAGCTCTAAATCACCTGGTATATTTGGTTTAGAAATCAATGAACCAAAGAAATCTGTTTCCCATTTAGCTCTGCAACAAGACACAATATTTTCATTTGTAAACATGCTGGTTTACAATCAAACATTTTCTGCTTTTGACAGTTGTCTGAAATAAAATCTACTCAACTCTAATAACTTACTTTAAAAATAAAACAGTACCTTTTCAACATAAATCTTTCAATACTTTCTGCACTGTTCCACAATCTAACATATATGGAAAGATTTTAAGGAAAATTTAATTGAGTGTCCAAATATAACTTTACTTTAAACATTAGGTCATCTAAACATCTGTCTCCAATATATCCCTAGGGATTTAAATCAAAAGTCTGCTAAACATGTACAATCATTTTGAAAATAAATAACAGAACAAATTTAGTCTTGATTATGATTATCATGCTTTTTATAAGGGAACATTTATTCTAATAAGAAAAGTCTGAACTAATTTAAACTGTATGGACATTAACTTAGAAGAGTTTCATACTCTAAATTAAGACATTTCTTTCCATTTAGTCTAGTCTCTAATAACATTCATGGGTTTATATTTGCAGAAAGCCTACATGTCTTCTTCCTCCCTTTTAGAAATGACTAATCAGTAAGCTTTATTTCTCATATTAAAAAGTGAAATTTTTCAGAAAGGAGAAAAATTTGCTAAAAATCAACAGAAAATATTGATTTGTTTTCTTTTGTCATCTGTGATGGCCAGGATCATGTTTCATAATAAGGAAGAATATGCCAGTCAAAGCATATAGCATATTGATACTCATTTTCTTCACTGCTCAGAAAAAAAACACAATAAAGACTATTTTAAGCAAGGACTGTCTCATTACCCAGTCAGCATTACTGTTTTGTCTTGTAAAATTTTTACTAAGAGATACAATAAATAAGCGACAGCCATGCTCCCCCTGCTTAATGCAACAGCCCCAATCCCCTTCAGAATCCTAATTCCATTGAGAAGAAGAGAATTAAGGACTTGTCTGCAAAGACAGTACTTTCTTAGAAGTCCCATGGCTTCGGCTTTGCAATAGCCAGAGACTGGAAAGGAATGAAGAGCAGAACTGTGAAGACTCTCAAAGCTCTCATATTCTTTCACAAGTCTTTTACTCTCAGAATAAATTCCTCTACATAACTCCTTTGATGATGAACTGATCCCAGGATGAACTAATATAGCAACCCAGAGACAACAGAGGCTACCAAGAATATGATGACAGAAGCACCAAAAATGGGCACCGGACATGATCTTTAGAACGTTCAGCATGAACAAAGCAAGTCCTTTTGCTTTTCACACTATTATGCAATTCTGACAAAATTCAGGTGTACACACAAGATGGTGCTGCCACTCATCGGCATCAATAGTAAGGCAATTTTTTTGGAAATAAATTCTTCTGAAAACCTATAAGCACCCTGACACTTTGTTTTCTACCTCTTGCCATGGGGTTATGTTGCATGCATATGTACACCACCACATGCAAGGCAGCATGGCAAACCTGCCCATAGAGAACATTCATGTAACCGACCTAAAAACCCCAGTGTGTCATTACAAATCTCAAGCATTTGTAACTTCATGGCTCAGATCCAAAAATTCATCTAAAGATCAGGAGCACCATCTTTATTGTTTGGTTCTTAAAACATCTACAGTTCATCATGTCAAGCTTTAATGCCAAAACATTGAGGATAAGATTTGGTTTTAAACTGAAACTATAATCAAATTCAGAAATTAATCACATAGCTCCACAAGCTGGAAGAGACATCAAATATCATAGAATTCATAATGAAGAGTTAAATTTTGTTTCTGTGTCTCTGATTATGGCGGTCAGACACCTTTTTTTTTCACCATGCCCTTTATGTTTTACCGAGTTCAGTATATTATCTGGAGCCAGCCGAGAAAACAAAGTTGAGAGATATACACTATACATTCAAAATACATATTAATTTTGAAAATCAACCCTCTAACTAAATATTAAGAAACAAGTGTTAGTAATAGAAAAACAAGTAAACCTTAACCCTGTTGCAAAGCCACTCAGAATTTGCTTCAGAGGAATTTGCAATCAGAGGAAGTGAAATAAATATTGCAAAGAATTTTCTAAATCTTAAAGGGCTACTAAGATTATCATTTGCTTTGTGGGAGTGTTGCTGTTTGGGGGCACCAGCCACACATCTGCATACTTCAACATGATAAAAACAGTAAAAGGTCCAGGAAACTAGGATAACACACTGAACTGGGAAATGATTCATTGACTAAAGACTAAAAGATGACCCATAAACTGTGTTTCCTGACAAAAAGTGATGGATTGAAAATGATCCAGAGGGAAAACAAAAGCAGCTGTGAATAGTGTAGTGCAGTGATTGAAAAGCAGATCTCCAGGCCAATTACTACTTCGTTTCCTTCCCCACTATATGGGTGGGACTTCTCAACAACATTCAGACTCATTTATTTTCTCAGCAGAAAACCACCACTGTAGACAACTGAAACACTCATCACCTGTTTCAGATATTGGTGCAATGATATCTAATAGTAATGATGCCCCAGGACAAGACATGCTGCAGAAAAAATGGCAGGCACTTATCCTGTAACTACTCTACTTTCAACACACCCAAAACAGTTCACCTGTAGTACAGATTTTCTGTAGAGAAAATACTATCTTAAGATGGCTGATATTTATAATACACAAATAATAATTAGACATCAGAGAGTGATGGTTTCATATTATAAAAAACAATATTGATTTACTTTATCCAACAACAGTGTTTGTTTCCACAGGCAGAAAATTTCAATTCATCTCCTCCAAGGGGAAAAAATTGTTTGTTTTCAAGCCCAGTCGAAGAAAAGCCCATTTAAGGACTTTATAATCAGAACTGAGATACTTGAAAATACCTAGAGGCATACCTATTATCCATTCACGGCAATACTGATTTTAAAAACTTCCAGGTACTATGAATCACATCACTAACTGAAAAGCAATTTTTCCCCCTTGTCTTTAGCCCTTTTAGCTCTTTTCATTTACACCAACCCTAATCATAATACTTAAACCAGTCTAAAAAGGTCAATACAATCATTTTTCAGAGAGAATTTCAATCCCGTAACAGACGAGTTCCTCCAGTTCTCAGGGGTATGATTTTGAGTGTCTCCCACCCTGCTAGCTTGAAATGGAAAAGCAGCAAGCATAAGGAAAGAATGTTTACATGTATAAGGACATCCAAGGTAATGTCACGGAAACTAAGCTACAGTTAAAGGAAAATTTGTAATATCATCATTTAACGGGCAAAATTGCCAGATTTTATGCATAGAAATAACCAGAATCAGTTTTCTTTTTCTCTTCTAGAACACTGCCACAGAAAACACATCTCTGCTATCAAAAGTCATGCTATGTTGCTATAATGCTAGAATTTTATTCATACTGCATAATAAACTTTTGTGTTACACAATTTAACATGGATTTGAATATGTACATCAGTCACTGAGCACAACTGATGAAACAATAAACAGTAATGCAAAATTGGGTTTTACGTCAACATAATCTTGGCTTCAGAATTGCCTCTGCAGACAAAGCAATTTTTGCCTACAAATTTTACAACAGGCATGTTCCAGGATTAATTATTTTGACTACCTACATGCTTTTACATGTATAACATATATTGTTCCACAATATTGTTTAACCTTAAAATCTGACAACAAAATTTTATAGTTTATTTTGAAGAAGTGTGTATGCTTAAACTTTTATGCTTTGCTGTAGGTCTCATGCCTACAAATACTTGAAGCAAGTTAACAGAGGCTTACAGCAGTGTGTATGTAACACAGCATTCTTTACTTTGGTTATAGATTGGCATTGCAAGCTTGATGACATTTCTGCAGTATTGCATAAAATCTATGCTAAAATTAAAATAATCAAGACTCAAACTTCTCACTGTGGAAATCAGTAGCTATTTGCATATTGATTATACTGGGACACAAATATATCCCAAGATTTTATTTCTATATGGTGTCTTAGCATTACTTAGCAAATATCTATTGACCTTTACTAGTGATACATCACCACTTTCAATTCTTGTGGTTAATTCAATGGCAGTCAAATTCAGTGCCTTGCATGAGCACTACACATATGAAATCAGCATTTATTGATCACTATTTATTTGAAATCTTTAAGCTTTTATTTCGCATATTATCATTCAAAATTACATATGCTTATTTTCTTATCTGCAACAGCGTCAACATACATTTTTATTGCTCTGCTACACGTAGGAAAAAAGAACATTAGCATCTTACCATAGTATTGCACTGCCATCTTGTGGGCAGTAGATCGAATGAGTGCAAGTAAATTCATTACTCCGTTTTCTGGGTGTGAAGTTGGTCGTTTTGATAGGTTTGGGTTTTTTGGAGTGTGGGAGATAAGGGGCGAGATTTTTTGAGAAAAGGCTTGTTACTCTAAAAATAATAGAAAATTGATAACCTTTCTGAAAACCCTCAGGCTTACCATATACACAAAATCTGAAGGATAAGTGCTTTATTACACCTACAGAGGATTCTGTGCAGGAAATGTTCTAGCCCCATTGGCTAACATGCCAGACTAAATAAAGCTCAGCCAGCTTCTCATTTTTCCCAGTGTATCCTATTTTGAACAAAGACACACTTGGAATTATAAGGCTGCTGTAGGATTCTCAAAGCAAGTGAGTACCAGGGCAAGTTTGAAATTTAATCCCCAGGTTCAACAAGCAGTTTGGTATGAGCTGTATCTGAGTCCACAGACCAAAAAAATTCTTCTTTTCAGAGTCCCAATTCCTACAGAAATTACTAAGCATTCTACAGGTGCCATAACGTGTTAGAAATTATGAAAATTCTCGGTTTGCTTCTATCACTGTTACATAAATATGTAAAATTTACTTCATATCTTAACCCCCATATAAATGCTATTACATTTTTAAAAAATCCCCAAACATAACTTGAAACACATTTAAGAGCTCCAAATGGCTGCTCATGAGTTGCTGGTTCACTGCAATGACTCAATCAAACAAGATCAGTTCACCCTAAATACTCTCTGAACAGAGCCAGAGAGTCGAGGTCAATGGCTCTGTGTCTAAGGGGAGCCAGTGTTGTGTGGCATCCCTCAGGGCTCTCTCTTGGGACCATTGCTCTTCAGTGTCTTCATCACTGACACAGACAGTGAGACCTCAGCACATATGCAGATGACATGAAGTTTAGTTGTGCAGTTCACACAATGGGGGGACATGATCCCATCCAGGATCCTGGATATTTGATAAAGGGGCCTACAAGTACCTCATAAATTTCAAGAAATCCAAGTTCAACGTACTTCATCTGGGTCAGGCAAGGAGAGACACGAGTAGATGCTGAGACAAGAAGTCATTGAGAGCAGCCTTTCAGAGAAGGACTCAGTGATTCTCATGGGTGAAAAGCTGGACACAAACCACCAATGTGCGCTCACAATCCAGAAGGCCAACCTTATCCTGAGTAGCATCAAGAGCAATGGGGGCAGGCCAAGGGAGCCAATTCTGCACCTCTGCTCTTGTGAGACCCCACCTGCAATGCTGCATTCAGATCTGGAGTCTTTAGCACAAAAATTACATGGACCTGTAGAGCAAGCCCAGAGGAGGCCACAAAGATGATTGCAAGTGAAATACCTCTCCTACAAAGACAGGTTGAGAGAGTTGGAGTTGTTCAGCAGGAAGAAGAGAAGGCTCCAGGGAGACCTTGCTGTGGCCTGCCAGTACTATATAGGGACTCATAAAAAGGAGGGAGAGGAACTTTTTGTATGGACAGATAGTGACAAGGGGCAATGGCTTTAAACTGAAAGAGGGAAGTTTTTTATTAGATGTGAAGAAATTATTTACACAGAGGGCACTGAAGAGTTAGAACATGTTGCTCAGAGAAGATGTGGATGCCCCACCCCTGGAAGCATTCAAGGCCAGGTGGGATGGGGCCCTGAGCAACCTGATCTTGAGTGGCATCCCTCTCCATGGCAGGAGGATTGGAACTAAATGGTCTATAAGGCCCTTTTCAATCCAAACCACTCTAGGATTCCATGATTCTACATAGCAATTTTCATTTGCTCCTTTTAAACTAAAGCTGAATTGCAAGTGTTTTGCTTCTTCAAATTACTTACTTAACTGCCTGAAAATTTAGAGGAATTTTGCTAGCTGCCAGCTTTGCATATTCAGCAAAATGTATGAAAGCTCATGAAGATTTCATTAGCTTCCACTAAAATTAAACAAGGTATTCTTTGGCAACCCAATGACATTTAATTCAGTTAGAAATATACAAACCAAAAGTCAAATCTGTCTTTCAGATCCAGATGTTTTTAGAATTATCAGCTGGTAGAAAACAGGAGGCTCAGAGACTGAAAAATGTTACAGAACTAAAGTTTGAAATGCTATAGTAGGCTGGGAAATACTCTGAAAAATTTCCACTGGGAATGGTTCACAAGGCAACTTCAGCTGGTTCATTCTATGGCATTCTGCATACCCTCAGCTGCTGGTCACTGCTCTGGTCTGCAGCACAGAGCTGTATTCTGCCATGTTGAAAAATATCACATTTCATGGTTTTGAATTGCTTAGGAGACCAAAGCAAACAATTCAACTGTACTGGCTTCAAAATTAGCATCAGTTTCTCTGAGCTTCCCTGGTGGCTCTTTGTTATTTCGAGCAACCCACTGAAGTCAAACTCTCCCAAATCCAGTACTCTGTCTTTGAACTGTATAATGATGAAAGCAATAGGGGCTACATAGACCTTTCAAAGGTACTTTACATTTTCTTTTCAGCAGGTTTCATAAAACACAGTGTGCATGGGTGGTTGTCTGAGCAGAAACAGATAGAAATCTTTCCAAGTCTTAACTTCCCAACAGTTCCTATGTTCTCCCAATTTTTGCAAGCATGTTGGAGGAGGTTCAGTATATCTGATATCTCAGCTGACACACACTTACCCTTATTTTGGTCTTCTCTTACCCAAAGTACTCCTCACCATATTGCCAGCCAAGCAACTCCTGTCCAAACCTCCAACATCAGGCTGACATGTTATAAATTTCTCAGACTAGCAGAGAAAATTTGCTTCATTGGTTGCATCTAGTACATTCCTTTGGAGCACTTTAATTTGCAGATTGTTTCCTTGAAATGATTATTTTTTTACTGCTTCCCATCCTTTTTAATTTAAATATTTTGCTAACATCTGAAATACCAAATCAAGGCAGTGAAAGACACCGAGCATGTACTGTGGCCTCAGATAATATTTCAGTCTTAAGTAACTTCAGAGAAAGAGAGAAAGAAAGGCTTAAGCACTTGAAAATATTATGGTTTCAAGTCAAGAAAGCTCAAGGTGTAGCTAAGTACTTAGCTAGTTGAAATTACCTGTGAGTATTAACTGATTATTTTAGTAGCATGTGAATGCCCATTGCATGGCTTAAAAGGAAGAAAAAAGCCCCCAAGGAAACACAGAATATTCCTCCTAACTTTAACTCCCAGAAAACTGTCATAAAAACAAAAACAAGGGAGGCGGAGGGAATAATTATACAATTTTCCTGCTGTTACAAGTGCTTCCTGTATATGTATCACACTCTCTCTCCCATTCATAGGGACCAAATTACCTAAGGTGTTTCACAGGGTATGCTGGCTAGCATATCTTATGAAGATTTTTGTCTGCCTAATGCCTCTTGCAACAGGAAGACCAAGCACTGGTTTTTATACCGTATTTGCATTTGACAGTCTTAGTTTGACAAGTGGCTTTCCTGCTTAAAGATCTGGTTCAAAGAAGTTACTGCTATCCAGGTTAATCAACTTTGTCTACTTCTGAAATAAAACACCTCTTAAGAGGAAAGGTTTGGACTTTCAAAGGAGCTTAAGAGAATTAGACTCCCAATCCTATTAGGTTTCAATGCAGCTGGAAACCTAACTCTTTAAAAAAAAAATTTAAAAGATATAAAAAAAACAAAATAGAAGCATAGAAGTACAGGGAAGCAGAAACCCTGCTGTTTCTTGAAAATACGAAGAATAGGTGGGGGGAAAAGATCAGCTTTAATTATTCTATGAACTAATTATTTTATTTTAAAGCTCATTTTGTTCTGACTTTTCCATATTCATTTTACAGTGATTAATTTTGTAGTTCATGTTCATTTATTAAATGGAATTAGACAAAGAGATACACCGAATTCTCAGCAGAAAAGTACTTAAAGATTGGCTAAATATTACAGCTCTGAAAAAATCATCTTTGTATTTACCACTTACTAAATATATTAAATAAATTATTCGAATTTTTAACTTCAAAATTTAAAATGTTTATAGGTTATTTGTACATGTGTGGAAGAAAAATAGGTTATAATACAAATTAAATAAAATATAAATAAATATAAATTAAATTTTATTTATATTATCTGTGGTTTAAGCTAATTGTTTTCATCTGCAGTCTTTTGTTATTAAAAAACAAGAACGCACCAATATCAAGTAGAAGCATCCTAAAACCTTCAGGGTAACTATATCCAGCCACCTGCCTTCACTGTGCCAAGGGCATCTGTGCAATTTTTTAAGACATTTGCACTTCATCATTCAAACTGACTCAACACTCTGTTACAAGCATGTCTTGACAAATTAACGTGGGTATCACATAACATACTTTGCACTATTCAGTTCCTCTCTATGAGGAAAGAAATGTCCATTGACTTTGTATGCACTACTGTTCTAATTTCTGCCTTTTCCATGCAGGCAGGCAAAACAAGGATTTTTTTGATCTTTGTGTTTTAGAGAAACGATTCTTCTTATGACTTGAACCCTGCATTGTCTGAGCTTCTCAAATTACCTTTTGAAGAATTGCTATAAACCTAAGGAAATCAGAGGCTCCTAAGTTGATCTTCTCACAGTGATCCTTACAGTTTAGAGTTGATTTTCTATTTGATTTGTTTGCTATAAATTCCACACATGCCTTAGCTTACTAATTAACCACTAGAGAGAAGGAGTATGCCTGCAGTTCCCTGTACTAGAAGGGCCTGAACTCACTAGCACAGGTGTCCCAACTACATTTCAATCAAAGTCCTTTTCCTCACTATTGTCATATACCCAGGCAAACAAACAAAACCAAGTATTTTGAATTATGCTATTAACCTTAACTGAGGAATCTGAAAGATGGGAGCAAACAATGCCAGCAGAAGTAACACAAGTCAAGACTGACTAAGACTTTGCTTATATTTAAAATTTCATTCACTCTCAGGGAGCAGAGCTTTCCATTTCACATGAAGTCAGGTTACAAACCACATGAAAACAGATGCAGCCCTTGCCACAGACAAAGTATGCTTGAGATCTGTCGTGTTTGACTTTTACACTTCAATTACAGAAGAGAACTGTTCATGTTTAACTTAGCAATGCCTTTGACAGCAAAAAAGTATGCTTATATATTTTCTCTTAAAGCACTGAATACTTTCCTTTCTCATTCTTCCAACATGCCAGTATCTTCCATTTTATCAGTTCTGTAGACTAGAAATCATGCTTGATTTCTTTCTTTCTCTACCCCTGTCTTTATTAAGTCCATGAACAAGTCCTGTCATCTTCCATGAAGCATCAGAAAATCTTCCTGTTCTGCCAGCTCAGGCTTATCTCTAATAATTTTCCACTCAACCTAGCAGAATTACTTCTTATCAGATCCTTTTGCATCAGACATGAAGATACTAAATAACCTCTCATTTTACTTATGCAGTTAATATTTCTGACCTTCAATTACACCTACTGGGCTGTGCCATTCATTCCCAACCACCTTAGTACTTTCCTACAATTGCTTTGATTGAGTCCAACTCACAGTATCTTTCTTAGAAACCAGCCTAACTAAGAATAATTTGTTTGTTTGGAGGTTTGGCTTTTTTGGGGTGGATTGTTTTTTCTGGAGTTTTTTTGTTTTGTTTTTTGGTTGGTTGGGGGTTTTTTTGGTGTGGTTGTTTTTTTGTTTTCTGTGGGTTGGGGTTGTTTTCTGGTGTTTTGTTGTTGTTGGTTGATTTTGTTTCTTTCTAAATACCAGGCAGTAGTACAGACAGCAAAGTCACTCTAGGATGTCTGTGGCATTCACTTGAGGCCAGGAAACTGAACAAAACACCTACAAGAGTCTTATGTCCTTCTCAGAGACAGCCAAAAGCAATATAGGGCGGTTGAAGTAAAATTGGTAAACTAAGGTCTGGAAACAAACTCAGTCCTTTTCTCCTTGCTTCTACGTTTTCCATGTCAGATCTACACTTGCCTAAGAAATTTAACCTTTAGACTGAAGACCTCAAAACTCCAGCCTTTGCTTTCTACTGTCTCTGTAAATTAGCAGGAAAAAACACCACTGAGTTTTAAGCATCTCTCAAGCAAGTTTTCAAGTTTCAGCCATTTCCTTCTAATGCACCTTAGAGCTCCCATTTGAAGAACACGTCTAAAAATCCCCTGGCACAATTTTAGTGTTGTTCAGACTTAGACAACGATCATTACTGTTTTGTTTTGGGTTTTTTTAAATCAATTAATAGAAAGTTCTGCACAAATCTAAGGCTAGTGATTCAGCTAAGGAACTTGCCTGCCTGACAGGAGATTAAGTAAAAGGTTGGAAGCATCTTTAACATTATGCCTCTGGACTAGATACAACAGGCCTCTCATGTTTTTTTGGTTTTTTTTTTAAGTGTTGCATGAAGATCAATTGTCTCCTTGAAAATTCTCTCACCCTAATACTGATGCCTCCCAGACGACCAAATATTTTTCATTCATCTAAATGAAAATTTTCTTTCTGTTCTGTTAGGCAATCTGTTCTTCTACAAAGAGAGCCAGTAACAAAAAGAGACTCGTGCTAGAGGATGATAACATAGTGCATTAGATCAATCTGGATCACTAAGACACAGGCCAACTGCTAAGGGCAGATAAACCTGTCATCTTGCAAAACAACTGGTGGCAAAACACCTCAGTATTCCTTCAGGTATGAAGGGCTTTCAACAGTCTAGAACAGATTAAACTTTTCTATTCTATCCCATAGGAAGATGGGGGTGGTACCAAGCAGAATCCAAAAAGCCTTTAGAGTTTCGAAGGCTGCAGAAAAGCTACATAAACAGTCACACAATACACTGGAAGGGCTGGGACAGCAGTCATACAATACACTGGGACAGCAGACTTCTCCACTTCTGCTATGACATCTCTCTCTGTCAAAGGAGAAGGCTGAAAACAAAGGGCATACAGAGTCACTAGCATGAACACAAAGTGCTCTAATGTGTGTTGGTGGCAAGAATACATAGAAGTGGATTTACAGGTACCTGGAGAATTAGAGGGAATAGAAGACCAGCTCACATGTAGTGTCACGGCCACATCAGTCTCAATCACAGAACTTTTCTTTTGCACATTACACTGCAGCATTACATAAGACACAGCAACACTACCATGTAGCTCTTCTCTTTCATGTAAAACATAATTCAACAAACAGCATTTAGACCTCAAAAGAGACACTAGGGAATGCTTAAAAACACACTACATAGTTGAAATATTAACAGGATTTACATATACAAACTGAAAGAGAAGAATATTGTGTTAAAATCCCCTACACTGCAGGCTGAGTTAAATATTTCAGTTTCACTGGGATTTAGGTAAAAAACCTGAAGAAATTGACCAGCAACGCTTTCATTGCTAAACAGACGCCTACGATTTTGACATTTGTAGTTTGCAGCACAAATAGACTACAAACGAACGAGTAACGTCGACGTTCCTGAAAGTTTTTAAATTTTAAAAGCATTTCCACAGTTGCCCCGCATTGGTTTCTCTGTGACTCAACCAGGAAGGGTGCTACAGGGAAGGCGTCTGAGCAGGGCAACTATGTTTCCTGTCCCGTATCCAGGCGCTGGAGGCGGATCCCCGCCGTGGACTGCCCCGAGCACACAGGGACATCGCCGGCTGCTGCCGTTGGAGGAGCCCGCCCGCCAGCCTTATCGCCCGAGGGGCTGCAGAGCGTGTGTGGCGCAGATACACCGCGGAGCCACGGAGCGCGCCTTCACCCCCCTGCCCCACCGGAGGGCCGAGCGCCGCTACAGAAGTTGCCCCGGGATGCCCGGGCCCGTGTCGCCTCCCGAGCCCGCCCGCGCCGCCCGGCAGGGGAGGAGCCGCCGCTGAGCCCGCTCGTTCCCCGCCGCCCGAGCAGCGCGGAGAGGGGGAGGCGGCACGGCCGCCTGCGCCTCAAGTTCGAGGGGCGCCGGCGGGGGACGGGCAGAGCCTTCCCGCCCACGAGGAACGCGCCCACTCACCCGCCGAGCCTCCGGCGACGACTTGGTGAGAGGCCTCCTGCAGAAAGCCCCGGGGCTGCCGAGCCATCCTTGCCCGCGCCTCGGCAGCGACGAGAGGCAGCTTGCGCCTGGAGAGCGGCTTCCGAGCTGGGCCCGAGTCCGCGCTGGGCGGGTGGAGAAGAGCCCGGGGGACCGCGGTTATCTGCGGGCGGGAGGGGGGGCCGCGAACGCCGGGGGCGGGGGCGCCGGGCTGCGCGGCCCTGCGGCGGCCTTTGGCAGCCGGCCCCGGGCAGAGGGCGGCCCCGGGCAGGGCACGGGCTCGCAGCTACGGGCCAGCGCTTCCAGCCGGGAAAGCGGCAGCCTGTCTCTCTTAGGGCAGAGCCGGGACGGCCTGCGATAGCCCAGGCTGGGGCGGGGAGCGAGGCTGTGGCATTGTCTGTGAGTCGGAGGGGACGGCCTGCTCAGGCTCGGGCCGTACACTCCCGCCTCGGGGCTGCTGCCATACAGCGCACATCCTGCTTCCCCACCGCTGCCGGGACCCAGCTGGTACCCGCACAGCCTCTGCTGCTCAACTTCTAGGAAGGGTCGGTGGGGCCGCTGGGCTCACAGGCTGTCTTTTTGACGACTGCTCTCCTTTTGAAACCTTTAGTCTAAAGGTTGATTCCAGCTTTTTGATGTTCACGGGACACGGGTATTTCGTCACTTGGAGAGTGTTAAGCGGACCTGTTGGCCCATCTTAGTAAAGGAAACGGTGACAGGGCACGGGCTGGAAGCGGTGGGACATAGCGGCATTGCTGACAGCTCCCAGCACAGCTTTCAGCAAGGCCAACCTCTGCTTTCCCAGAAGATGCCCGAGTATAACGTGGGGGACAGCATGGGCTTATCCCAGAGGCAACATAATTGAAGGGCAAGACAGTTCATAGGGGTATTCTGATTTATTGGTTTGCAGAGTGCTTGCGAGTGTTTTGTGGTAGTTTAGCCACAAATGTTGCTGACTAGAGGTTCCAAGCTTGAATGGAAATTTAGCCTTTTGTAACGTAGAACAAAGATTAGAGAAAAGCAACGTGTTTATTGCTACTGAAAAGGACGAGAACATAGGAAATATACAAAGAATTATTACTAAAGTGGTAAAAGGTCAAGACCCTAACTGCAAAAAGGAATAATAGTCAGGTATATCATTCAGTTATATAACTTGAATGCATCAGCAAATAAACAATAACATTAATTTTTGATCTATGTAAGAGCCGAGTGTGGATTGCTGTGGGAATTCAGAATAACTCCCTTAAATTAATAAACCTTGAATGTGCTGACCTTTAAGTAATTAAAATCTCAACTTCAATGTTTCATTAGCATTTGCCTTAGTTCCCTTTGTTTGGCTCCTTGAGACTGCTGCTCAGTAAATACTCCTGGATGATCAAGTCTCCAAAATTCCCTATTATCAAAAGCAGATGCTGAAGCATCACTACTTTTTTGTTCCAGAGATGTAGATCTCCCTGTGCAATGGTCCCTTGAGTACAAATAGCAAATCTAGTATTAAGGTGGACTTTGCTACAGTATCCTGACAGCAAAGATAATTTGAAGTTGATCAGAGGGTGCAGAAACTGGACAGATAGATTTGTTTTCTGCAGAAGGAGTCCCTGCATCAAAGAGAAGGTTTACGTGAAGAAACTGAAAAATAATGGTCAGAACGCATGTAAATTACATAGATGTTCACACAGTAGCATAACACCTGCTCCTTAAAAATTCCTTCTTCTGTTGTTAGGAAGCTATTAAGTTTGTTTCACAGTACTCAAACTCCAAATCTATGCCCCCTAATTCAATTCCCCAGCCAAAAGTCTCTTTTACATATGGCGCATCTCCCTTTCCATCAGCCCCTCCCTCCTCCCCCACAAAGGGAAACCTTCTCACTGTGCAGGTTTCCTAAAGCACTTCAAGGCTTAATCCTATTTTCATATGGCCTCTTCCCAAACCAGTACATGAGCACCACTCCATTCTTTTCCTCGATATCCCTGGCATGGTCAGCCTCTCCATTTGTGGTAACTGCGTCCCTTAGGGGATTCCGTCCATCCTGGGCTGCACCCCAGCGCTAATACCCCTAGAAGGAAACCACAGCTGGCTGTGCAGGGGCAGGACGGGCAGGAGAGACACCCCCCCCACCAAAGCAGCGCCCCGCTCGCCGCCTCTCCCGCCCGGCCCCTCCGCCTCGCCCCGCCCCCGGGCCGCGGCCCCGCTGCTGCGCGCTCCCGAGGGCGGCTGGTGCGCGCGCCCCGCCCCCCGTCCGCCCGCGGCTTTGTTGCGGAGGCGGCGGCGGGGCCGGAGCGCGCAGGTAACGGGGCGGCGGGGCCGGGTCGGGGCCGCCCCGCGGCGCTCGGGTTGGAACTCGTCCCATCCTCTGCGGCGGGGCTCGGCGGCGCGTCCCGCCGAGGCGGCTTTAGGTCGGGCCGCTCTGCCCCCAGCGCCTCCCCGCGGGCAAGCGGCCCTGCCCGGCCTCCTCCGGCCCCGGGGCCGAGCCGCCGCCGGGCCCTTGCACCACTGACCGGCTGCGTGTGCCGCGGCAGCCCCTCGGCTGGGTTAATGTTACCTCCCCGTGGCCGCCGGGCCAACCGGCTTGCCCGACTTAGCGCCCGCTCCGCAGCTGGAGATAGGGGGGAGCAAGTTCCCGGTGCGGGGATGCGCGCTGGAGAGTCCCGGAGGCTGTCGGCTTAGCGGGCAGGGCAGGGACGGACGGGCTGCCGCCTCCCGGGCGGACCGGCACAGTCCGAGATGAAACCTGCCCCGAACAAAGTCAGCAGATCGGGGCTGGATCTTTCGTGTCAGATGAGAACAAACTGTGAAAGATACTCAGCATTGCAGTAAATACGTTAAAAATAAAAATAAAAACAAACCCCCAAAAACCCCATAAACAAACAAACAAAAAAAAAACAAACCCCCTCCCCCCCAAAAAACCCAAACCAAACCAAAAACCAAACAAACCCGCACCAAAAGAACTTGCCAAAATAAAGTTTGTGCTTTTTTTGAATATTTATGACTTAAATCTGCTTAGGAAATCCCAATGAGCTGTATACCTCAGCTCCTGTTGTGATTTCTGCCAATCAGAATTCTTTATGGTGATGTGAGGGTCTATTTCTTTCGAGGAAAAAGGCTATGTTTTCTCAGTGTGAACAGTTTGGGAGAAAAGCATTCAGTAAATGTATCCGAAAGACTGTTTTGCCTGAGACAACACACTCAATGTTTGTCCAACACAACAAACACAATGTTTGTCCGTGGAAAAAACTACAGCTGGGTCTAGGTACAACTTCAGGGGGTTGAGGTGATTGGAACTGTGTTGCTGTTGGAGTTTGTTCAGCCCGAGTTTGGGAATTCAGAGTGCCCTGCAGCACTGTAGTGGCTTTTGAATATTCCAGCAAGTTATAACTACAGTTAGAACAGTCTTAAATTGCAGTGCTTTAGCTGTGGAAGAAAAATCGGTGAACCACAGCGATATGCTTTCTGGCTCAGAAGATCTCAGAGCTGTAAATCTCAGAGGTTACAGGATCTGTGGGTTTTAGAGAAGTGCAATGATGTGCTTGCCTTGTTCTTGTACCTGTTCTTGAGCATCCATCCTTGACCAGTTCTGCTCTGGAAATGTACAACTCTAGTTTAACTTGAAACCACTTATTTTAGATTATTTGTTGATTTAAATATGTTATAGCACTAATTTTTAAATCTCGTGAGGTTTAATAAGAGTTAAAACTGTCATGCCAGTTAAACATGCTACTTATGTGGTAGTCCTGTTTTGGTTTATTTTGCTGTTTAGCATCCAGAATGTTCTCATTCATGACAGGGTTCTTCAGCTGTGTGAGAGAGCTATGTACACCAGTGAGGTGTCATCAGTTTGATGGCTATGAGCTCTTCTGCCCTGCCACTGGTAAAGGGATTAGCACCGATTTCAGGATCTTGAAAGTGATAAACCTGTCTTGCCTGTCTAGCTGAGAAGTTACTGCAGTTCTGGTTGCAGTATGAAAAGTGGAGAGGGACTGGGAGGTGAAATTACGTATAGGGTTTAAGAAGGTAGGGACAGTTGTTACTAGTAGTTTCTGTAGTTATTACAGGTTTTCTTGCAATGATACTGCAAGTTCCTTAGAGGATGATTCCCATTACAGTTTGTAATGGAGACTACTGCCCAATAGTAGTGAATCTCTTCCCCAGTTTTCACATCTTAACTAAATAGATTTCTTGCCTTTTTGTTTGCTTGCTTTGTGTCTGGATTTACTTAATTTCTCTTTTAGTTATTAGTTTGCCTGTTTTGGAAAAGGAAATGTTACATTTTTCACATTCTGTTAATCTGTCTCCCTGTTTTTTAGAAGTCATTCTAGATGCTGTTAAATTAGAAATGCATTATAATGGTGCTAAACTCTTTCCCTGAGCAGTAAGAAGCAAAACAAGGTTTTGTTTCAGGCTTAGTATTTCTCTTGCAGCAAGACAAATCCAACACATTGTATTACTGGCAGAAATAGTGTGGTGCTGATGCCACATGACCCACATGTAGTTTTTTGCAGTTCGTGAGTGTTTTAGTTTCTGAGCTTGCTTAGGTTAGTAAAAAGGTAAGGGAGTTTTTGGATCTTGGTAGAAGGGATTAGGGGAGAAGAGAAAATATGTGTTTGATAGTTGGAGGAATCAACAAACTATTCATTAGAATTTAAATCAAGAAGATATATGTGAGCTGTAGGTGAAGGGAAAGAGCATCCTGCCTATAGATCACAGTTTTGTGTAAAATTAATTGCAAACTTGAGAGATATGCTAATGGATCTTTATGCTACCTCCTTTCAGTCTGCCAAACACAGGGCAGAACAGCTGCATGTTGATGGCAGTGAAATGCCATAGTGCAATGGGTTTTAAACTATGAATTGTTGATCTGACTTGATGCTCACATTAGTGCAGATCACCCAAATCAATGCAGAGGCTTCTCACTTCGATGTCTGTTATCCTATGTCCGCAGTTGATGTTTTGAAACTTACCTTCTGGTCTATCACAAGCAATCCTTCTGGGCTGCTGACTATTGACAGATTTAACTACAAGCTAATGTTGCAACTGACAGATATTGCTGTAAGTATGATTGCTGCCTGTTTCCTTTTCCTTTGAAAGGAAAATAGTTTTGAAGGTGTATGAGGAACACTATTGAGCCTTTATTTGCAGAACAGATACAGCTATGGAAGGAACCAGTGTGAATGCTCAGTTGTTAAGATGATTCTCTGCTGCTTTCAGCCACTAGTTTTTTAAGTGACAAGATGCTTGGCATGCTCCCTGCTAGTTTTGTGAGGAAGCTCCTTGCTTGCTTCATAACAGGAATGCTTGCTTCAAAACAGCAGGCTTCTGTTTTCCATGATGATTCTTGATGCAGACCTTTGTCCTTTAGGGACAGGTTGAAATGCAAACTGACAGTTTCTGTGGAGTGGTGGCCTTTGGTATAGTAAAGAATATTATATATTAGAATTTTGAAAATAGTTTATAATATTATTGGCTTTATGTGGCAAGGTTCTTTAGCAGGGGAGCTACAGAGGGTCTTCTGTAAGAAGCTGCTAGAAGCTTCCCTCATGTCTGACATCCAAAGCCAGCCAGCTTTAGGCTGGATCCACTTCTGGCCAAGGTTGACCCTGTCAGCAGCAGTGACAGCACCTCTGGTATAGCAGAGTTAAGAAAGAGGGGAAGACTGGGAATTCTCACTTGCAGCTGGAGAGAGGAGTTAGAATGCATGAGAGAAAACAGTGCAGCCACCAAGGTTGGTGAGGAAGGAGAGGGAGGAGATGCTCCAGCCATCAGGGCTGAGATTCCCTTGCAGCTTGTTGTGCAGACCATGGTGAGGCAGCTGTGCCCCTGCAGCCGATGGACATCCATGGTGGAACAGAGATCCACCTGCAGTCCGCAGAGGACCCCACACTGGAGCAGGTGTCTGTGCCCAAAG
The DNA here is from genome assembly GCA_018697195.1 of Certhia americana. Taxonomy (NCBI): domain Eukaryota; kingdom Metazoa; phylum Chordata; class Aves; order Passeriformes; family Certhiidae; genus Certhia; species Certhia americana. The sequence continues at coordinate 38,811,084 of CM031861.1, forward strand.
GAGGCTGTGACCCTATTGGAAACCTGTGCTGTACAGGCTCCTGGAAGGCCCATGATAGGGGCAGGTTTGCTGGTGGAGGGAGCCATGGGGGACCCATGTTGGAGGAGCTTTTTCATGAAAGATTAAACCACATGGAAGGGACTCACACTGGAGCAGTTTGTGAATAATTAGTTCATGGGAAGCAATCATGTTGAAGCTTACAGAGGACTTTTCTCCTGTGGGAGAGACCCCATGCTGAAGCAGGGGAAGAGTGTGAGGAACTCTCACCATGGAGGAAGGAACAGCAGAGACAATGTGTCATGAGCTGTAAAACCTGTTTCTGTCCCTCTGCTCTGTGATGGAGAGGAAGTAGAGAAAACTGGGAGTAAAGTTATGCCCAAGTAGAAGTGGGAGGAAGGTGTTTTAAAGTTTAGTATTTCCCTGAGTCAAGTCTGTTTTGCCCATGATGGTAATTTGTGAGTGTGCCTTTTGTTATATTTTAATTTTCCCTGTACAGCTGAGGAGGGAGTGATAGTGCAGCTTGGTGGGCACCTGGATTCAAATCAGAGTCAGCCCACCACAACCTGAGATATTGCTGGGATTGATCTTTCATTTTTGTAGTTATAATGAATCAAATCATATTTTTTTAAATGTTCACATGTAGGTTACAGGTTTTTGTTCTCTAAAATAAATTTATTGAAACTTTTTGTACGACATGTGGAACAGGCACTTAGTGCAAGAAACAGAAGTGATATTGTAAATTGAATGCCAATGGATTCCTATCATAATGCAGTATGTGTTGCTTAAGGGTTTACTCTATTTTATTGAACATCTAAAGATGGAAACAGCTTATTGTATTTACTGTGTGCCGTTACACTTGGCTGAGTCTTGCCAAAGGCATTGTAATATTTATTTCCTGCTTTTCAGAGGTATTAAAACTCAGTGGTTCAGTTAATTATTCTGAAAACTTTTTTATTTTGAAACGTAGAGCTGTGCTTCCTATGACCAACCTTATTTTGGCCACCAGTTTGTGTACAGTTTAATGTCTTACCTTTTTTGTTTGTTAGTTTTTGTTTTATTTACCTGTGCTTTTCTCTAGTAGGCATGTAGAAGGAGTTTATTGTGTCAGGTGGCTGATGGGAGGATATTTGTAGGAGTGTTGTGATTTGGGTGTGTTACATGAGCACCAGATGACTTGCAGGAAATGCTCCTGTGGGTTCTAAAGTAGGGAAGTGGTTGAAGGGCTGAGCAGGGCCCATGAGAGACTTACAGGCTGGTTGTCAGTATAGTTACTGAAATATATTCTGGAAATCCACATAAAAAAAGGTATATAATTCTGTTGTTGACTTCATGTGTAGTTAAAATTATCATCAATAAGTATGTTTGATTTTTAGCAGGGACTGAAATACATGAGACTGGTTCATAGTGTCTGTTATGTAATAGAAAATAAGTCAAGACAGTGGCTGAGGTGTCATTTTGTTCAGTATCTCTTGCTAGAGCAGCAAATCCAGGAATAGATCCAACTTCCCTTTAAGTGAATGGCAAAACTCCCATTGGTCACAAAAACACGGGATTACACTGTGGGTTTGGAAGAAATAATTGGTAATGAATTCAGCTCCCAGAGGGCATTAATTTTTGCACCATGAAATCCGTAATAAACTGAGTTAAGGAGATCCACATAACATGCTGGTAGACAAGTGTTACCCATTCTGTCCTTTTATGTAAATCTGTTGAAGACAGAATTTGATCTTTAAGTTATATGTTCATTTAAATAGTAATATTCTGACTAGCTATGCACTAATATAAATGTTAAGTGTGAAATAAATTAGATAAATCTAATCTGGTGCGGTAATGTAGTATTAGGGCAAATAAGGATTAAAATGCTTGGTTGTTGATTGGGTCTTTGTAGGGAGAGGGTGGCAGTTACTGTCAGGATTTGTGGAACGAGAGCAGGGTTGTATCTGAATTAAAAATGTTCTGAAAATGCTGTATGATGCTCCACTGTGAGAGAATTTAACGTGGGATCAAAAACTGCTGTACTTGTAGCAAACAGACTGCATTTTTAATTTATGGTGGTAATTTATTTAAGCCAATTTACAAGTTCAATTGTACTTTAGCTTATAAATAAAAACATCCAATTGTAAAGGGAATATTTAGTGCTGAAGAATTACTTCATGGGTGGGCATGTGTACGAATTGCCCTTGGTGGGACCAGAACTCGAAAATGTTCTTAGTTGCTAATTTAACAAAAGAATGATCCTAAGCTTAAATGGGCATGGTGAAAAAGGCATTGGACTTTCTGACCCATGGCACTTGAGGTGTATGGAAATGAGAAGTATTAAAATATTTCTTTTTTGTAGAATGTTTACACTATTTAAAATACAATTTTTTGTTGTTTCAGTTTTTAGTGTATAAAGTTAAATATGTTTAAAACTTTGTATGACATCTCTTTTTTTAAGATGTTCTTGTTTCATCTGGGCTTGATCAACTCTGCTTTAGCTTTCTTTCATTGCACTGTTTCCAAATGTATGTTTGACCCTCTCTCCTGGTTAAGCTTCTGATGTTTCAAGGAGTGAGAAAGTGGAACCATTCTTCCTGATTGCCTCTTGTACTTGATAGGAAAGAAAATATCAGTTTGAATTATGTTTACTATGTTTCTCTTAGTTTTTTTCCTATGTATTACAGATTTAACTTCATTTTAGGAATTGACTGCCAAAAAGATAAACCTCCATAGAATAGTTGAATAAAGTTATTAGTATTATCTTTAGAAAGTCACAACCTACTTTCCTTAAATAGTGTTCTTAACTTAAAATTTCTGTGATCTGCAGTTGGACTTGCTTTAAGATGCTGCTTCTCAGTGTGTTTTCTTGTGATTCACATTCAAGTAAATAAAATTTCAGGTTCTATAGGAATTTTAGGCATTAAGTGATAAGTGGATGGCAATGTATTAAATTTGCTATGTAAATTTTTAGATACAAGCATGAGAAACAAAGCTGTTATTTTCCATCATGTATTTCTATAGTGTGCTCCTTGTGTGTGCACAGACACAGGCAGTTTTTCCATTTGCTATTATGGCAGAGTATTAGGATATGGTTTTTCTTGTCTGAGATTTGACAGTGCTGTGTGATCAGTTTGCTGCTTGGTTTCATTGGTAATCATTACATTACCTTCCTTGTAATGAGGAAATTGACACTGTGAAACACCTACCACAATTTTAAGATTTATTGAAATTTTTGTGGCTCTTCTTGTAGAGCTACTGAAATGTGTTCTTATTTTTAATTTCTTTTTAAAAATATTATTAAATGAGTGATACAGGAACTATGATAGACATTCAGTCACTTAGTGTAATTGAAACAGGCCAATCAAATACTTAGATACCAATTAAAAAACTGTTCTCACAGGCTCTAGTTCGCTTTTGTACACCTTTTTTCTTTTTCTTTTTTTAATTTTTTTGCCTTTACTTGTTGTTATGGTACCAGGAGATTGCTGAGTGTAAACAGATTAAAATGAAATAAAAATTAGTCTTGAAGTAGTTAAATATCTCCATCCCCATGATCTATACCTGAAGAAAAACAAACAGTATTTAATACGTCTGTGTTCCTGGATCTGTTTGTAATGGTATTTATTTTCATTAAACCACAGGAATCTTGAAGTTTAACTTTTCCCTTTGCGCCTGACTGTATGATGAAAAAGGATGTAGTTCCACACCTATATCCTTCTCAAGTGTAGCCTGCACTGATGTCATTGTTTCTTAAAGAGACATCAGCAAACCCATAGTTCTGCTCAGTTTTATTTTAAAGTGCATTTTGATTAAAATTTAAATTTAACAAGTGGCAAAGCCACTGTCAAGCTTTAAAATTTGCTTTTCCTTCAAGTTAAAATGCCACTTTCAAGCTTCAAGATTTGGTTTTCCTTCAAGTTAAAAATTTTTTTAAAAGAAGTATTCTGTTCTCATTTTATGGTGCTGTGTAAAGTTCATTGTAGGAGATTTTCTTTTCCATTAGTCTCTTCAATTCTCATTTATGGGGAACAAGCTACGTTGGGAAAACTGAGGTACAGGAGGAACTATGTGAATTCCATGTGTGATGTCCTTGTTCACCAGTTCTCCTTGCCTTATAGGATAATACATAGAGCCTCATTTTTACTGCTCTGTGCTGCATTCCTGCCTTCTTGCTGTGACCATCTGCTGGTTGTTTTCAGGTGTTCCTGACTAAATTAGTCGCATCTTTTCCTGTGTTTGGGTACTGTGAGAGGGATGTGGGTATTTCAATGATTCCCTTATCCTGTCCTGAGCCCCGCTCAGCTGCCTTCAACATGGTGTTGAGTGGAAGGCAGGATGTTTAAAGAAAAGAAGTGGGGTGGAGTGGGGAGCTCACTGTCCATTCCCTGCACTCTCTTTGCTTGCATCAGGTCCTAAGTTAGCTGTTGATGTTGCTAGACTTGCCTTGGAGAACAGAATTGGGCTGACTGCTCAGCCAGCTGTTGGTCCTTGGCAAGCTCAGGCACGAGCTGAAGTGCTGCACAGAAGATATAGTGCTGCTTCTCCTTTCTTTTAGTGTGCTCTTCTGCAGCCAGAGCTCATTAACCTTGGCTGATGGGCACAAAGGGCCCTGGGCAGGAAAAGATACTCTCTTTTTCACTCCCAGATATGAATTGAAGGCACGGTGGCAAGGATTTTTTATTAAGGCAAGGTTTAAATGGCTCAATTTGAGAAATGCTGCATGTGACAGTAGTCAAGTTAATCTTTAAAGTTAGACATAATATAGCTGCAGATCCCACTCTGCAGAAATACCCTTGAATACGGACAGCAGTCACCTTCTGAAACTTTGTTTTAGCACGTTTGAGGAGTTTCCTTTTTAAATGAAAAAGACCACCTCTAATGCCTTAAATTATGATGCAGTTTTCAGTAGTTTTTGAGAGTTATCTGTGTTTGCTTATTTGCTTGCATTAAGAAGGAACAGTAAAGCTTCACATCTGAATTGGGAGTGTATAGTCATATGCTGCATCTTGTACAAAAGTGGTGCTTCTTTTTAACAGTTTTTGAGATATATTTTACAAATATTAAAGGATAATAAGAGATTTCATACATGTACAACAGTTTCAACCTAGCATGGGAGTTAATGTAGCTTATTGATTGTTTTCTTCTGAAACAGTAGTGTTTTTTGAATAGTCCCACATTATGTCTTCTGACTGTCTCATCAGGAAATATCGGTGTGAAATAGCTGTTGAGATTTTGATTTGTTTTTTCCCCCACCAGCTCTTGCCATAGGCGTGCAGGATCCACACCGGTAGATGGAGCCCTGTGCCAGCGGCCAGCTTTGAGCAGGGTCGTGAGCGAACCTGCAGCCTCTCTGACCTGAGCGCCAGGGGGGAGCGGCGTTTGAGCGTGTAACTGTGAATATGGGTTTAAAATTAAATGTCTACCATTAGTTGTGCAAGTCAAGGCAGCGCCTGTGTGCTGAGATGCTTAGGGACAGCTTTATGGTGTTCACGACAGGCAGGCGAGCGGGTGAAATACCCTGATCTGTTTCAAGAGTGCTGCAAGGACGGGAGCCCACGTGTTTTGCCACGTTTTTTTCTGTTAACTTCTGAGCCAACTGCATTGTCTTCAGGCAAATCTTGGTTGAAACCGTCGAAAACAGGGCCTATGGGAAGCTCTTGAGAAACTTACAAAGCAGATTAAAATACAAGTTTTGGGAATTAGTTTTGTATTTTTTGTTGTTCATATATGCTAACTGCTGATTTTTTTTTAAACCGTAGTTTGGAGTATATAAAATTGTTGAATAGAGCACTGAAAATCAAAATCAGCAGTAGCTAATCTTGCGTATTGCCTGTTTTGCACACTATGTGTCCACACCCTCAGCCCAGAGCTGTGTTACATGGCTCAACTAAATGATACAGTGGACTGGGTTTGTTGACATTTGTGTCAGCCACTTGTAGAACTGTGAAAAACATCCATGCTTTTTGCAGCTTTCTTTAGAAGTTGGTTTACCTGATGCAATTTTGTATATAGCCAAGTTACTCTAGCATGAAACAGTTCTTAGACAGCAAGATGATAATTTTATTTGAAAATTTGAAATGTTCTTACTTTTAAAGGGAGAAAGGAGGAAAATGTTAGAGAGATAATAGGTATTAAGTTTTTGTTCTTGTTGTGGGGGGTTTTACTGGGTTTGTTCCAATAAGTCTATGCTTGAAATATCTGAGAGATTAGTAGTATTCTGTGATTGTAACACGTACACCATTTCTATAACATATGCCCTGCATTTTTATTTGGAATTCCAAGTGTCTTAATGTTTACATTTCAAAACAATGGGAAGGGTGTGGGTCCCTGGTGTTTTTGCTCTGACTAATATTTCTGCACAGTAACACTTGTGTACTGTACCTTATATCTCAAAAGAAAAATTAAGTCATTCTCAAAGCCTGAAGATTTGTTTGATGACTGTATGAATACTGGGCTAAGTTGCAATCTGAAATAATCTTTGGAAATGTGTTTCTACCTGCTGTTCATTTTATGTTTTAAACTGACATTCAGATGTTAGGGAATGGACGTAGAAGTGAGATTGTGAAAGTATTTTTCAAAAATAAATTATTCATTTAGAATTCTGCTGGAATTGTATTATTTTGTTTGCTTTATTTGCTTTAATGGTGAGTAGTCACTTTTGCTTGTGGTTTGCAAAAATTAAATTATGGATTTTCTTTCACATGGCACATAGTTGGATGGGACTTTGAGCAACCTGATGAAATGGAAGCTCTCCCTGGCCATGGCAGGGGGTTGGAATAGGTGATCTTCAAAATCCAAACTACACTGTGGTTCATGGTAGCTAACTATTACAGAAATCCAGTCATTCAAACCCAATTATTTGTTGCAGTCTGGAGAGGAAGCTCTAGGCAGTATTCCAATTTGTTACCGTTTCAGTGCATTTTTAAAAAACAGACACAAATCACAGCTATAAACATCTTTGTGCTTTGAAGGGAAAAAATAAACAGTCATGTGTGGGGTTGACCCCAGCCAGCTGCCAAACACCCGCACACCTGCTTGCTTGCTGCTCCCCCCAGCAGGCTGAGGAGGAACATAAGGACAGTGGAAGAAGCTCAAAGTCCAAAACAATGACAGTTTAATAAGCAAAGGAAAAAGAAGGAAGAACAAACCAACCAAACAAAACTAAAACCAACAAAAATTTATGCAAATGGAGTCACTCACCATCTCTCACCCACAGTGCACCATGTTCCAGCCAGTCTCAGAGAACTGCTGCCTTGGAAGAAAAGCTGTATACCCCCTTCTTTGCTTTACCCAGTTTCCATTGCTAAGCATGACATTATTTGGTGTGGAATATCTTTTTGGATGGTTTGGGTCAGCTCTGTCCCCTCACAACTTCTTGCCCATGCCCAAGCTACTCTCTGGAGAGTCAGAGTTGGTGGGAAACAAAAGCCTTGATGCTGTGGAGGCAGTGCACACAATATTCAGAGTACTAGTATATTATCAGCACTATTTTAGCTAAAACCCCAAAACACCAAAGTACCTTGTGCTCAGTTATGAAGGAAATTAATGACATCCAAAGCAGAGTCAGTACAAGTGGTAACATATCTTTTCTATAGCAAAAATATTCTTTTCTAGAATGTGAAAATATGTTGTGAAAAGCATTTTGTAAATTTGTAGCAGCATTGATGATAGATAGATGGATATACAGCTTAAATTTGTGAGGGAGGAATTTCTGAATTTATATAAATACAATTTACTTAAGTCTCAATTTTTAAAATTCTAATAATAATTTAGAAGAAATTTTATTTCTGTGCAACAGTGACTTCTCACATATGAATAAAGTTGCAACATATATATTTGACATTAGTGATGTCTTAAGCTACCATTGTTTTGTTCAAGAATGATCATGCCCTTTTGTTTTGAGCCATCATGTTTTTGTGTTCTTTGATTTTTGATTTAGTTAGTACCAGATGCAGTGATATTAGCACAAATAGGAAGCTGTAGCAGAATATAAATTTGACTTGAGTGTTTATGAAAATAAGCTTTCCTTGCCTCTCCAGGGCATGGTTAGAAAGTTTAGCTCATGTTCTTGTTAAAGGGGTGTTTTCTTTGGAGAGGAGGGAGTTTTTTTCAGAAGACTTTTGACAGTAGAGCTTTCAGTAAAATACAGGGTAGAGCTGAAAAGACAAAATGTTCAGAAAATTACATTCCAATGAATGTTTGCCCTTAGAAGTAAAAGAAGAGCTTAATAATCTCGTATGATGCATGAAATGAGTGGTAAAGTCAACAGGGTGGATATACTGGTCATTGAAAGGTGAGGGAAATAAGACAAGCCTTCATTGAACTTGGCCTTTAAATGTTTTTAAAAAAACAAAATACAGAAACACCAAGTCTTGCACCTGCCAGTGCATGGAGAACATCCTGAAAAGATGACTGATAACCGATGTTTTTCTGTGCTTGATGCATCAGTTGAATTTGGCAGTTGCTCTGAAGAAAGTGGAGACCACCTCTGTGCATTCAACATTCCTTATGTATCAGCACCTGAGTCCTTTGAGAGACTTTGTATAGTGCCTGAAGCATTCAGCAGGGAAGTACAGCACATGTTGAATAGCAAAGGTTGTAGTGAGGACTGATGTTTTGACCCAGGGAAGATGATAGAAAGGTAGAGCTAGCAATTGTGAAAAGCTTTGGGAAGCATTAGAGCTTCTAGGCTCTGGTTCTCTCTCAATCCAAAAGATCACAGGAGGTAACTGAAACAGATTAATTTGTAATTCTGATATAAGCATAAGTAATACATTTTTCTGCTGACTGTATAGAGTACCTCAAAGACCTATTGATAGTTGCCTTTGGCATGACATTCTATCTCTCACAGTGGTTTTTGTTAGCAGGTTACATTATGTGGGGAAGGAGATAATGGTAACTGAGGTATACATAAATGACTCCTGTGAAACAATAAAACATTAGTTCACGCAGAGGCTTGTGATCTTCTGTATTGATGAACCATAAAATAGCTGTTTTAAAAACATCTCTTGGTCTTCTGAGGTCTGAGTGGTTTCTGCGTGTAAATGAGGGATGAAGGGACACATAGCTGCAGTTTTACAAACAAAACTATTTGGACGGAATAGGTCCTTAAACTTTTTTTATGACTTGGACTTGTATCTTGGCAGCAGGAGTGGGCAAAGCTTTAATATTCGGAGTTTAGCTATTTATTTATGTATTTATAAGCTCACTATCTGTAATGGCAAAGCATCTTTCAATATCTTAACTGTATTCTGTCAGTAAAATGCATGTGGTATTGTACTTGCAATCTGCCTTATGCCTAGAAACAGGTTTTCTGCTAATTACCAATAACTGTGGTGCTCTTGTATAGCAGTAAAGGGAACTAGCAAGGTAAATTGGTCTTATACTAACATTTATGAGCTAAACAGTATGGACTATTTGTTCTTAGAGATGTGTTATATGAGATTATAGTTGAAAACCAATTAATCAACTAAGAGGGAAATTCATCTGATAGCTAATGTATCTTAAATTAGATGTGTTTCTGACACTTAGCCTTTTCTGAAGGTTGAATGACATTGGTGATGGTTTGATTCTTATTCCCCTTTGGAGCTGAGGAGTTGTGCTGGCTTCCCTGCTCAGCTTTGCAAATACAGTGTAGTTCAAACTGATGTTACTGTGCTTTATCCACCAATGAGCAGTTTTGCCCATTCCCTGTATCTAAGGTACAGATTCCAGGTGGATGTCACAAAATCCTTTTTTCCATATTTTGTGTTTGTAGGACAGATTTGAGTCCTTATCTCTAGGATAAGGAGATGGTAAAACACCTTAGTAATTCCTATGGGGACTATTTGTCTAGAGGAAGGATATTCTTGTTTCAGCCTGGATCTTGCCAGTTTTTGTTGCTTATATGGTTTTTAAAATTGCATAAATTACATTCAAGGGATTTTTGTCTTATTTTACATTGTTTTTATGTGTCTATGTATGTAATTAAAGTAATGGCCTTAAAATTTTTGAGGATTTGGCAAAATTAAAACTAAAGGGTTTTTTTAAAATATATCCCTAGCTATGTGTTGCAGTAACGTTTGACTGTAGGGTTTTTGATAATTTTTTCTAGATTTTCGAAAGCTATTAAAGAATGCCTGTACCTATTTTTGAATGCAATCGACTTTGATAACAGAAAAACAATTTGATATTTCTACATGTGAAGGTCTGTGTACAAATAGTGTTTAGATAAGCTGCTTTAATCTCTTATTGTGCATATTTTATAATTTTATAGTTAATTCAGGAAGTTAGAGGGGTTTTTTTTGTTTTGTTGTATACTTTTATGACTGGTTGTAAATTAATCCCAGAAGTACAGTGTCAGCATGAATTAATTATGCAAGTAAACCAAATGGCTATTTCATTATTTTATTGAAATGCCAAGAGTTTGAGCAGATCTTTTGTCTTAATAGATTAGCCAGAATTCATTGGGAAAAGTCTTATTATGTTTAAGGTAATGGGAAAATACTGCTTTCAGTACATCCTACAGGGATCCTGTTTGAAACAGATGACAGTCTGTCACGTTCAGTAGCACATCAGTCATCAGATTTATTCTAATTCCTTAAGCTGAACATTTCATTCAAGCCTGTAGATTGTCTTGTCAAGCTACCAAAAGCCTCATAGCTTTTCTGTCAAGCATAGAGTTGCACCAGCAGTTCACAAATAAATGCTAAGCTGCAAAAATACTGTTTATTTTCTTTAACCTTTTATTCAGTTTTCTACACTGTTCTTTCATGTTATTTTCTCCACATATGTTTATCACAAGGTATTCGAGGGACTGCTTCCTAAGCATGCCTCATCCTGACCACAGCCACTTCAGACCAAGGACCACTCATTTTGGGGCGTGTTGTTTTTACTTGTAGCAGTCTAGACCACCGTGGTTATCACATTCCTCCTCTAATCACAGAGGCCCAGTGAGCAGCTTCTTTCACTGCAGACATGAAGGAATCCCACTGCTGCTGCACTGACAGCTGTAGTGTGGCCAGTCTGGCTTTGTGCAGAGTGGCTGTGGACTTCTCGCCCTGTATGGAAAGTGACACTTTTGCTGTCAGCCCATATAGCCATAACATTCTTTGAATTTATTCATCACAATCTTTCTAGGATATTTTCTCATTCTGTATTGTGTATGTCTGCAGGTTTTTTGTTTGTTTGGGTTTTTTTTCATTTCCTGACCATCTCCAATTCTGAGCTTTTTCCTTTAAGTCTTCTGTGGAAACCGTAGCACTTGCTTATGAAGTCTACTTCTACTTGCTTATTAAGTCTTACATGATGGTGAGAACTTGACTTGAGACATACTTTCTTTGAGGTCAGCATATGTATGTCTGAGAAGGTAAAACATTGAGGATGGTTAGTTGAAGTTAATTAATTGAATTAAGAAAGTAAACTATTAGATTGATGCATTTGTATAAATTACATTTAAGGCCAAAAAATTACTTGTAAAGTACTGAGAGCCTCATGTCCAGATAAGACTAATCTCTATATTAAATTGCTAATGCTGTGGCATTCAATATAAAGTTGTGACTGCCATTTAATAGGAAAAATACTTCCTTGGTTGTCTCTTTTAGCTATTAAAAAATTAAATCTAAGCTAAGTCTGTTAATAATTTTCCAGAATCACCAATTTCAGAACTCTACTTTTTATTTCTAATTCTTTACTGTAACTTGTGATTTCTTCTAATATGTGTTTTTTCCTGTCATTTACATGCAGTGCTAAATTTTCTCTCTTAATCTGGTGTTTTTCTTTGTTATAAAGCCCTGCTCTTTTTAATGTTTTTTCTTGGTCCATTAATGGTCTATAATGGCCAATGTGTTCTTTTCGCAAGCTTATTTCTTGAATAGATATTCTGAGACACATTGTACATATCTAAAAAAGGAACTGTGGGGTTGAAGACCTAGATAAAATTAAAGCCTGAGTATATAAAAAAAAAAATTAAAATGTCAAGATAATGAAAAGTCAGAAAATAAATTATACCTATTATTAATTTTGAATTGTATTCAAACATAGAAATATGTATCATAGACAAAAGCTGATTACAGAGAGATAAAATTCAATTTTACACTAGGATAATTGTTTTATGTATTTTACATTTATTTATAAGATCAGATAAAGGCCTGGAATTCTCAATATAAATCACAGTATGGTCCTGATGAATGCCAAGGTCAGTAAAAGGAAACCCCTTCACTTGCAAAACATTGCTACTGCAGAAAGTACAAAGTGAATAAAATGAAACTGATAATCACTGTCTTTCCTACTATACATTCTTTACTTGCATTAGAATGTTAGCGCTTAGAGTAGTTTTGGTTTTTCAAAGGAGTGAAAAAGGTATTTATTGAATAGGTGTCAATGGTCTCAGCTTCCTCCCACATATTAGCTAAATTAACATACCTTTGCTAAGTAGAGATTAATGCAAAATTTACTTGAGGTCTCTGAGTGAGAATGGAACTCTTGTAATGTAACACAGTCAAATTAGATTGCCCCTGTTCAAAGGCTCTTGCATGTGCTGGAGATGTACTTGATGGATCCAAATGCCTTGTAGATGGTGGAGCCCATGATTTAAGAGCACATTTCTGTAATAAATTACTTCCTATCAGGAAGGCGTATTTTATCCAGAATCAAATCTCTGGTATATCTTCAAGAGAAGGAAATTTACCTATTTTTCAGACTCAACAGGACAATAAAATGTTTTCTAGGTTCTCACAGAAGTGACCTTTTGTTGGGTACCTTAGCTAAGCATCTGGGTCAGTTTGAACTAAAGAAGAAGACACCCTCTCAGTAACTGAATTTCAAGTCAAAATTTGAAACATGTAGATAGTGAACTGAAATGGCTGCCATTCATCTTATCACACACATAATACTTAATAAATAAGCTGCAGTGTTCAGTGATGTTTTTTCATATGTAGTGTATTGGAGCTTTTGAGTTCCTAGGATAATAAAAAAAAGTGTTCTTGACTTGACATCCACTTCACAAAGAAGTGTTATTAGACCTGACAGGTATTTCATCAAGCTGGACATTTTTCACCAGTGTTGGCTTCCAAAACATGTCTTCATCAGCTGCCTTTATTGGGCAGCAAGGAGTTCTGCATTTGTTTCTTTTTACAGAGTCCAGTTTTTTTGGGCTTCTGTCAAAGTGCCAGTGTCACTGAGGTCAGAAATTCACACTGTTACCTGAGTTAGATCACGTCAGAGAGTTGTGGCAATGAGTAGTGATTCTCGTCTATAGGGTAAGGAACTGGTATCACTGAGCAGCTCTTCCAGGTAAATGCTGGGATTGCAAATGGTTTTTTGTTTTCTTCCGGAGTTTTATGGTTTTTGTAAGCTTGTAACTTGTTCTGCTTCAGCAAAGGAAGGGACAGTACTGCAGGGTCAGAATCTGAGCTCTGATTTCTCCTGTAGCATTCAGAGTAAATGGCTTTGCATGTCAAGTGGTTTAACAGCTATGGAGTTCTAGTATAGTGCTTGGTAAGCTTCTGCACAGGGAGTACTGCAGCAGCCTTCATCTGCTGGGCTGGTGGTGAGGTTGCTGAGGTCTGCTTCCATGTAATCAGGCTTTCTTCCCAAATGCTGAAAATTGATTAGACTACAGAAGTACAGATACAGAATGCAGCTACCTGTCAGAATAGATTCACCTTCCATTTTTGGATTTCTTTCAGGATCATAGAGGCCATTCCTGATTCAATACAATTGTGAAAGGGCAGTAATGGACCCTGTCCACCTGTTTGTTCATGTATCCTGAAATATAAAAGAATGAGCGTCCATGAGGGATTCCTTTGTCATAAAGGTTATGGATTAGGGTGTGGTGGGTGTTTCCAGAGACTATTATTGTGGGATGTACAGTCAACCAGTTAAGGGTGTTTAAGTTCGTTTCCTGCGCTACAGCAGTATAAATGAAAAGTGATATAAATATGCCTGGGAGCAGTCTTGAGCTTCTTGCTTTATGGACTCAGAATTTGATGGCAGGAAGAATAAACAGAGTTGTGGGGTGTAGCAGTTCGCACAATGTACTGAAGGTGACTGCTGTGCAGGTGTACAAGGTAACTCTAATTAAAACAGTTTCCCCTTGAAATGTAATTTTGTTCCTCCTCTTCACTATCCAGTGGTAGACTAATATTTGTCTGTGGAATGTTTTTCCAGGATCTGAAGTGGAATTACAGTATCTGAAGGTTACTAAATATTAGGCAAAAATTATAATTCTCTTCTAGTTTAAAAGTATCTTTCATATTTCAAAAACCCTTCTGGATGTACAATTCTTTTGGCAAACATTCACTGTCTTGCACTAGAGAGAAAACTTACTATAAATAGCACAGGCTGCTTTCATACTGAGGTTCCCCTCCAGTTGTATCCAAAATTACCTTAAAAGTTAACAACAACTAAAAAAAAAAATCAAACTAGATACTATATTGAGAACCCATTTAGTGTTACATATGACACTTTCTTTCCAATAATACAGCCATTCAGATCATTAGAGAGGCTGAGGAATTTAAGAATTACCTGTACATCTTCAGCTCTGAAAAATACCACATCTAATAAAAAAAAAAAAAATTAGTGATGGATTTTTTAAACTGTAATCCTGGATAATATAATTATGTGTGAAAGTGTCACTATATCAGGAGTTATACTGTAAATAAAAGAAAAATTTTGTTCCACTTGCTATAGAAATTCATTCAGATTAATGTTAAATTCCAGTTATAAAGAAGAAAATATATCAGATGTTATCCAAAACACTTAAAAAAACCCCTTGGCTTATCTGATTAAAGAAAAATGTGATCAGGGCATGAGTTTGCTCATTATGGGTGATATCTCAAATGTCTTGAGAAACAGGTTTTAGGGATGTGTCTATTAATGGATGCCTGAGTGTAGGTGTGTTTTTTCAATCTATCCTGAAAGCACTGTGGAAAACTATAAATACTGAACTCCCTTTTCCTTAGGTTAGTTTATAATACCTATAAGTACCTTCGATAAAACCCAAAAATAATCTTACACCTCAGTAAAGTTTAGTATGATGAGTAAATTAAACTAAATTCACTTATTTCAGGTAGACACCAAGTTTTGCTGGCAAAAACAGCAACTTTTCCACAACACCTCCTTTCCCAAACCAGACTGTTCAGCAGATGCAGTTCAGCTGCAGAACTGAGTACAGTGGAATGCTTTCTTTGGATAAGCAGAAATAAGAACAGAAATAACGGATTAGATATTGTGGCTTTAAAGTCTGGAAGAAATTTAAAGACAAATGTTGAAGACCACTGAAAGCAGTGTCAGAGGGTCATAACTTATACCAGAAAAATTATGCTTTTTTTTTTTTGTTTCTTTGCATTTAAGTCTGAACATGTTAAGATTTGCCTTTGACAGCAAGGAGTCATGAAAGCACAACACCAAAATAAATTGCTTTCATTTATAATGAATTTTAGAAAATATTTCAGACGACTTTCTTCCTTCCTCCCAGTTGAACTGTGAAATAGGAAGTTATTTAGGAGGTTTTTTTAGTGTTCTGATCAGGCAGAGATGCCCTCGTAGTGCACATACCTAACTTTGTCAGGTGCTCCTTCATCATGAAAGGGGAGATAAAACTGTGGAGCCTGCAAGTCTTGCAACTTCATAATGTCCAGGAATGTCTTCAGAATTATTCTGAGTATTTGAACTGTTGGCCAGATTTTCCCTTTTTTAAATCTTGTATTTTATCTACACTTCTATAGCTATAAAGTCTTGATTTCTTTTTTATCATTTAGTGATACCAAGCAGTGAAATATATAATAACCACAACATCTGACAAACGAGCCTCAAAATATTCAGCAAGATTATGTGCAAGAGAAAGCAGTCATCAAAATAAGCCTGGGTTTCAGAAGTACTAAGGAAGGGTTTTTCTTCCTTCATCTAATAGGTGGATTTAGAACTCCTTTGCTCCACCCAGGAATAACTGGTCTGGGGCCAATATTTAGCTGCTGTCTCAGCTCTAGTGTTTTGGCAATGAAAACATGAATGTATCTTGATGAATCAAGGAAGAATTAATGCAAGGTATTGGAATATTGGATGAACTTGCAAGAAAGAATAAAACATCCATCTGTTTCCTTTAAAAAAAAAAAAAAAAGAAAAAGAGAAACAAACCA
Organism: Certhia americana; assembly: GCA_018697195.1. NCBI lineage: Eukaryota > Metazoa > Chordata > Aves > Passeriformes > Certhiidae > Certhia > Certhia americana. The sequence goes on from CM031861.1 coordinate 38,827,181, forward strand.
AAGAGAATAATTTTACTGAAAGCAGCTAGATAATTCTAGGTCTTGAATTTTTCTAGAATTTTTTTCTCCATTTGTATTTTTCTCCATGTGTATGTGGAAAGAATCTGATGTTAGGATTCAGAACCCCGAAGAAGTTTTTCTGTCTGTTGTGTAACCCACAATTTATATGAAACTCTTTGCAGTTTATATTCTCAGAAGAATTTTCTAGGGCTTCTCCACTGTAAATTATTGTCATGGTTTTGGCTGAATAATGTGCTTACTAAGGGTTTAAAATGAACTTTCTTCAAAACCCAGTAAACAAATTTGTTTTTTTAAAAACATACTTGTCCACCTTCTTCATTTTGTGCATTGCATATTATTATAAATAATCAAAAGATTGAAGCATGAGAATGATTCATGTATTCAAATAATAAATAAATTAAAAACGCTGGACTATTTCATTGGCTAAAAGAAGCAGAAATTATAGAGTTTCCATTATGTGTGTTCTGACATTTCTACTTGTGTTTAAAATTCTTCTGCACCTTGCTTTGGAAGATTGTTTGTAACTAAGTTTTCCATTGTTTGTAACTTTTAACATTTTAGACAGATTTTTTTTTTCCCACAGCAGGAGTTTCCTGCCTACTGGATGAAGTTGACTTATTTTCTGTAAATTTCAGCTGAGAGAAGGTTTTGGATTTTTTCCAAACAAGAGTTAAAGGATAAATACATTGTTTTCTCTGACATAAAAAAAAAGCAGCAGTGTGATTGGTAGTCTCATATGTGATTATGTTTTGCGTTGATTTCTTAAAATTTGATAGGGAAGTTGATCCACTGTCAGAAATATGTGCTTTGTGACTGGTGATCTAACTTCAGCTAATGCCTCTTTTTTCTTTTTGCTTTTTTTTTCTTTTTGTTGTTGATTGCTTGTTTTTCTGTGACTTTCAACTGCCTGGTGCTGATTTGCAGTCTATAGTGACTCCCTTTAATCTTGTACCTTTCTTTGTTGGTGCAACATCAGGAAACAGTGCAGCAATTGCTATGATACTGAATGTTTGAAGGTTTAGCCTCTTCAGTCTTTAGCTTACATTTAAATTCTGGACATTCTCAACAGACTTATTACACTGAGACGTCTCTGTTTCTCATTGAGATTTGGCCCACCTCAGAATATCTTATTCTTCTCTGGGACTCCTAGATAATTTCTAAATGTGTAGCTTGTTATTTTGAATTGGACTGGTTTTCAGATTTCTTTGATATTGCAATAAATTTCAAGGAAGCATCTGAATTAATTTTCCAAAAGCACTAACCTGGTAATTATACCTAAATAAGCAACTGCACATAAGGCATGCTATATATCGTGCATGTTAAGTGTGTTGTAAAGCTCAGAGTCAATGCATAAGTGCTAAAAATGCTCAGATATGTTGTTGGAGTGTAGCAAACACTAGGATAATTTAGGTTGGAAAAGACATTTAAGATCATCAAGTCCAACCACTAATGCAGAACTGCCAAGACCACCACTATATTATATTCCCTAGTACCACATCTACTACATGTTTTAAATACATCCAGGGATGGTGACTCCACCACTTCCCTGAGCTGCCTGTTCCAAATCTTGCCAAACCCTTCTGTGAGGAAATTTTTCCTAATATCCAGTCTACACCTTCTCTCATGTAACCTGAGACCATTTCCTCTTGACTTATTGCTTGTTACTTGGAAGAAGAGACTGACCCCTGCCTTACTACAACCTTCTTTCAGGTAGTTGGAAAGAGCAGTAAGGTCTTCTCTCAGCCTTCTTTTCACCAGGCTAAGCATCACAGATCCCTCAGCAGCTCCTCATAAGACTTGTGCTCTAGATCCTTCCCCAGATTCATTGCTCTTCTTTGGACACATCCTGAGGTGTGACATTTCTCTGAAACTGCCACTTCTTGCTTACAAGGGTGAAATTACTACTCATAGTCAATGAAGGCACTATGTACTGGATCTAGTTGCTAAATTAAAAAAAAATAAAATCAGAAGTTAAGGCGAGACTGTATGGTTATTGAGTCAAAATGTATGTGTTTGCACCTGAGCAACACTTCATGTTCCTATGCTTTTACTGCTCTGTAGACATGGTTAAGAGAGCAATTACACTTGTAGTTGAATGATAGCTTTCTCTTCAGGTAGTTACCAAAGAAAAGGGTAGTTGTTTTGCTTGTAAAGAACAAATAGGGCTAATGTGGAGTCAGTGTTATTCTCTGAGCTTTTTAGCTTGTGAAATTCAAGTTATGTGATTCCTTTCAGCAGCTGAAGCATTTACTATAGAATTGGAGTAGTTGCATAATTTGGGTAGAAACAGTGAACTGGATATGTTGCTTTATGACAGCGGTGGAGGTGCATTTGTGTTTCCATGCTGTTTAAAACAGCCTGACAAATACCTACATAACTGGTGTGGCTGTATTTCCCTGCAGGAAACCAACAGGCCCCTCTCAGTCCCCATGTACAGGATGGAATCTTGAAAGGTTGGCACATTTCTGACAGGCCTCTGCATGTTCAGGATTCATGATAGTTTTTGGTCAGGCTCCAATATCCACACTGTTTGTAGCCTTTATGCTTTTTTTTTTAACTGCATTTGCTGTCAGGAAAAATGGCGCTATTTGGAGGTACCTTGAGAAATGTGAGTTGGCTGGATGAATCAAGTTTCTCTGCTTCAGTGTGATTTTTTGCCTCCTTTTCTTCGTTGAGTCCCTGTTCAGTCTTTCTTTTTCTGTGAAGGCAGCCAAAAAATTGGAATGTTTTTGGTAGAAAACATAATTTCTGGTTAATGCTATTACTTGTACTAGTGGTTTTAGAATTTGGCACTGAGTTACTACTTCACATTTTTATGTGCATGTAATGTTTTGTGATTTTATTTTTATGGTAAAATCTGGCTAGCAACTTAGTTCTGTGATAAAATGAATTTTGATTTGGGGATTTGGGAATTTCAATATATTGAATATACTATGCAATGAATTTTGCAAACATGAGCACTGTAGACTCATGTTTCTTGAATCATTTCTGTAGCTAGCTTTGGAGCTCTTTAGTCATAGTGACATTTTCACAAGTTTGGGGGAAGGATGCATTTGTGGGTCCTGAGGCCAGAGCTTTCAGAAGGACAGGTAAAATAACTGTATCAGTGGTCCTTTTTTTGGTTTAGTGAAGGATGATGTGTAAACCAATATTTGACATTTAACCTAACGCCAAGTCATCCAGTCATGTTATAAACTGTAGAAAATTGGGTGCTCTAGACCAATAGAGCTCAAAATGCTGTGCACATACTGCTGTTGTGCTATTTCCTCCCTGTTGGCATTTAGCCTGTCTGTCACATGAGTGGTCCATGGTTGTGTCTCACTGCTGTTTGGTTGTTGGTTGGTCAGGGGCTCTACTGACCTACTCTGTAAAGCAGAAAGCAACCTAGTATTTTTTCTGTTACAGGAATCTGGTGAATTTGTTTTGTTGCAATCCTTTGAATAATAAAATCGGTAGGCAGGAATTGCATATCATCTAGTTCAGAATGGGGCAATCTCCAAAGTTAGATTGGGTTGATACATCCAGATGAGTTTTGCCCATATCCAGCTATAGAGATGCTGTAACCTTTCTAAGCAACTAGTTCCAGTGACCTTCTTCACTGTGAAAAATTTTCTCTTATCCGTAACTCTGAGTTTTCTGTGTTACAGCTTGTCTCTCTCAGAAGGATGTCTTCTCTATATCTTTCTTCTCTATATTTGCTCACAAGGCAGCCAAAACCCAATAAAATCCCTGTTTAGCCTTTTCTCCTTAGAACCAACTAGCCAAACTCTTGCAAACTCCTCATAAATCATGTCCTGCAGTCCTCTAATCATCTTGTATCACCTCTGGAGTTAGTTCAGGATACTCATGAGCAGGTCAAACCAGATGCAGCACTTCAGATGTGCCAAATAAGGGGGAGGGTTAGTGACTTCCTTTTGTCTGCTGACTATGGTCCTGTCAGCAGAGTGTAATACACAGGTAGCCCTTACCACTATGATTATAAAATACTCCTTTGGCTCCAGATAAGACAACAGCTAGTTTAAAATGCATGTATTTGTTCCTATCTGTACAGGCTACAGAAATTACAATCTGGTTGTAAAATGTTTAGAAATGGAGATCGGGCTGTCTGTAACAATACAGTGTGATACATAATGCTGAGTTTTAAGGCCAGTGAAAAGTTTACAGCAAAACTGAAGGATGGCTAAATGATTTGGCTGTTCACACCTGATTGAAGCATGTCATAGTTTTATTATTAGAATGAAAATAATGTTAGTTAGAGTGTCACAGAAAAAAGCTGCTTCACAGAATGCACAGCAAGATGAGAAAAGCTGTGAAAAAAGGAGAGGCAGTCTTTGACAAGATTCTCTGTGGTTTTCCTCACTCATTTCAAAGAGGTGGTGGGCAGGGGAAAAGGAAAAGGCATGTATTGTCAAAGAGAAGACAAAACTAAAGAAAAAGAAAAGAATTGGAGGACAAAGGACAGGTAAAAACTGGGAAAGAAGACAACAGAGCAGGCTGAAGATTGTTTAGTAAATAAAATACAAATGAAGATTGTTAATGTGAAAACAAGGATATATCAGAGGGCAGAAGAGATAGGGGCTGTTGATAAGCTAATGTGCATATATTCATTTCCTGATGCACAGAGAGAGAATTGAGCCTTGAAGACACTTAGTTCAAGTTAGGGAGAAAAAATAAAGAGGAAAGTACCTGTCCTTTATCCAACTAAGTTTAATTTAGGAATAGGTGAAACCTATTATAAACCAGTTGGGTTTTATGCATTTTTATGCCTCGTCTTGTGCCTTCGTCAAAAGCATGACAAAGACAATAAGTGATCTTTGGCTTATAGTATGCCATCATTAAAAGCACCAGATGCAAATTTTGTAGTGAGAATATGAAGAAACTGCTGCAGCAACAGAGGATAATTATCTGAGCCCTGTTTCTTCATGTCTTTTCTTATTTATGCAGGTTGGTTGAAATCAGCTGTATATGCCTTATCGCCTTTTAGGTCAAGAATCAGCAGGGAATAAAAGCCAGGGCTCTCTGGGAAAATGTTTTTATCAAGTTTCCCGATGATGAAATAACTTTTATTAACCAAAATCTTGAAGTCCTTTTAGCTATGAGTTTAGAGTTTATATATTTGAAATAATACTCGTGTTTCATTCATCCACGTCTAAGCTTAATCCACTCACCTGCATTTTATATTCTTTTTAAAAGAAGCAGAATATTTTGCATGAACTACTTGTATTTAAAAGCATTTAAAAGTAATAGAATATAATACAATATAATAAGTATCTCTGTACTCGAAGTATATTTCATTTCACAGCTTTTAAGTATCTAACAGATGAGTATTATTCCACATGTAAAAAATACTTAAATTGTCTCTCTCTGTTATCCTTTGACTGGTGTTTTTATAACTGTCCAAAACTCATTTTAACTTTGAATTACCTTATATTTCTGATACACCATGAAGTTTCTAAAGGTAGGGAGGAAATGTGACTCTTTTTGGAGGAGTGTATCATTGAATCAAAACTTGACATCCACCTGGGCTGAGAAAATTGTCTGTTTGTTCCCTGGGGAAATGCTTTGAGAAGGTAACTGGTTTTTATGTAGAGTACCCTTGTAACTTAATTTTTTTAGTTTAACGTGCCCCGAGGCAAAACGTGTCAGGATATTTTAGAAGATCCTGCTAATCTAATTAATCTTATGGGAATAATGCTAAAATTCATTCTGTTTCCCTCTTCATAAACTGTATAGTACTTCATCCCTGCACTGTCAATGGCAGCTGTTAACTGCATCTTTAAGGGGGACAAAAATTAGCTTAGTGCTGTTCCAAGGAGCAGTGGTAGCTGGTCTCTTGTTCCACCAGAGGTGGGGCAGGTGGGATAGCCCTCTTTGTGGAAAAACTCTTCCAAGACTGGAGGATTTTTGTGAAGAATGGGTGAATTCGGTTGAGAGCAGCAAACATTTTCATCCTGTCACAGCAGCTAAGGCCATGATTCAGTGGTTGACTTCAAAACCTGTCAAGGCAAGATCAAGGAATGGGGGGTTGCAGTCCATGGGTCTTCATATAGAGTGGCCCCAACAGTCTTTCTGTTCCTGAGGAGGGGACTCACTAACTGAACTCCAGCTTGGAATACAGACTTCTCAGTCCTGCCCAGGGAGAGAAAGCATTGGCATTAGTGTCGCATTGGTGCTCCTGTGGGGTCAGAGTTGCCGTGGTCTGCTCCTTTGTGTAGCAGTCATTCTGCAGACACTCAAGAGGTTGGATATTTTGCCTCAGAGAGAGGCAAATTTTATTACAGCTACAGCTGTAATAAAAGCTATTTGGAACTGCACAAGTAAAGCACTGTATGCTTCCTGTCTTGAAGATATATGTTACTTTTATATGCCTTGGTTTTATTTGATTCCTGTGAAGTGTTTGTGTTGATGAATAATTAGAACTAGGATTGGTATGCCATCCTTTTGAATAAGCTATTATTTTGTTTAGATTTTTTTTCTCCTAAAATCCTTTCATATTCCAAGGTATTGAGAGGCAAAGTATTTCAATGGTGTTTTTCCAGGATATTTTCCTGAATGGTTGAGGAAACAGTCGTTCCAGTTAGCACTATATAAAAAGTGAATGCAGTGCAGTGAGCCTAATTTTCCATTTTTGTCTGTCATAGACGTAAGTAATTCAAATGTATAAGCATGGAAAGAAGTTAACAGTTCAAAACTGGGACTGCATGAGTCTTACAGGATATTAGTATTTCCTGTGTGTTTCAATTTGACATTCTCAAGAGAAAGGTTGGTTTTCCTGAAGTATGAACATTTAATAGTTGATGCTGTTTTTCACTGGGCTCCTGTGGTAAACTAGAACGTTCATGTATTTCATGTGTATGTGTTATGTAATTAAGCATCCACTAATTTCTTTCTCTTTGGAAAATACTTCTCCAAATCAGCACTCCATATATGAAGATTTAAGATTATATCATCTGTTTGTTTAAGGTAAGCATTAGGACAGGTATTATTATTTTATAATAGATTCTTAATCCCTTGTCTGTGAAGTGTTGATGTTTTCATTAGAGTTAAAATATGTTGCATGTGTACAGAAAGCCTGAAATCTCAATATGTGGTCCTATCAATTTTAATTATTTGAATCATTAGAACAGCTAATTTTTTGCTTAAGGGTACACCAATGTACCACTGAATCTGTTTTTTAAGGTTTTTTCCAGTTTAATGTCTGAATCCAAATTCATAAAGAGTTGGAAAAATGAGATGTCTGAGCTATAGGATTCACAGGGATTTTATATGAAGCCTATTTAATCAGGATAACACTGTTATTAATATTCATAAAGTCAGCTGGAACACAAATGACAGACTATGGAGCCTAAAATTTTTTACTTGTGAATTTATTAAAAGCAGCTTAAAAAATTAATGGAATTTAAGTAAAGTTGACGAAAATGAAAATCTTATGTTAGCAGAAAAAATCTATATTAGAACTTTGTCTAAGACCATCTTGCATTGATATCTTTGACAGATTTCATTGGTACTTAAAGAAGAAAGATGCATGAATGGTCATTTAAAAGGATTTAAACACATTGGCACATTAATTTTTACATGAATAATAAGTAGTTTCCAAAAGCAATTAACTTACAGTGTACAAGATTTGAATAGAAAAATAGGACTGTGACATCAAAGGGCAAAGCAAATGTGCAGTACATTTTAAACTTTTAATAATATGACTTCGTAAAATAATATTTTTCTTTTCCACAGTAAGTAAAGTAACACCAAAGATATTTGTGTACAGCTTGGGTTTGTTTTGAAATACACCAAGATCTGGAATAAATAAATATTTTTATGCCAAAGTGCTATTGGTAGAGAACAATTTTAAGGCTTTTACATTGATCAGGTACTTCTGAATCAAGCTTTCCTATGGTTTCTCTGTGTGGAAAACAGATATATACACACAGTGCATATTTTTTTCGAACACAGTGTGTGATTTTTCTCCCATGCAGCAGCATTTGGAAGCATTTCTTATTTCTGTAGATGGCAAAACAGTTAGATCTGAGAGTACTTTCATTATTGTACTTAACTGTTAATTTTATTTGACTGTGGCATTTTATATTCAACCAATAGGGACATTTTCTTTTTTATTTTCACTTTCTTTCATGATGTCCTAGTAGTTTTACACTAGCACAAGTTGGATAAATAAATAGTTAATAAGAAAATTAAATTTAAAATTACCTCTAGCATTTGGGTTATGGCTTCATTTTGTATTTTCAGTTTTGTCTCAGTCTGACAGTTCACTTTATTTTAATCTCCAGCTTTAATTTCCTTACATAGATGGATTATTAAAAGATTGTCTTCAAATCAAAGTAAGGATTTTGGATAATTGTATTCAATTTTTCTGATGATTCCTTGTGTGAAAACGTTAATGGCCATTTCTGATCATTTCATCATGGTGACTTTTAACACTCACTGAATAGTGATGGTTCAGTAAGTTTTGGTGCTAAAAATACCTTATGCTCAAGGTACCTTCTGTAAAGGTATATATTGAACGACAAGTAAATGTTGTGCACAAATCAGCTGCCTTTTGCAGCATTTGTGTTTTGACCTACCAGTTTAAATACCTAGTGTCTGTAATATTTTGTTGTTCTGTATCCTAACTTTTTTTTTTTTTTTAATTATGGGGGAATTAATTGGCACACCCTAGGGAGCCCCAAAAATCTTTCTGTTTTACTTTGACCAATAGGTGACCTTAATCTGATACCAACAATTTTATTTTTTTTTAATTTTCCCTATGTTTAAACCAGAAAATTCTTATTAGTTAATAGAACCTATTTCACCTATGAAGACGAAGTCTGCAAAATGAGCCGCTTGACTTCAGTTATAAATTTTTCTGTGCCATAGTCTATTATTTCCGGGAGAGGGCAGCATTTTCCTATATCAGGCACAGAAAGGCACATGTCCTGCTTAGACTGTCAATGTTTCTTGTAATTACTCCCAGTATATTTGTTGCTTGCTTATGAATTAACTTGCATTTATGGAACTAAATCATTCCAATCATTTAATTACACCTGAGGAGCTGAACTATAATTGCTTGCTTCCAGCTAGGATCTGATATGGCTTGAGCAGTATTAATTTGGTGTTTACTTTTCTGAGTGCTAAAAGCATTAAAATGATTGTGCAATGGGATTACATTTTACTAATTGCTGGCATTCATTAGCTGGGTAAATGGCGAGGAAGAATGACTGTATATTGTGGAGGGATAAAATTATGGTTTTAAATAGTATATTACTAGACACATTAAGGCCCTAAGACATGTTTTAAAATACTCCAGAGGTTATTAAATACCATATTTTCTTCATGTCTTGCTATATGAATATCTTATTAAAATACTGCAATTATTGCGAACCTTTTTGTGCAATATGTAGGGAAATGGCTTCATTGACAGAAACCTATTTCTTAGTATTAATAACCCTCTATATTTTCAGCTAATCCAAAAGTAAATGAGGAACTTAGGAAAAGATTGCCAACTTCAAATCAACACAGTTACACAGAATTGAAGAAGTGTACAGCTTCATTTGAGGGATTCTTTTAAGGGACTCAGTATTCTGCAATATGAGGTGAACTTTTTATTTTTTGTTAAGATTTAAGCACATCCAATCCTATGCATTTTTTTATCATGCAGATTTATAGTCAACAACAAATATGAGTTAAATATGTATTTCTTGAATGTTTGGTAGATGTGCTAGTATTGAATCTTAAGTGTTTGTACAATTTTTTTTTATTAATTTTAAATATAAAAATGAAATAATCTGCTTTTTTGGTGTTGCATGGGAAATATTTGCAATTATAATTCTGCTGCTTTATTATTTAGGATATGTGTCTTGGTATAATATGCTTAAATTGTAAAACATGTACTTAATTTTTTTTTTTAATCTCTTACATTGACAACTCTGCAAGTGTTTTCATAATCTAGCCACTGTATCTTCAAGGCACATGTATCTTTTTAATAAATGTAAAAAAACATGTAGCAGGGAAGACATACAAAATAAGCACAACTGCATAGTTTAGGATAAAAATTGTCATATGTACTATACTTTTTAAAAAGGTGCTTGAGTAAGTAATATAATTTGTGGTAAGCTTACTATGTTATCAAGATTACAAACTTATTCAGATTTCCTTGCTATACAGAACATAATTGAATTTTTAACACATAAAAGAGCTTATATTTTAACACTCGAAATGATGCCTAGTAGGCATAACATTTTACTATAGGTCTTACTGAGAATTACTTCTTGAAGATCTTTACTTATATGAAATATTGCAACTGTGTAATTAACTGTAGTTGGAAGCAATATGCATGCAAATATTAGGATTCATTTTAGGTGTTTAGAAAGACCTGCAAATTCAGAGTTGGAATGGACATGGGCCACTTTACCTGTATTTTATCTAGGAAATTAAAGCAAGAGAAAGAATGCTGTAAAGTGAAGTGTATGCCACCATCTGTAATAACTGCCAAAGTGAGCAGTCTTGTTATCTGTAGCAGGGCTGCTTGGTGTGATTTGGGCTGTTCTCAGCAGTGTGTACTTCCAAGACCAGACTCCGGAAGAAAAAAACAAACTTATAAATATTTCAACAAAGGCATCACATGCAACAGAAAGCTGAACCAAACAATAAAAATTAAATGAGTGAAGAAAAAAATATTTTACTGAGAAATATAATTTTTCACTGACTGTTAAAGTATGTAGACTTCATTGTTCTGCTATAAATTTTAAAAATTATCTCTTTTCTAAATTTTCTGTCAAATGAAGGCAGAGTATTGGTGTATTATGTTGTTTCAAGTTTATTTATCTAGAGTTTGTTTTATTTTAGTGCTGAAACCTTCAAACAAAAACTGGATTCAGTGCCAGATCAAACAAGTTCAGAAGAACAAATGGAGAACTGGTCAAAAGGTAGGGAGTCTAAAGATATTAATAAGGAACCTCAGGTGTTATACCAGTGCTAGGCAGTGACTGGAGTGTGTTTGTTCTTGCTGATATATGACTGACTTTGGAAGAAAAGGAAAAAACCCACAACCACGTACTGCTCCTTAGAAGTACTTGGAGTAACAGGAGAGCAGCTACATGAATATTAGGCTTCACCTTTATTTTCTGGATTATTGAAAATGTTTTTGTGTAACTTTCAGAAGTCTTGTTTAAATTCTTAGTCTGTACATTGCACTTTACTTTCCAACCTTTTTTTTTTTTAATTTTTAACAATAAATCTGAAAGTCTGTCTTAAAGTTATTTTCTTGGCTATTCACTCCTGTCTTGGGTATGATTAAACCGTCTACTAATATAAATGAGTTTCTCATTAGTAGCTCAACTAAATTTAGACTGTAAGATAAGACTTGGAGGTAAGTGACCTTGGTTAACTTGGAGCTTCTCCAGTTGATGGAGATGCCATCTTCATCAGGATGCAAGTGTCTTTTTGTATTTTTAGTTGATTGACCAGTTGTTCTCAGATACCTTCTTCTATGTTTCATGACAGAAACCTAAGGGGGAAAAAAAAAAAACCCACTGAATTTGAGAGTACATTACATGACTGACTGACTTTGTAGAACAAGTAGCTTGTGACTAGATTGTGACATGGAGAAAGGAGAAAGGGAAAGACATAAAAAAGACACCCTCACTTTAGGGTGGATTTCTGCTAGTAAGAGGCTATGTGTAGGTCAAAAAATCCAAAATGGAATAGGTGTGTCAACATCAAAATTTCCCTCTGTATCAGAGCCTCATAGCTTCTTCTACATTTCCTTTTCTTGAGTTTTATACTATATATTCTCTCTCAAAAGATAATAAATGTCAAGTTTCTCATGAAGAGTCTGTTCAGAAGAAAGAAGAAATACTTCGTTTTGTAGATGATGCTTTTCTTTCATATGTAAAGTAATTTCTACTTATATTATTCTGTAAAATAAGCTACTTGTAAACCCCTTTTAATTTATGGAATTTTGAGCTGTTACTGAGTGAAGTTCAAACATTTTTGAATCATGTACTCCGTAAACAAAAATAGCCATGGTGATGTAAATTAGTGGAGAATTGTATTCTGACAATTTAAACATGTAATGGCTTAATCAGGTTTAGTATTTTTAGACCTTTAGGGGTCAGCATACCCAAAGAATGGTTCAAAAGGTTAAGTTTTCCAAAGTAGGCAAATGAAAGTGATTCTCTGTGAAATATTTTCTGTCTAATTGCAACAAATTATGTTCTGCTGATGCTCAGAGATTTTTTTAAAACTGAGTAGTTACTGAGTTTCACGTGTATTATTTTTCTGATGCATTAAGTCAATATTTTGTGCTGTTTGGACAGCTGTTTCTTCCAAGCTAATACTTATGGATTCGTGTATCCAATAGAAGTTGTTATATAAACAAAAGTAAAATTTATACACTTTTCTTTATCATAATCATTAATAAGTCATGTAATTCTTTGTGTTCTTGCTCCTAGGAAAGTTAGAAAAAGGGATTATGGGTAAATCTGTCACCATACTAGTGTGGATGAGGATTTTTTTTTCCCCTAAGAATTTAATTAGGGTATTAACAGCTAAATTACATTCACTTATCAAAAAAAAAAAAAAAAAAAGGTCAATTTCAGCAATAATAATGTTCAATATGTGCCCTTGATAGATATTCTGGTGCATTTTCTCACTGTATTACTTAATCACAGCAACTTTTAATTTTCTGTGTAAATGTGTGTCTTGAGGACTGTACTATTTTGTGTCCTGCTTGCTCTGTCATCTTTGTACCTTTCTTTTGTGCAGTTGGTACTATAGTGTATTTAGATTTTCCTTTCTTGTGATTTGGAAGTTTAAAAGCTGGGTTTAGGAAAAACCTATAATGAAACCTAAAATTCCATTTTTTTAATAGCATACTGAAATATTGGAGATTACATTATTTTTCAACAAAAAAGGATGGTAAAGCAAATATGAGATTAAATTTATCTGAGTAGATGAAAATTCAGTCAAGCAATGAGAATTTAAAAAAAAATAAAAAAAAAACAGATACAGAGAAGTGGTAGGTTTATGGCGGTTATGTGGGATAATGTGTAACCTGTTAATAGATGTTATAAAATAAAATACTTGAAAGAAAGGTAGTGTTTAAGAGGAGTGTATCTGAAGTGTTTGATAGGTGAGATTTTCTTTTTAACTTTCCGAGTTGTTTGGTGTATAGTATCTCTGTGTGGATTGAAGACTTTGTCACTATTCTGTTCTTTTAGGAAGAATTAAAGAACAGTTTGTTTGCAAGGCTTGTTATTTTGTGTTTGTATCTAATTTAAATGTACTCTTTCTCTTGTTTTTAATAGAAGGTTAATGCCTTTTTTCATTTCCCTCTAAGGATACTTGAGAGAATTTACCAGGAACATTGGCAGCAGACCAGTGAGGACTGTGCCACTTAGAAATGAAAAATTTCAGGATCCAAGCTAGAAAGCCTAGAATACTATTCAATTATTAAAATAAAATTCTATTGGCAAATAGGTGTGTATCTTTGCATTGCAGTGATGGCGGATGTGGGGAAGCACATTGCATTGGGGTAGAGTTATTACTTTAGTAGGATTTACATGCATGATGGGAACTATGAAAACATTAATACTGTGAAAACACAAGAGGGAACCTGAAACTGGGTGCTTCTTATATATGAGTTTAGGACCTGATATGGCAGTTTTCTAGAAACTTTACCAGGACAGGAAAGTGGTGAGCGTGCAAATGCTGGTGTTAAATATATGTCTTATTTGGCTGACGTACCATATTTGAATAGGTGCAGCTATATTTCTGTATTATATAGTCTTTAACTATATGTCATACTTACAAGCATCCATGCTTTAAGAACAGGGCAGAAATTAGGAGAAGCCTTAGAATTTTAAGTACTGTTTGGTCTGTTTTGACAACAAAACTAGAGTTTTGCTAATTCCAGAATTAAAAGCATTGTATAATTTTTATTTGTAAGTTTCTAAGACAAGTTAATAGATTGATTATTTTTAATGCAAAGTTGTTTGTTTTCTTTAAAGATAGTTATTAATGTTTTTCAAGCATAGAAATAAATACATATATATATATTGCTAAGCCATTACTTGAAGCATATATTGAAATGTAAGTCAGGGAACCAATTTCACTTCTCAGAATGTGATGGTAATTTTATATACATATAGACACTTTCCATGTAACTTCAAAAGAATACTTGCATCTTGTAAATATATTTTAGAATTGTGTGATGGAAACTAGTTCAGAGGAGACTAGCTTTAAAGAGATGTGATAATGTAGATTAGAACAGAACTGCAGAATCAGCTTGTGCAGGGAAATTTGTAATGGAGGTGTTTTATCTGGTGCTGAGCTGTGGGGTTTTGGGGTGTTGTACATTCATGGTAATTGAGGGAATGTAGTCACATACAAAGGTTAAGTAAAACAAATCATCTTTGTGTAACTTTAAATATCTTATTAGAAGGAGAAAAGTCTTCTAGTTCTGTAATGATTTTAATATACTATTTTGTGGATTTGTTTTTGCAATAGCAGTTACAAGGACCTTTTTGTCTGGAATTTCTATTAGGTGAGTTTGGCACACACAAAGATGAATGGGTAAAGAAAGCCTTGAAAATAAGATGGCATTGTAAAGGTTTTTCATTTAATGCTCTACTTGGGTAAAAAAGCAGCTAATGGTAACGCTGCTGCTGCCCATTTCTCCAGAATATACCTGCCACGGCTGTAAGCATTAAAGTAAATCTAAAGCCCCTCTTTCAAGGCTGTAGCAGAGGCAGAATTAAGCATACTTGTCATAGTCTCTTTCTTCTTTTACATGCCTCAACAGGAGGTATTGTGATCCTGTTCTTCCTCTCCTGCCATTTTTTAACAACGAAGTGCTTTTTACCTGGAAAAGAAAGAAGGCCTGATATTGCAATGTTAGTTTTTATGCAGAAAAATATACGTGAGATGCAGAGAGGCAGTGTTCTCTACACCCATGTGGCTCAGCTGATCAGTGTCTTCAATGTGTGCTATGCTTTCGCCATCAAACTCACTGTGTGCTGTCAAAGATCCCCTGACAAAGAGCCAAGTGTAGGTGCACATTTCTCTGAATGATGTACAAGGCTGAAAAGAGGCTGAGAGGATGAACTTTCAAGAGTAAAACCTAGGAAAAGTGGCTAGTAACTGTTGAGCAACACTAAGCGTGAAAGATGAAGAAAAGAAGGATAGGAAGGAATGGAAGAAGAAGGAATAGTGTGACATAACTTAGAAAATAAAAATGAACTAATGATAACTGAAAAATCATCTAATACCACTTGGTCTTTCCTGTAAATATAATGATCCCTTCATGCCTATAAATTCTCATCTCTTCTTTTTCCATTCTATTTCTTTGCTTGTACATTTTGAGTGGTAGAATACAGCATATTTTTAGGCAGACCATGCCGAAAGACTCTCCATTAGAAGTACAACTAGATATCCAGTATTTGCCTGACTCACTGCAGCATTGTGAATGTGATTTTGTTGGACCCTTTATGGTACACTCAAAACATGTAGGGCCTTATCTGCACTGAGGGCTGCAAAGCACTAAGGAAGGGGAGAATGCACACCTTGAAGTATTGCACTTTGAATCTTAAGTGTGTAAAGTATGAGTGCAGCTAACTTCAGAATGTCTTGAAATGTACTTCAGAGAGAACAGCACTTACTACCACAGTAATTTTTAAGTAGTGCTTCAGAAGGAGCTTTAGAAGACCTTGCACAAGTGCAAAAGGAATTTGGTTATTTTTGTCTTTAGAAACATTCATTCCTTCTATTTTTATAGCAGCTAGAATGAGGCTTAAGTTCAGAGCAAGAATATTTTAAAAATATTATAAAAAAGTTCTTCAGAGATTGCCAACTCTTACTTGTGAGTTCACCTGCATCTTTAGTAGAACACTGCTGGAGTAGAGGGTGCAGGGCAAGGTGTCTTGTGGTTACTGTATGCAGAATGATCTTTCTTTTATGTTGGACACTTAAAATTGCAATATTTTTCTTTACTTCTAAAGCCGTAGTTTCCTGGGATTTTGTTTAGAACTCTTAATTCAGCAAAGCCTTAATTGTTTGTGTGTGGTAGGGGAGGTTGAGTACATTTGGATAAGAGAATTTTCACTATAATTAATGGGCATTGGGAAACATGACCCTGCCTAGATAAAAGGGTGTTCTGGATCATTAAGATTTAGATAATGGAAGGGGGTTATATGTGAAAAGCAATTGTCTGATATGACAATAGCAAAAGACAAATGGGGTGGGAGGGTTTACTTTGTTTTTAGTTGGTTTAGAAAACATAAACACAGCATGCTTAGTAAAACTCCAGCAGACACTATGTTTGGAAATTATGTAATGACTCCATATAGGCTGTAATGATATCCTGAAACCCTGTATTTAAACTAACCTGAATTACAATGAGAGATAAACAGAATATTTACCCATCCCTTATGAGCTGCTGCTGATATGTAAATTTATTCTTCTACTTTGCACAAATATACTTTTGAGCTACTGCTTAAACACTTCAAGGTCCTTAGCCAAACAGTTTTAATGATGCCTCCAGTATTATGAAAGTGTGACATTTGATGAATGCCTTGTATAGTTGTGATATCAGGGAAAGTGTAAACAAAAAACGCACATCAAGTCATCGTGCAACACCTAGATAATTTATAATTTTACTGTTTATATCCATCTTGACATTTTTTATCTGCCAAAGGCAGGTTTCATTTGGAATCTTAATCTGAGATTTATTTGGTGGATCTGGAAATCATAGCTAGAGTTCCCACAGGAAATGGTCCATCTACCAACAGATTAAATGGCAGTCCTGCAGTTGTTAAGGGAGCTCTGCATTTAACACACATGCATACTCATTCAGTCAGCACTGTGGAGAAAAATTAAAGTAGTAACCCAGGTTTAGGAACAATGTAGCTAAAAAGTCCCATATTTGCTGAATGACAAAGGGTTATATAGCAGCATTTCATTTTATTATTCGTGCTTGAATTTCTTGTTTGCTTTGTTGAGTCTGCTGACGAATACTAATAAATGCCTGCAACAATCCAGACGAGAGATGCCTGGCAACAAAGCTATGCGGTGGACCTCCCTGATCTTCTCCAGTTCACAACCTGACCTTTTGAAAAATTGGCTGGGCTAAGCTGCAGAATTTGGGTGTAATGGTTATTGTTAACTCCAGCTTTAGGATTTATTAATTTGTGTGATCAAGACTTACCTATACTTCAAAGTTTCAAAAGACCAAACACAATCATCCGTCCATTAGAACTAACATTGTGTTTCAGTGAATCCCACTTACTGTCTGCCTAGAGATTCTGCTGTTTTGATGCATTCAGAATATAAAAATGCTTTTTCAACTGTGAGACCAATCCAGTGAAAATCTGGTGTCTTCTCAGAGACTAATATTTTAAAATAACAATATGTTAATGAATTGCAAACGGAGAGTGGAATGCCAAAGGAAATGTCTGATATTTACACATTAATAAATGCATCACGATTAACTGCAGTGAATACCAAAATAATGATTGGTCACATATTTTAAAGATTGAGTAGCATTTTTCTGTTTTAAATATTCAACAGTTTGTACACAATTGCTGTTTAGATGCAGAACAGGAGGACAAGAGATTTAGTGAGAGAGACAGGCGAGGAAACATCATTACTAAAATAATCAGAATCCTAGGAGAATTGGAAAAAATTGCCTTTGCCTGAATATCTCCCAACAGTTCATAATGTCCTTCTCAATTTATTTCTTTATGAAGGGTGTTGCCAGGGTTCCACAAAAGTACAGGTGAATACAGAAGCATTCAAAATAATACAGATGTCCCCCAGCTTATGTTGCTAAAACAGAATTCACTGTTCTCTTTAGATACCTGTAAGGAGCAAAAAAAACCCAAATCATTAAACTTTTGAGTTTTGTCCGTATTTTAGCAGACAAAATATTTTCAAACCTCTTCTTTTTTTGTATATGTGTGTGTTATGGGATATAGAGCAAACAAAAACATTAATGCATAATATAGCTTTGGTTATTCTTATTGCAATTGCAGATAACTTTCTCAACAAAGTTGCAAAAAGATTATATTGTTCTATTTGTTCAGATGTTTGGACAACTTAAATGCGTACCGTAGCCAGAGATCAAGTATTTGAATTGCACTGTTGTGTTCACCTGACTGACTTATAAAGTAGTTTTAATTGTTTGGACGTTCTTTGTATTAGAATGATACTCAATATAATTAAAAAAAGGTAATTTCCTTTATTCTGCCTACTATTGAAATTACAGGAACTTTGTTTATATTATACATTGCACATCTGTCTTCCAGTATACAAGTACTGTAGCCTAACCTGTCATGTGAATTAAAATTATCATCATATAGAAGTGTAAAAGGATACTAGTTACTTACAATTAATTTTTTTTTTGATTGTGTAAATGTTAGTTAGCCATTCATAAGTAAAAGTGGGTTTTTTTTCTTGAAGTATAGTAGATATTTGTTTCTAAAATGTCTCTGACAGAAAAGAGTAGAATTTGACGTCTCTGAGCGGGAGAAAAGAGGAGGGAGGGCCATCAGCGAGGTAGTCCAGGCTCCAAGATGCAGTGTGGATACAGCACCTTCAACTTCTGCAGTTTTCCCTTCTGTCATGGTGTCATGGTTTAGGAATGGTATTCTCCAGTTTAGCACTCCCCCTAAAACCACATGCAGCTCCCCCACCCCTGCCTCCAACTGGAGCCACAAAAGGTAAAGATCACAAGTTCAGAGAAAAGCAAATTACTGGGAACAGCAATTAGATAAGAAAATGAACAGTAACACCAAAAATACTAATGACAGAGGGTAAAGGAAAAGAAACAATTCAGGAGAAAAACACATACCACTGCACAGTCAATAACAGACCACCCTTTCCTCCCCAATAATGGTCAGTGTTGGATGGTCCCTCCAACACATTTTCTGGACCTGAAGACACCCCATCTTCCCAGAAAAAAGTCATGAGGTGGTATAGAATAATATCTGTGTCCTGGCCATGTCCCCGCCTGGGTAATACAAAAATTAACCCTGTCATTGCTGGAACCAGGGCATTTTCCACCTGATAATCCAAAATTTTTGCCTTCAGGCTTGTTAGTGATGATTTCCAAAATCCCTGGGCAGTTGGGGTTTCCTTTTCTAGCCCGCTCAGGACAGCTGACACTCAAAGAACAGAGCCTTTTGAGAGACTAGGAAAGGTCTGTCAGAATTAGCTGTCTAATTTCTTCTGTCTCCACAGCAGCTATCCCAAAAGCCCAATGATGCTCTTTTGTGGCCTTGAAATACCGTCTCCTGAGGTAACAGGGATCAGGGGGTTATCTCTGGCCCTGCCTCTTCTTCCTGGTTGCGGGCTCTGTTTCCTCTTTATTCCTCACTAAGTGAACTGATTCGGTCTTGGATTTCTTCTGTATAGGAGCAACTGCTACTGGCACAGGTTGTTTCCCTGGTACAGCTGCAATTTGAGAGGCCATGGTGCCTGTAGGTCTGATTTCCTACTCCTCTCCTGGAAGGTTTCCTCTAGTATTGAGCTGTGTCCAGTAAAGAGTAGCCAGGGCCCAGCACACTGCAATAAGTTGCTCCTCTCTGGAGTTGCCACAGCATTTTCCTTGCAGTGCAGCATTCTGTCACTTTAAACAGGGTCTGTATTTGTTCAGGGGTGAACTGCCAAACCATTGGAGCAGAGAATTTCTCCCAAAATTGACCCATTCTCTCCCACAGTCTATTCTACCCATGACCATCCACCCTCAGGGCAGATCTCTGAAAGACCTCCCTAGAAATCTCTGTCCTGACTCCTAAGTATGGTGTAGACTGCACCAAGGAGACATGGCAGATGTAGCAACAAGAATATGCTTTCCTTAACATCCAGCAGGAATTCAAAATTCTTAAAAGCTGTTTTAACAGGTCTGAAAGAGGAAAAGGGGGTGAAAAGCTGGGGAAAGTCGTCTCCCCTGTTCTTCCCACAGACTGGGTGTGATTGTTAATGGACTCCTAGAGCTAGTGCCTGAGTAAGGATTGGAGAGAAACACTGAATACACATCCAAATGACCCTCATTGCTCTTGATGTTATCATGCCATAAGCTGATATCCCACAGTACAGCAACAAAGGAATCCAGATGCCTCTCCCTGCTCTGAAAAAGATCATCATGAGGAGAATATATGGGAATATGTATATACAGTTATATATACATGTCCCTTTGAACAGCCTGAGCAACATTGTGACTACTGGCTCTGGACCTAATGCAACAAATGCTTAGATCAAATTTGTTTCCAACCCACTCTGGGCAGATCTGTTCAATCTCAACCCTTCATGCCTCACACTGGGTTCCAATTATGGCTGTCTTGGTTTAGGAATGGTATTCTCCAATTAATTCTTCCATAAAAACTATGTGCCACTCCCTTTCCACCCTCCAATTTGAGGCACGAAAAGCAAAGATCGTGGGTTGAGATAAGAGTAATTTACTGGGTACAGCAATGAGATAAGAAACTGAACCATAACAGCAACAATACTAATGATAGAGAGAAGAAAAGAAAAGATTGACACAGAAACCACACCCCCAATTCCCCAACCACCCCTTCCCTTGTAACAGGCAGTACTGGATAGCTCCCTCTGCCACATTTTCTGGCCCAGAAGGAACCCCTTCTGCCCAGAAGAGAGTTTCTTTCCCCTGCCCCTGGCGATGATGTGAATTGGTATAGAGTAACTTCTGTGTCCTGGCCACGTGCCTTTCTGTCTACTGCAGAAATAAACCCTGTCCTGGCTGGAACCAGGACATATAGCTAGCTCAGTGACCTCAATGCAGTTACTTCATCACTCTGTGCCCTAATCTCAATGGCTTTAAAAATGACTAGCACAGAACTTATGCATGTCCTAAAAAATAGCTGTGAGAGTTTCTATAAAAATGTTCTTTCCAAGGCATATTCCAATGAACATGACTTGTGTATCTTAAAGTGAGAGGAGACATCCTATCTCAGAGTTAAATCCAGGACCTTTATGAGTAAGAGTTACTTAAAAGCAAGTCGATGGTCCCCATTCTTTTGAACTGGCCCATGATGCTGTCCACAGAGCCCATGGTCATGTATTGTTGGGGCACTGAATGTACAATGCATCTATGTGGTGATTTCTTCTTTGTTACTGCCAAGGGTTTGGCAGGTAATACATGGTACTTTGGCTGGGCAGAGCACAGAGAAATAAAGGGAATTAGCTTTTTTACAAATCTGCTCTGAGTTCAGTCTTTGCTTGTTACCAGGTTCCTGTGACTGCCATTATTCCATGGTACATGAAGAGTTTTAGTGAAATCTTAGTGTCCTTACTGAATAATCATCTTGAAGCGTGCCCTGTTTTCTTTAAACATTAGAAAAAGTGCATCATGAAAGGACAGCTATTTACTCTTAGTTGCAAATTACTTGGTCTCAGTATACTACACTGCACTGAGGGATAAATAATTGCTAACATAAGTAAATCTGTAGTCAGTCCAAAGACAATAAAGCTTCACTTTTTCATGTTGTTTGTTTTGAAGAAAGCATACATTACAGACCTTGTATTTTTGTACTGACCTTTTGTAATTGTTTTCTAGAAACAGGAGTTACTTTCTTGAAAATTAGGTACAGCACCTTTTCTTAGGATTAACACTGAAAAATATTTTGTAGATCATGGGAAAGATAAAACAGTGAGAAAAGTGTTCAAAAGTAATGATCACTTTTGACTTATGCATCTAAATCACGAGTTAGCTCAAATATGAATGAAAAAGGAAAATTCAGGCATTCTGAAAATGCATGGCCTAAACTAACTCCTAACACTAATTCCAGACAATAGGATCATATTTCTTCCACCAGATTCATTTTCTTTCTTTGCATATTTATGCCTATAAAAGCCTTGAATTTCAGTTCCTACTAGTTCTTAGGATTTATGCCTTTTAATCATTCAGTAAACTTGAACAGTCTGAGTCTTTCACAGTCATTCTGTTTGGTAGAAGTTCCAGTAGTTGAATAGCTGAGTGAATGAAAGTTTATCTTTTGACAGAGTGGTTGACTCATCTTTTTCAGCTCAAAAAGGAATATTTGGCCATAGTGCTAATTTCATTTGCATAGCTTGAAAAGTTAGTGGCCATCAGGTCAGGTTTTTGGTCCTATTATTGTAGGAAAAAAATCAGATAGTTTGAAAGCCAATAACAAAGAATAGCAGTTAGTCAAGTGAAAATGAAGGTGACGTTCTAAAGTAATGCTTTTACATGCATAGTTGTTGCAGCAAGTGTTGTAGACGTGTGATTTGTAGTGGGGCAAAATCGAGTTGTTTTAAACCATAGAAAGTGTGTCCTGTTATTCCAGTGGAAGCAGGTTAGTTTGGTATAGGGCCAGGGTGGCTCTTTGCATAGATAGTTTTGTTGGGTAGTGAATATTTCCTCTTGTTTGAAATTCAAAGTGTTTGGTATTATACAAACAAACAAACAAAAACCAACAAAAAACAAAAAACAAAAAAAATAAAAAAAAAGTATATTTAAAAAAAAAAAAACACAAAAAAAAAAACCAATCCCACAGACATTGAAGTTGTGTTTTTGTTTAGACTGAGAAGAAAAAATACATGATTGCAGCCCAGACAGCCAACAGCATCCTGGGCTGCATCAAAAGAAGTCTGGCCAGCAAGTTGAGAAAAATTATAGCACCTTTCCACTCTGCCCCTGTGATATCCCATGTGAAGTAATGCATCCAGTCTGGGAGCCTCAGCACAAAAGAAGTGTGGGGCCTGTTGCAGCAAATCCAGCCTAGGCCAGGAAGATGATGAGAAGGCTGGAGAACAGCTCCTGCGAGGACAGACAGGCTGAGACAGCAGGGGTTTTTCAGCCTTGAGAAAAGAGGGCTCTGGGAAGACCTCACTGCAGCCTTCCAGTAAGATTCCAAGAGAGCTTGTAAAAAAGGAGGGGGAGCAACTTTTTACACAGGCAGATAGTGATAGGACAAGGAGGAACAGCGTCAAATTAAAAGAGGAGAGATTTAGGTAAGATATTTGGAGAAATTCTTTACCCACAGAGTGATGAGGCATTGAAACAGGTTGTCTAGAGAACTTATGAATGCCCTGTCCTAGGAAGTTTTCAAGGCTAGGCTGGATGTGGCCCTGAGCAGCATGATTTCATGGGTGGCCTCCCTGCCCACAGCAGGGAAGTTGCAACTAGATGATATTTAGGGTCTCTTCCAACCTAAAACATTCTGTGATTCTTGATTAACAGAAGGAATTCTGTAGGCTTTTATTAGTTGAGGATGAACTTCCTCAAATACAGCACAATGTTTTGTTCTGCATTTTTTCAAATGTTTTTAATCTGACAATGTCACAGTGTCATAGCTACTGAATTTGCAGTCATCTTTGCTCCTGCTCTCAGGGTGTATATGGCTCATTCTCTTCCTTTCTGCTTTTGCTTTTTCCTATTATGCCTCTTACTGCTATCCCTCTAGGGGTTCATTCACTCATGAAGTCTTTTGCAGAGATGAGAACATGCTATGTCTGTGCAACAGACCAGTTTAAAACAAATACTAGTAAGCTATAGGTAGCAAGCTGTAAGTACTATTACACTTGAAGCTGATTTGGTGCACCTGGGGCTTCTAGTGTCCTCATACTTACCTGCAGCCAGATCTGTAGCCAGTCCTTTATTTTGAGGTGCTATGTGCATGTTCCATTAGGGTTTGTTTGTTTTCCCTTACTCTTATTCCTTGGAGATTCTCTGCAAACCTCTGAGGTGATCAGTGCACTTTAGTAGGGTGCTGAAAGACTTTAGAAAAGGGAAAGTGGGTGTCCACCCACTTCTGCTGGATGACATGGCTGCTGAACGTGCTGAGTGGTATAACAAGGGAAGCTATTGCCTTTTCATTCTTCCACTTGAATCTGCACCTTCTGTGCATTTATCACTGTTGGTCCAGGATTCTTTAATGCTGTGCTTTCCCTGATCTCTGTACTTATCCCACACTTCTCAGAAGAAGCTATGAGGAATAGTGGATGCCTGTTCAGTTTGATGCATTTAATGTTTTACTTGACTTTTTAACCACTCCCAGCTTAACAACATTGAATTCTGTTCTGCCTTTACTGTTTCAAGCCATGACAGCATTATCTTCCCCTTACGTCCCTCACAATCAATTCCCAGATTTAATTCTAGTGTCTTTATATTCCTTCTTCTTAACATTTGCTTTTCTTTCCCGCAATGTGAACAAGCTATTCATTCAAGATAAATACATACAGAAGATCAGCTGTTCAGCTTCTCCCTATAGTGAAATATTAATCTGGGCTACTGAAATTGTACTATTTTATATGGAAAAAATGTTGTTTAGTATACTCAAGAACCAGAATCAGTAGCGGTGGTACCACTTAATGAAATCTACATAATTTTTTCCAATGCTTGCAAGGCTGTTTTACCCTTTCTCTGATGTTCCCTGTGCAGCCTGATTATTGCAAATGCTACTTACTCCCCAGTGTGTGTCTGCAGCATTGGTAATTAGTGCACAATACGATTTGCAGGAGGCATGAGGAAAAGCACTGAAGTGCATTGATTAAAATTGCCACTTAGTTTAGCAGCAAGACATGCCACCATGTACCAAAGCCTAAATAATTTGAAGTGGGGGTCATGTGCTATATGAAGAATAAATTGGTTTTAAAAATAAAATTAATCCTATGTCCATTGATCTGACAGTGTTCAAAATGTCTTCCCCAAAGCATTCTACTGACATATTTCACATGTTGATAAAAAAACCCAAAAAAAACCCCTGTTTTATTAAATGAGTAAAAACCTCTCACCTTAAAGTCCTTGGGCTGAGAGCTCTCAGTTTTGAGTGGAATCTTCTCTCTTACAAAGCCAGTGGAGAAAAAACAGGTTCGAAAAAACAGGTTCTCTGTGTTTCACCTAATATTTCCAGGAATGACACTTACTGCCTTCCTGTGATATTACTTAGTCTTACCCATGTGCTTGAGGGAATTTGATCTGGATGAAAAGGTGTCCTGCAAATGTATGTTGTCTAAAGAGGCAGCATTAGCATTAATAAATGCCAACACAGTTCTAGTAATATTCTATATGCTCCTTTTTCTTTAGCTGCAGTAATTTACAGCTAAAACTGCATTATCTTGACATGGCCCAAGGATTTAGCAGAAGTGCAACTGCTAATGCAGATATTTACCTCATCATGCAGTCAGGTTCACTTCTGGTTCTAAAAATCTGCCTGCTGAACTGACACATCAACTAAAGAGCTTTACTTCTTGTTAACAGCTGATATTCAGAATGTTATAGAAAGGCTGCTGATGCTCATCTGACCCTTTTACTCCCTGCTGCTCTTCCTTGTAGGCATTAGTGATACTGTTGGGATGGCTTGGGAAGTATTGCATGTGACTGTATGGCTCGGGGCATGATGATGAAGGGTGTGGGAACCCAGGTGGTGTTTGCCTTGATCCTTCTCCTAAGAGGGAGGGACATGGAGAAGGATTGAGTGAAATAGAAGAGGCCTTCTTCAGAGATTTGGAAGAACTCCCATGTTGAAAGGTCCAGGTTCTCATGGGCTGCTACAGTGATGTTAATGATCTGCTGCAAGGACAACAGCAGGGCTTAGGTGATCTGGAAGATTATGGTGACAACTTCCTGTTACAAATTATTGAGATTCCAGCAAGCTGATTTCCAGTGGTCTCTGTCAACTTCAGTGCCTCTTCTGTGGTCTATTCTTAAAGTCCTGGAATGAAAGGAGCAAATTAACAAATCAGAACTGTGGAAAGAAGAAAAACTTGTTCTCATGATAAGGGAATAGAAGCAGCCTAAAACATCATCTAAACTTTTTAGCTCTCTGGAGTGAGATTTTTCTTCTCCAACTTTCATTGGGCCAAAGTAGAGTACCATGGTTCTTAACAAGGAACAAAGGTTCCTGGCAGTAACATCACTGGTTATTTCAAAAGATGTACATTGTGCTTGAATTCTTGCACAGA
The DNA here is from genome assembly GCA_018697195.1 of Certhia americana. Lineage (NCBI taxonomy): Eukaryota > Metazoa > Chordata > Aves > Passeriformes > Certhiidae > Certhia > Certhia americana. Next base: position 38,853,134 of record CM031861.1, read on the forward strand.
ATGCAACACACTTCACTTGAGGCACTTCACATATATATAGCTTATAGAATGAGTGCATGCCCTAAAGAGGAGGAGGAGGAGGAAAAGTTGTTACAGCAAGTGAAGAATTGCACCTCTCTGTCAGCATGTGACAGCATAATGTGTAACTGCATTTATACAGACACTGCATCTGGTACAGGAGAAGTGAGCAGGATGTTTCATAGGAGATTCTTTGTAATATTAATCAAATGGGAAATACAACTCCCTATAAAATGCTTTGCAAGTATGGAAATTCAGACTAGGTTATAGTTTTCAGATAGTACTTACTGGAAAAGATTTAAAATTTTGCCCTTATGTGTTGTCACTCCCAAATTGAGTAAGGTTCTTCGACTATATTTGGGGGTTTTTTAACTTGTATTTCTTTAGAGATCCTTGCTTTTTACTGTAAAGAGGAGTAAGAGATCAAATCCAGCTTTTAGATGTAACAGAACTTCAGAGGAAATCTGCTCAAAAACCTGTAGGATTTCAGTGGAAACAGTATACACTTGTTTGAAGAATCCAGGTGACTGTGGCCTTTTGTTTAATTTCTGCACTACCTGTAAATTAATATGAGGAACATATTTCAATCACAGTGCTGAAAGCAGTATTATACTTACCAAAAAATATTTTACAGTAATGGTCCCCACCTGCTAAGAAACAAAGATTCTGATACTCTGTTGACTGTTGTTTTTCTGGTATAAAGATCAGTGGTTTCAATTTACAGAAATTGTTAGAGTGGATTCAAGTAAATTTGTGCTGGAGTGGATGTGGAGAATATAGATGAGCAGTGGGTACCATAACTTTTTCCTGGAAGTGGTAACACACAGCTTCGTATTGGAAGTTGTTAAACTGCCAATTCCCAAGTCATCTCTTGGGGCCCTTGGGCTGTTTCCTGTGCTGTTGGCTATGTCTTTCCTCATTTAAGGAAAGAAGAATCTATTGCAACACACTTCAGTGATAATTTTCAGTATTTTTTACTTGGAAACTGTGTTTATAATTGTGTTTACCTGCAGGATGGTGCCTTGATACTGATTGATTTGTATTTTTGGTCTATTTCTACTTGATTTCAACTGTTTCTTATTACTTTTGAGGAGGATGTTATAAGATGGATCAAATAATATATGCCCTATATTTTATCCAAAACGTTTGGAAACACTAACTTTATTAAATAAGCAAAAGCTCCAATGTTTGTTCTCTACTAATCTAAATGAAAGAATGAAAAATATATGCACCTTTTTTCCATTTCCAGTGGTTTTAGGCTGCTTCCTTCTCACTTTTTAATATAATTCTATAATTAAAACGTACTTGTTCTTACTTTATGAAAGAGCATTCGTGGTATGTGGATCCTTCTTTCATTTAAATGCCTTGATATCAGAAATATGTCCTAAAAATATCTAGTAGCCAAGCTAAGAGAACTAACTATCACACTCAACATTTTAATCAGATAATTTTTCCCTTTGGCACAATTTCTGCTTTGCATTCTCTAAGTTCTTTAGTTGTATGAGCCTGTAACTCACACTCTCCAGGAATGAATAATGGTGCTTTAAATTTGTTGTTGCTAATGATACTCCTTTTGTAGCCAAAATGGATTTGAAAGAAACCTCACTATATGTAAGAGTCTTGTTATAGCCTAAAAATTTCCCTCTCTCTAGCAGAAGTTCATAACTCACTATAGTAGAGCTGAATTTTGTAAGAGATAGGTAAATCATTTTCTACAGTCAGAATTATTTTAAGAAGTCATTTTAGGGGGAGGAGGGATTAGGAAATGGTGATGAATTTTTTATATTTCCATGAGAAAAATCCAGTAAATTGGTTGAAATTCCTACATCCATCCATGCTATAGGTAACACAGGTCTCATTCCTTAGTGAAGGGATGAAGAAACTTTGAATCTGAAACTAAATTACTTGTTCATTTCTGCTACAGTATTATATTCTTATAACAGGCCATTTTCAAATGAAAAATCTCAAGTTTGTACTTCATTCTCCAAATGAGAAAATGTGTTTGCTTCTCTTCCCAATTAGAAACACATATCTTGGATCAGAAGAAAGAAGACTTTTGTGCTGAACTTCAGTTTTATAAGAATTCTCAAAAACCCAACGAATTTTTTATCCAGGCAGAAACTGAAGCACCAAAACTTTCAGATCTGCGAATAACCAGTCAAAGAGGAGGAGTCCTAACTGGCTGTAATTCTGGTTCTGAAGAATCAAGGTAAATCCAAGAAACACTCCTCTATATAGTTTTTCTAGGTTCAAATTATTGATAATATACACATGGATTTTCGAGAAAATATAGGGAAATTTGCTTCCCACATGATAATCAGTAAGTCAGCTTATTACTTAGACTCCCGATATCTGCCCTTCTTCCCTTGTGGAAGGTAGCATTTCACCTCTGTATTCTCTAGCATTCATAGAAAATATGATCATTGCAATGGTTTATGTTGCACATTGTGGGTATTCAATGACTGTGATCTCCACAGAAAATTTTGAAAAACACATGCTGAACAGAATTAAAACAGATCTTGCAAATCTAGTAGTATCTGTGGCTTTACACAAATAGCATCTGAAATGTGATGAGTGAGTAGGAAGCAGAAATAAAGCAGGTTGAAGTCTAGATGAAGCCAGAAGAATAACATGAGGAACTGTAATACCTTGTAGCATTCTGGGACAGAAATCTGAAGATGGGCTAATATGGTTGAAAAGTTTAATATAGACTCTGAAGATTATTTCGTGTTGTTAATTTTGATCATTTTTCACTATTTTTTTTTTTACTGTGCAGTGGCCCTCTATAGCAGTCTTAAGAAATATATACACTCATTCTTTATGTGACAGAAAGTACAAAAGTATAACTAGCTGGCTAGTTTTACCTTTGATTAGTCAACTAGTTAGGGGAAATGCTACCAGTTTTGAGTGACTTAGGTAGTCTGAAGACCGATTTTTATCTGAGTGTCAGAGTTGTTTTTGAAAATGGGATCAAGGCTGCAAAGCCCTATTATTTACCTTTGAAAAATACAGTAATTTTTCACCTGTCTAGCAGATTCTATGCCCAAATTTGTTATCTTCATTATGATCTAACGGTGACTTTTTGGGCCAAACCCAATCCTTAACACTTTTTCATTTTCCTTTTTGCCTTTTTTGCAGTAGCAACTGAGATTTGCTGTAAGGGCAATGTATCCTGTATTAAATGCCAAGTATAATCCAGAGTGCTTAAGTACAGCCCAGCACAGAGTCAGCCAAAAATTTTTCATTTTACCTTTCACCAGTGCCACTCCCACTGATGCTCAGGCTTGTCTTGAACACTGAGATTAACCTCCCACAGCAGTCAGCATGTTGAACCATCTCAACTCCAAGTATGTGACATGTAGGATCCTAAAGCTATATGCCAAAACCCGTCTTTGCCCAAATAGATTGTAATTAGAATATATGTTAAAATTTCTTGGTATAGAACTACCCAGGAAATGTTGAGTCAGTGCTGATTTGTGTTTTAGATGATGGTTTTGGTGTACTGTCAATGTGGTTTGTCATTTTTAGTTTTAAAGAGAAAGGAAGAAAACATTTGAGGGGTTGAAAGATGGTCATAGAATTATAGAGCAGTTTGGGTTGGGAGGGACCTTAAACATCGTCTAGTTCCAGCCTCTCTCCCATGAGCAGGGACACCTTTCACTAGACCAGGTCCATCCAAGACTTGAACACTTCCAGGAATAGAGCATCCACAGCTCAACAACTTGTTCCAGTGTCTGACTACCATCTGAATAAAAAATTTCACCCTAATATCTAATATAAACTTGCCTTCTTTCACTTCTTTCAATATTACTCAGTTTAAGATGATGATGAGTTATATTCAAACTTGTTCATAGAAGCATCTCTTGAACATGGAAAATGCACAAGAAACACTTGAGTTTTGTCATATCTGGGCAAGAGTATCTAGATGTATCTATCACTTGCAGCCTGAAACGATACTAAATGAAATGTGCACAGCAAAGGTTAAATAGAATTTGAATGCTCTTGGAAGGGAAGACATGCAGTTTAAGCCACTCTTTCACCCATATGTAGTGTAATACACTTAGTAGTACTTTCTTGATGTTAATCTTCATGCTGTCTGTGTTTAATGGGCTTTAGGTTCCACATCTTACCTGCAGAATACAGATCTTAACTTCCTTCTTAAAGTACCATAGAGAAAATAAATCCAGTGGAAGCAGGTGAAAAAAGGTTGGCTGAGTACAGACAAATGTCTGCTCTTTGGAGCAACAGATAGCTTTCTTTATCTTTCTAGGATGTGAATTACACATCAAGTAATGTCTACAGGGGAAACAGGAATTCAGAAGGTATAGCTTTTCTGTGGCTACTTCTTATCAGTTATTCACTATGAAGTGTATAACCAGAAAATGCTTAAGAAAAGCAGAAGTTAAAAATATTTGCTAGTTTGCTTTCTAATCCATTTATTTACAGATTTTGCTGCCATGCTGCAAGATCTGAGTGATCTGTGAATATCAATGGATACCCAAGATATTTTATAAGAGTCTTATTTTGAGACAGTGTTTTTCTGGCCATTGAATCTCAAGTTGTCTATGGCTACTAAGTTATTTTAAAACTCCAAGTGGCATGCAGTATGGAACTCCTGTCGTCAGTTATCATATTTAGAAACATACCATCATTTTACAGATTTCTTCAAGATGAACTTCTTGATCTTTTTTTATGGATACTTTCATATCACTTCCTGTGGAATCATCCTACAAAAAAATTTGGTTTGCTTAAACCTGAGCATCACTTTGATCCCCAAATGTTTTATTACTTTTTTGCTCTGTGTTAAGCAATCTGTTTTAATATTTGCTTTCCTTAAGCATTTGCTGTCTATAGGCTTCATTGCCAATTTATATTAATCTTTCTTTTTCCTTAATACTGTAGGATATTTATTTACTATTCCAGATTTACAGATTCTTTTCAGAATTACAGCTTTAAGAAGTGGTAGAAGGGCATCCTTTTTTTTTTTTTTCCTGACTATTTAATACATTTGTAGTGGTTAACACATTTGTTAACAAGTTTTGTTAATTGATTTCTGTGCATTTTGTTTCAGAGGGGTGGAATAACAACTATTTTGTTATTATTTTTCATTTCTTTTTTTTCCCTTCCGAAATACAGTGCTGTAGAAAAAAGGGATAACAGGATGCTCCCTGAATTTATATCCTCATGGAATGATGCTGAAGATTTAGGTGGAAAAACAGAAACTGCATTCCTTTTAAAAGAATTGGACACTCTGAGGGCCAAAAATAAAAAGGTAAAATTGAGATATTCAAGATACCAATATTTGCTTTTTTTATAACTGCCTTGCAAAACATACATTTTCAACTGTGCCTGATTTAGTTTTCTAATATAAATAATAGTCCACCGATCATTAGCTTCCTTCATTTTGGATTTTTAGTATCTGCTTAACAACTATTTCTCTGGAATTAAAAAAAACCCCTGCAACCTATTCTCTGACTTTTTTGATCAATTGAATACATTCTTGCACCCTGGATGCAAACAAATAAAGACTAAAGACTATACCAGGATTTCATGGATAGGATCTGGAGCTCATTCTTCTGATGCTTCTGTACATGTGGCTTAGATAATTAATGTGCCCTGATAACTCACCTTGATTGAAGGGGAGAAAATTCCATCTTCTTTGAACACTGCATTGCTTCTAGTGTTAGCTGTGGTTGTGTGTGCCTAAACAACCTAGCAGTCTCTAGTCTTTCCATGAAGTGTCACTGAATATTCAAGCTCAGATATCTATCCAAGAACAGATTTAGTGAATACCCTTTAAAAGAAAGGCCTCAATATGTGAAAGAATACCAATCTTCTATCTGATGAAGAACATGAAAAAATTCGCATTTACACCAGTCTTTTCAGACTTCAATGTCTGTATCTTGGTAGGAAGCAGGCTATTCATGCAACCACCTACATTATATTCCATGCAATTCTGAACTTTCTTAGCAAGAAGGACAATGGCTGGTGATACCTGAGGAAGAGAATCCCAAATAAAATCAGTGGCATATGCATTGCTACTTGTCTCATAGGGCAAGATAGGCCAGATGTTGAAAAATATATTCTTAACATTTGTTCTTTAAACAAATAAATATAATAAACTGAACTTCTGTTTTAATGCTTACTGTTTGTATTTTGGGGGTGAAGAATTGTTATTTGCAGTTTTATTGTGGTTGAAATACTGTTGACAGTTTCAGTTAGATAAGAATCTCACTGTCCATTTGTTCAATTCAGCTTCAAGACAAGCTGGCTGAAAAGGACAAGGAGCTGAAGACAATGAAACTGGACTTAGAATTGCAAGACAAAGCTACAGAAGCTAAGATTGCAGAAAAGATTGCAGGTACAGTAAGCAAGCGTTTAACAGATGGCTGTATGGCTCATACAGTACTGTGGTTGCTGTATGACGTGGCCTACTGAATGTTAGCTTTATTTGCTAAAGGAGGGAAGATTTGACTTTTTTTTTATGTGTGGCTGTTTAGAGTTGCTTAGAAAATAGATGGCTTTAACATCCTGGTACTGGTATTAGTAGGAGCTTTACCTGTATTCATACTGATTTGGGCATTAAATGCATTGTTAACACCATGTCAATCCAATCACAAAAAGGTTGTTTGTTTTGTTGGAAGGTCCTGAACAAACAAGGGGAAATAATGATTACCAGTGCCTCTACCTTTCAACCAGCAGTTCAAATACCACTTATTGTTTTAGCTGGTTCAGAGCAATACTACCCCCTTCCCGTGTTTGGAGATAGTCTCACATTCACCTCAACTAGAGACCTGCGCTGTTCTTGAAAAATCTGCTCTTTTGGTAGTTAAAATGAATTCTTGTCAGATGATGACATATATCCAGTGAGTGAAGTTTATATGAGTTCTCAGAAGGAAAGATTTTTGAGTTTATAGCTGAAAGTGAATGTGTACTTATATTTGTTGTTAACGGTTCTTTGGATTGACATACAAGCGTGGAGACAGTTTGTATTCTATGCTTGTGAAAACTGCTAATGTAATGAAGCTGGGCATTCTTATTGCTGGAAAATGTGTACACAGTGTACCCAGCAGATGAAAAATACGCTACGGTTTTCACGAAGATGATTAAAAAAAGTAATGGGAGTGCTTTTATAAATTCATTGTATCATTTGTTCAGAAAGAAACTGTAAGCTTGGTAAAATTGTTTCCTCATAGATCACACACACTTCATAGTGTATTCATAGTACTAATAGCTGTCTCCAAAATATTTGTACTAAAGGGAGGAGTAACTCTCTTCAGGAAAATGGAGCAGATAATAAACTCTCTAGCTGAAAAACAGATGGCTGGCATTCCACTTAATATCAAACTCCTGAGAATATGGTATACTGTGAATATTATAGATGGAAAAAAGAGTTCCTAGGTTTTCTGTGGTGGGGGAAGGGGAAGTCCAATCTAATCAACATTTTAGGAAAAAAAATGAAATACAGGCATAATTTTATTCCTATTTCATTTCACATAACTGCATGCTTTATTTTCAGAAGAAAGAAAAATCTACACTATGTGTCATTGTTATATCCACCAGCCAAAAGCTAATGCAGATTGTTTGGCTTGAATATGAAGGGTTTGTGTTTGTTCCTGGATATTTGCCCAGTGTTTTACCTCTGTACTCGATTCTCTTTGGTATAGGTGTTCATTGCTCATTAAAACCTGGAAAGAAAGCTGTGTATCAAAAACAGGGATAGTTTTGTTTTTATGGATACAGTTGAAATACTTGTTAGGAAATTGTTGTTTTCCTACAATACTGCTTAAACTTTCTAGTGATGTTCTAAGCGTATTTTTCTCTTCAAAACAGAGTGGGATGAATATGGATAATAATTTAACATGCTTATTCTGTTTTAAAAGGAAGACTAAACCAAATTTTAAAGAGAGTTACACGGTGTAATAACAATGACCTTTAAAAAACCCCTTTTTTTTCTCCTTTTATGAGTACAGGAAGTATAAAATCCTTTAAATGCTGAAGAGAGGGGGCAAGAGACTCCTTACTACTTAAACTGCTTGCCAAAAGGAAGCATCGTTAATATTTCACAGGTTTTTTTTGCTTCCTGTCTTACAGTTCTATGAATGTTACCAAATTTGGATAATGGTTTGAAATCTGGAATTATGTGAACTAAACTGGATTTGTGGAAGCCTGTGTGTGTCTCTCTCATAAAAGCCTTGGGGAGAGTTCTAATGGACAAGCAGAACCTAATAAAGAACAGACGGTGTGTTTAAGGAAAAACTTATCCCCCTGTATTAAGTTCTTTGAGGAAGGGAGAACACATGCTGCTGTGATTCCAGGTTACTAGTTAATGTTTAATTACTGCAGCGTGTAACACATGGTAGAGTGAAGCTTGTAAATACGGTGTTTGCATTTTTATTATTACTTAGTACTGACTTTATGATAAGTAAGTGACTCCACAAAATTATATTGTAAAGAACATAAGAAAGGTACACCATAAAAGTGTTATCTACTTTGAGGAATATTAGAATTCTCTTTTAAAAGAGATTTTAAAAGGTAACCCTCTAATTGATAGGTTTTACCTAAACAAGTCCCATGGAAAGAATTGAAGAGTGAAGACAAAGGGCATTTTGAAATGATGCTACAACAGTCTACAGAAACAAATAATCCGAAGATTGTCAGTTTATGATTTTTAAATTGTTCAAAGGAAAAAGTAAGAAAAAAAGGGTAAATTTGTGAGATGCTTCATTAAAAAAGAAGGAAAAGTAGAATTAAGGCAGAAGATATACATGATGAAAGAAAAGTATAGTACTGTGCGCAGTAAATAACTTATTTTCAGAACGTTTTTATTTTTAAATTTTGCAAGCCTTGAAAATGGATTTTAGAACTTCCTTGGGTCCCTATCTCTATGTCAACTAGTTATGACTAAAGAAATTTAGGGAATTTAAAGTTTTGATTTCAGACTTTTAAGCATTAGAGACTGTTGTTTCTCGTGGTCGTAGTTACTACAGATTCCTGCAGTTTATTCATTATTCTTTTGTTGGGTTCTGTGTCATTCTGAGGCAATGTCAGGAGATCCTGTTAGTTTCACTCTCTGTCATGAGGAAGAACAGAGGTGGAAGCAGCATCAGGAAAACCCAGGACATCATAAAAGAACAGACACCAGGATAGTGTAAGCAAAAAAGAGACCACCCCATATGAAGCCATATGAAGAACAGCCAAATCTTGCAATTTGGGGGTGCAGAGCTTTCTATACGTGAACAGAAAAGGGAGCGGGTGCCTCCTGTGGGAGTGGAAAGGGCAAGGAGCATACATCTTCTGAGGACAGACTGGAAAATCATGATGGAGGCATTGCGAAGGAGTAAGTCTTCAAAACACCTTGCTGAGAGAACAGATCTCACTTTGGACGGATGTAGTAAGTGACTTCATTTTTTCCTAATGGAAGAATTAAACAGGGGATATATAGGAACTCTTAGAGGAAAGAGCAGGTTGAGTGTAAGGGAGAGTTATAGAGTGTAGTGGTAACTTCTCTATACTGGAAAAAAATATCAAAGCCCTATTATCACAGTGCCTTTACTGCAACAAGATAAACCATAGTTGGCATCAGAACCAGAGGTCTTGGAATGTTTTTGTTGCTAGCAGAGTACATAAGAATTGTTCTGAATGAAAATATAATAAAAATATTTATCCTTAAATCTTTCTGTAGCAACAGCTATTCCATGAGTTGGGTTTTTTTGTGCCAGTATCTAATAATAATGGTACCAAAATTTAATGCTTTCTTAAATCAACATCAGCTCAGCAGGATTGAGTCCAGCCTTGTTAGGGGTTTCACGCCATTTTTAATGCCTGAAAACTGTATTAGCATTCTGTAGATGCTCTCTGAAATACCAAGGTAATGATAGGAAATACAGTGTGGAAAAATAAGAAAGCTACTTCTAACATGGTGGTATATATTATACAACTTTCAGTCTCTTGGAAACTATGGCAATATACCTACAATGAAGTCCCTGTTTCAGGTCTGTTTTTATAAAAATGTTGTGAATATACACTTGTGGTATTTTGGAATTCTTGAATATGGTGTGGAAAGATTCATGAACATTATTTGAAGTTTTCTAAATTGACTTGAAAAATAATTACTGAATATGCATATGCAATAGATTTAATAGCAAAAGTAAAAACAAATATCCAAGTGGCTGTTAGCTTAGAGTTAATTTGATTTAATATCCATAAAGTAAGAGGAAATAAGTAATCTTGCCAGTAATAAACTTTGGGTGGCAATAACTTTCAGCATAGAAAAGTGTTTTCCATTTCTTCAAAGCTCACTTTAGAGTCCCTTTTTAGATGTTATTTTTCTTTCCTGCATGTCATCCATTAAAGATTAGCTGTGGAAGGTTGAAGCATGGAGAGATTATGAATGACAGAACAACTCCTGCAGAATAATAATCAGTTTTTGGTATTTAATGCTGTTTGACTTTTGCAGACACATTTCTTATTAACCTTTGGTACAAACAGAAATCCAGGTTCCTGATATCTCATGGAGAAGATGAATTCAAGATCCTCTTCCAATTAAACTGAAATAAGGCCAATATTGGGCTTTAGCCAAAAGAACTCAGTAGTTCCCAACTCTCATGTTTATAAACCTAAATATGAATGATATTTTAGAGTTTAAGAAGGTAATGCATATACTTTCCTAAACCTGTTTACCATGCATAATTTATTTATATGTTTAGTCTATGTAACTCTTAGGGGACTTGTCCTATTAAATGCTTCATTGCGGAATACTATTTCCTGAATATATTTTCAAAATATTTCCTGATAAATAACATAATTTTGAAAATAGCTGCAAGATTTGAATTCTCTGTATGGGAAGGTAGGCAATCCATCTAAAGAACAGAAAAAAACCCAAGGTGGGGGTATCGTGACTGAGAAATTCTTGGCTTAATTTTTAACAGCTTAATTTGAAACAATGTGATTTTACCTTCAGATTGTCAAAATTCTTGATTGTCAAAAAGTTGCATATAGCTCTTTGAAGTACAATATACGATGAGTTGGCATAGATTAAAATGTCAATTACTAAGCTATTTATTGGTGGAGCTTGTATGTAAAAAGCAAGTCAGTTTCATCTGCATTTTTTGTGACTAGTCTGGCCCTTCTTTCTTCCACACAACAAGTGCTAGATGAGCATAAAGAATTAGGCTTTATTTAGGAATAAAAAGGTCTGCAAAAGATCTATTTCTTGGGCCATTGCAAAACTTTCTTTAGCATGACAAATTATAACTTGCAAACTTTAATTCAATGTTTATATCTTCCCCCTAAAAGTAAATATTCAGGCATCAAGAATTATTCACTGAAGAAAAAAGTTTAACAGCATTATGGTTTGAATTTTGAAGTCAGCTGTGTTTAGTGTATTAGAGGCAGAGGCTTAAGTATTGTACAAGGATTGGCTTTCACAAGAACTGCCTTGGGGTCTGTGTATAATACTCTCTCCTATTCTTTTCCACTTTATTTTTTTTTAATTGAATTGCAATCTCAGTACACAAAGAAAACCCTATGCAGAGCTGCCAGTAAGCAACTTTAGCCTTTTATTAAGAACACTCTTTTTATAGCTTTGGAAATGTAGGAGCAGATGAAGGCTATGCACTAAATACGTACAACAAACACAAAGCAATAAAGAAGTCAATGTGTTCTATCAGTGTTTGTTCAGATTGCTTTATCTATAAAGTCACATTTAGGTGTAAATTACTTTTAGTCTATAATTCATGGTACAGACTGGTGAAAACTCGTAACTAGTTTTCCCTATGATCTTCTTATCACTATTTTACTTTTGTTTTTTAGTTATACGTCATAACTGAAAGTAAATGAATGGTAGCTTTCAAAAAAGAGCTAGGAACTTAAGTTGTCTGTTTCGTAATAGAACATGTCAGCACTATTTTTAAGTTGACAGTGAGCCCTGGAGCTCCTGATAGTTTGCCATTAACCTGAATAGGAACTCTGTAAGGGCTTTAGAATTTGAACATTTCTAGGGATTATCTGCGTTTTGTAACATGTATAAACAGAGACCAATTAATGACACATTTTAAAGGCTTTCATGGCAATACAGGGTTTTTTCCTTAATTTCGCTGTGATAAGATTTACTTATTTAGGAGTTGTGAGCACAGTACATAAATTTAGTAGAAGGAAATCTCAGAGGATTTTGACTTCTAATTTGAGTGGATGACAAATACATACATGTTTGTATTTCTGTAAGGAGAACAAGCATATGTCCATATGGTTAAATAAAATTTAATATGTCTGTAAAACTGACTTACATTGAATACCAATTATTGTAGTTTTGTAGTATTCACTGCATCTTCCAAAATACGGTAGCGGTGTGGATAGTGATCTCATATTTTCTTTATAAGACCCGACCTGAATTCTAATTTTACTTCTTTTAATAGGTAATGTAAAGTGAGTTTTGCTGCCATAAATGTTTTTAGTCCCAACGTTTTCCTCTTATGCCTCTGTTTCTTTTATTTACCCAGATGACCTCTAGGAAATAAGCAAACAGACTTTTATCCTGGGAGTTGTGCTTTCCCAGCTTCCCCCAAAGTTCCATGTTTGGAAAATCAGGAAACACTGTTTAAACTAGAATGATTTCCAGCACACCTTCTCAGTACTGCTGTTTTAAAGGTGGTTTAAAAAGTATAGGAGATAAGTTTGCCAAAAGAATCAGGTTCAACTAAGAAAATATGTACACTGCTTTGACTCAGTAAACTCATACTTGGTATGGTTCATCTTCTTCATATTTGCTTTTGCCCATATTAGAAAACAATTAGCTTACTAAACAAATTTGAGTATTTGGGATAAAAAATCTACTTTGAGTCTCTCTCATTTGACTAAGAATTACATGATATTTGATAAGCTTGTTTAAAAATGGACATATCCAAATATTATTGTAAACACCCATTGATTTGTTTTACCTGCAATATAAGTATTTTACTTAGTTGGCTTACATAGTAGCTAATAATATTTGTTAATGTAATTTAACTGCTGTGAACCTTTACTGAACAAATATTGAAATTTATACAAGTCAAAGAAAGAGAATCTCTAATGACTTTTGTAAAAGCTTCCATTTAATAGTTAAGGAGAAAAGTTTATATGACATACCAGATGCAATTAACAGTAGATTTTACATTTAATAAAAAGAAAGAAGCATATGTATTTGCTTTATTCATTCCATCATAATTTGCATTAGAGCTGTGGGTGTTTAATGAGCAAATTCCAGCTAAAATGCTATATTGATTTTCTAAGTGAACTTTGTAATAGCTATCTACCTTACAAAAGCTCTCTGTTTACAATTGTTTTCTTTACTAAAAACTAAAAATGTTTTAGAATTGATGAGTTTAGCATAATGATTCTTTTAAAATAAAGAGCTCTTTTAGAGTGTGCAGGGGTTTAGTTACAAGGAGAAAGATGTTATTAAATTCTTCGAAAACAAATAAAGTTTATACAACTAAATAGTAGTGCTGTACTTCTATATATTACAATATTTGCAAGCATGGGAAAACAATCCTTTTTTCTTAATTCAATTCTCTGGAAGTTAAATATTTTAACTCTTGAATGCCATTATATGTATATGAATGAGTAAATGACACAATTCATTTTAGCTTAATACTAGACTACTCATTCTTCATTTCTGTGTGTAATTTTCTTACTTGAAATACAAATTCTGTACAAATCTGTGTTTCTTCCTGGTCAGGCCTCAAGACAGAAAGGATACGGGTGGTTGGTATGCCACTAGAAGGTCTCCAAGGAAAACCTGGTAACATCGACCAGAGCAGTTGAAAAAGTAGTTGGATCCTTTTTTTCTTTGGATCAGGTGCCAAGTCGCTGTGGCAGTATGGAGTTAGTATTTTGCTGGATGTGTCATATCTTGAATGGAATTTAGAAGCATGACTTGGTGTTACTCTCAATCAGTTTTCACCTCACATTTTTAAGAAGCATAGGGATGATAATATTGATAATTTTTACTCTTTCTAATATGAAGGAATTTCATGTCACTCTTTCATAGACTCTAACTGGACAGCTTATACATCACTTGTTTTCCTGGATAAGGCGCAAAATGTTTCACTTTGCAGTTGCATTGAGACCTAAATAGGTGTGCGTTTCACTTATGTCAGGCATGCTGTGGTCCTTACCGTCCTGAGCATCTACTTGTTACTCATCCATAGCTCAGTGTGAATGGGGAATATTCAGACTACCTGCAATCATGTGACTGTCATAATATCCCCTGTAGCAAGAAAAAAGGAATTAATCAAATATTAAATAAGAGTCAGAGACGTATAGCCATTGGGTAACAAAAATATCAAACCTAAATTCAGCTTTGTCTAGTGAAGAAATCAAATGACTTAGTCTTCTGTACACCATTAAAATTAGTTAGATGAGGTCTTTAAGTAATTTTTAAATAAGCAATTTCTTTTGGAAGTGTCAGTATTGCTGTGTTGTATTAAAATGCCAGGTATTTAAGTGTCTTTTTTTTTTTTTTAAACTTAGATTTCTATGCTAGCATCTTACATGATTTTCTACATTTTCCCTAACCTGTTTTAGTATTAAACAATTGATTTGCAATATTGCTTTTGAGAAACAGAACCAAAAGCCGGGCACTTGTAATTGATACAGAATGACTATAAATATTTTTTAATGCAGTTGGTGGATCTGGTCAGTGGGATATTTACACAAATGCTTTAAATTAGTGGAAGGATAAGAAAACAACAAGAAAGAGTTGCTCAATTTAAGTCACTTTTCATAGCTGATAGTTGAAAGACATTGTTTTGTAATAGACTTTTGGGTGGGAGGAGGGTTCACTTTCAGAGGCAATTAGCATCTGAGCTGCTATCAGGGTGGTAAGATTTTAGATAAGCAGGATGCTTAAATAACATGAAAAATATTTTTTTCTGAATGCTTTCATACTGTTAAATGGGCATTACTTTGGTTTAATGACAAATAAGCAAAAATCTGTTTTTTAAAAGCTTTCGTAGACATTATTACCACTCATTATATTTAAGCAGAGAGGGACTCAGATATACCAAAAGACAGTCAACCTACGTGACCATGTACATTCAAGATTTATTGCAGGAGTAAACAAATTGTGGGGTTTCCTGCTAAGTGAGGATGTTCTAAGGTCTGACAGAAGGTGTGCATTTGAAGAGGCCAGAAAGAAGTTAACTAAACTGGAAAATAATTAACCTCAGAATAATAATAAGTGCCAAATCTTAAGTGATTTTAGACAATTTTCTATTCATTACAGCAGTTGTTTTCAATGTGAAAATTGCATAGTGTTTCCACTTGCAGCTTTATGGAAAGAGTTCTCTATGAAGTGTCTCTGTTATGATGCCAGATAAATCAACATAATTTACTGGAAAAACTATAGCAAACAAATATACTAAGTTACTGATAGGTAATAATTGTCATACAGAATCAAACTGCTTGTATATTCCACATCCAGTCAGGACATAGCAGTTGCACTGTAGTTTACCCAGGCAGTCATTGCTCTGGCACTAGCTTCCCTGCCATCACAAATCTCAGCAATTGAAGTAGAAATCTGGTGAGCTGAAAAGTGCACAGCCTAGGTTACCTCCTATGTTTTTTTCTTGTCCTTGCTGAGACACCTAGCTTTGCAGATATCGGATGCATTCTCTGCAAGTGCTGCAAACTTATTGCTGGATACCAGCCAGTGCAAATGCAGTGTTACAGCTGCCTTACCTCTCTCCTAGTTTTTCCATTCCACATCAAGCAAAGCTTTCTTGTTGCAAACAGAAGAAATAGAGCTTCTAGGGAAAAAAAGACGCTATTCTTCTGGATTAAAGAGAATTTAATCAGTGTTCGTTAATTTTTGCATACTTTTCAAAATCTGTGCTTCTGATGCTGAATTTCTTTTGGTGTTGTTGTTGGGACAAAACTTGTTACTGCTCTGACCTGATAACTAGGCTTGTAGCTCCTTTGCAGACCTTTTGTGAGGGGAGGGACTGCATTTTCAGAAGTAACATTTAGTCTTTCCCTGTGTGATTTTGTGTAATCTGTTGTTAGCCTGAAACCTTTTGCTAGGCCTGCAAAAAATGCTTCCTTACTTCTCAGTGACAGTCTTCGCTCCAGTTAGAGGACAAGAAGATGCTTTTTTTCTTGGTACTGATAAAATGTATTTTGTGCCAGCAATATAGCTACAAAAGTGTGCTGCTGTGTTTCTATTGTTTCATTCTGTGAAGAACAATATAATGTTTCATATATATTTCACTATGAAGTGTTTTGTGCAATAATGTACAGAGGTGAAGAGTTAAATAACAAATAAAGGCAAAAAAATTTAATGTCAATGTAGGCTTTTAGTAAAAGGAAGGAATTAAAGAGGGAGGAAACCTTTCTTTGAGATCTTAATGACAAGCAGTGGTTGAGAGAGGAGCAGATAGTTCTGAAGGGAGTAAGGAAGCCCAGCAGCAATTGCTTAATAGAGAAAATTCTTGAGAAATAAATACCAAAATTTGAAAAACACTGTTGTGTGGTGTTAGGAGACTATAGCTATACCCCAATTCAACAGACGAGAAGGGATAAAGAGAAAGGAGAATTCAGGAACGTACAGATCTCAACTGAGTTTTTTGAGGTTCCAGTGGGAGAGGATATAGTCCTCTGTCTTGGAGTGACAGCAGTCTTACAGCATCCTGAAAGTCCCTAGACATTTTGAATGCATGGTTTTATGATGACTGTGAGGAGAGATTTGCGGTATTGCAGAGGGAAATGATGAAAGTATGAATAAAGATTTTAGTGGAGGCAGGGTCGAGGTAAGGATTCTGGCAGTATGCCAGAGATGGTGTTAGACATATTGACAGGGGAGAGGCAGGGAGAAAATGTAAGCTCAGGATGAGGAATGACTTGAAGGTGTTAGTTTGCTCCCAAGGATAGACAGTAAATCTTAGTTTATTGGTACCTAATGCTCCAAGGTCCATGTATGCTGTAACAGATAATATAACAGTATATTACACAATAAAGTAAAGGCTTGGCAGAGAAGGAGAGATGCCAGCTGTGCCACTTTTGTGGTAACAGAGACAGACTATAAAAATATTAGAATTTTTAATATCACTGTGCCACCCTAATAGGAAGCAGTCTGATGGTAGTAGTTTTAATGTATGATTGCTTTTAACTTTGTGTCCTAAGACACGTACTAGTGTCTTATATGATTCTGATCTTTAAGAATTACTTTTCCATTAAGCAAGTTTTCAGAATGCCCAGCAAATCACTTTGTTTCTCTGTTAGATTTTATAGGGGTGAATTTTAAAACACATAGCTTTATTTAATAGCTTAAAGTATTGACTGTAACAGTTAAGAGCAATTTAGTGTTGTGTCTAAGAAATAATATAGACCTTATGCAGAAAAATCTAAGGTCATTGGAGAAGTGTTGATTTTAGGAGGTGGTGGCAAAGGCCAATGTAGGAGCATCTAATAGTACTTTTCTCTGTCAAACTTGTTTGTTGAACACACTTTTGCAGCTCTGGTGGAAGAAGTTTATTCTGCTCAACGGGAGCGTGATGAGGCTGTCATGGCAAGGCTTAGGTTAGCCAATGAAGAGAGAGATGAAGCATTTCTACGAGTCCAGCGTTTAGAAGAATCTCTCAAAGAGTAAGTATACATTTCCTGCACCATGTAAAAAGGCTGTTGTGCTAGTCTGTGACAGTCATAAACTACTCAATAGTGGATATAGGAAAACTTAGCACATCTGTGCAATAAAATAGACTAGGGCTAGTCTTACTGTGTTATTGGTCAATTTGTTAGCTGTTCTGTAAAACCATATTTTTCTCTGGAGACTGATAGAAGGTGGAAAATTTTGATCTCAAAAATTAAAAATATAATCAAAATGCTTAAGTATTGATTTATTGAGGGAGAAATAAGATGAATGTGACATTTTATAGGGATCTTTTGACATAGAGTACCAGAATGTCAGTTGAAAGTTGCAACATATAGGAAATCAATCAAGCCTTTAAGCCCACTAGACATTTCCTTCAGCAAAATTTCTACTAATTATATGGGTGACACAGTAAAAATATATTCTTTTTTCCCTGTTTTTAGTGTAGGAGCAGTCTGTACGGTAATAAGGATACAATAAAATCATAGATTTTTATGTATTCCATTTTAACACAAGAGAAATAGGCAGTCATGTTAAACAGAACTAAGTTAGGAGAAAATTACTAAAAGTACTTTCTTTCTCCCTTTGGGGTATAGGCAGCTTTGAAGCTACAGTTTGCTTCTCCATACAATCCTTGTCCATTTGAGTTGTGATGATCTTGGTGATCATCTTTATTAGTGCCCCAAAGGGTAGTCCCACAAAGACTACAGTGACTGAGAAATTTCTCCGACTTTTCTGCCAGGAGAGACACAGAGCAAACAAGCATTTCATGGCAGGAAACTGAATAGGTGCAGTTAACTAAATGTTAGTTAACTAAATGACAGGTAATTATGTTTTAAATAATTTATTCTACTAAGAACACTCCTCTTTAGGACAGAAAACAAGTCATCTTCTTGTGAATAGAGCCTATTTTTTGTGCATATACATCTGAAATCTGGCCTTAAACAGCAATCTCTGAGAAAATTATAAATGTGCTTTAAATTCGTGGAAAAGACATCATAAGTGTGAGCCTCACTTGACTCTCAAATTTCTTCTGCCTGTCTTGTAATCTTGTATGTTCCAAAAGTAAAGAAAGTTTTGTATGGCTCCAAACATCACATGATCATGTATATAAATAGTTAGCATAAACTCAAGATCTTTGATCTTAAAGCACTCAATTAATGCAGAAAATTAATTATTATGGTCAACAAACCTGGTCAATGACTTTTGGGTTTCTGGCCTATTGCTGCTTTTTCTGCAGTGGAATCCATAGACACATGGGTGGCAGTTCTTAACACACGACTCCCTCAGAACACCTCCACTTATTTTCCCTTCAACCCCTTCTGTCTGCTTCACTCATGTCCTTGAAAACTGACTCAGTTCTAAGCAAAAGTATGAGAAAACAGAAGGAACTCCATTTCTCAGAGAACATGTACCTTACTCAAAAACATGTCATTAGAAAAGGCATTGCATACACTGGTAATGCCAAAATAGTACTTGTTCCCAGGAGAGTCAGTAACTCCTTTGACTGATAGTTTGAAGCCAAGCTATTAAATTTTATTGCTATCATTTAGAGAACAGCAATTATACTAGCTGTTGTCCACTTGGGTGTTCTTTCCAATGCTTTATAGAGAGGTCTGAGATCCTGATGCCATTCACAGTTTCACAACTGGTATAGGAGATTTCCCTGTGGAGAACGCCAGCTTTCTTTTCTGACTACCACCCTTGATAGTTTCTTCTTTCCTTATGGTGGTTGTTCAAAAGGTCAAGTTCCCCATCTCAGATGTGGAGCACACAGAAGTTTGGGGGTTTTGTAAAGAACTTTGGCTACTTGTGCCACACTCATCAAGTTTTAGAGCACAGGTCACTCTTTCCATCTGCTTTGGACTTATTCCAATCAGAGAACTTTACAAGAGTGCAATATTGAACAGCCTGCCAACCTTTATCAAATGCTTTAATGCTTTCTTTAAATTAGCAGCTGGAGCAGTTCTATTGTCATTATTTAACTGTAACAACGAAATTTCTTTCAGCTTGTTGGCCCTAGGGGTTATGTTATCAGAATGCTTAGAAGTGGGGTAGGAGGACTCCTTGCTTACTGCTGTTTAAAATCAAGATGTTTTCATTCATTGTCTATGCACTGCACAGGGAGACTCAGTGGGGAAAATACACAGCTCTGGATGCTACTTTTTAAAAAATATTGTCACCTAAGGAGGTGTTTGTATACCTACAGACAGATCTCATGTGGCAGTAATATGCTGAAGGTATGCTTATGGCAGAAGTTCATGTTCTTTTTCCCAGTCCCATTTCTCCCTAAGGTGTCTTGCTTACCCAGCCTGTTGGTTGGCTGGGTGATTTTGTTGACCCACACTTTTAGCAGTGTAGAAGTCCTCTGGAGAAGCTGGGTCAGTTCTGCCAATTTACTTTGACAAATACCGTTCTTTTCATTGTGAATACAAACTAGCTGGAGATCCATTTCTAAGTCCCACATGAAGTGGCACATAGAACAGTGTAAAAACCTAAAGCAGGAACTCTACAAGGATCCAGCACTGAGAATTTATAGTAATTAATATTATTATGTTTGTTATTCTATTATTTGTGTTACTTTATATTCATAAAGTCAAACCCAGAAAAGGTTACCTTTACTTTATTTTGTTTAGTTCTGCTGACTGAATATTTTAAAGTAGCTATTGCTTGTGAGTGCTGTATAAATATACCAACTGTTATACACTGATAGTATATTCTGAAATATTTATTTTTAATTAAAAAATTTCTACACTGGTTGATTTAGTATGCCATATGTACTGTTACCTGCTAAAACTAATGGAAAATGTGGTAGCATGCTGTCAAGTGTTCCATAATGTTTGCTATCTAAAATCATTGCTTTGGAGCAGTGCCTGTCATAACACTGCTGAAAACGTGTTGCTGTTTAGAAGATGCTTAATGGCACTATATCTGTCTTAAAACGTCATAGACTGCTTTTAGGAGAAGTCACCATTAAGTAGCAGTGGAGTGGTAAGGTAACTTTAATATGTTCATTTTTCCAGAAGAGAGCTCTCTGTCCATTTAACTAACCTTAGGTAAAATAAAATGTGTACTATCCCATTTATTAGATTTTTTGTGCTATTACTTACTACTTACTTTTACCAGACAGTGTTCAATGGTGTAAGACTAAATTCCCCGTATCATCTTTGTATTTGACAGGTCAATATATGTTCTGTTGAAATAGAAAGGGAGGAAAGTGCAGGCAGGTTTGTTCCAGAATTAAATAAGGGCCTTGCAGAGAATTGGCTTAGCTTCCTATTTTATGCAAGATAAAGAGTCAAAATATTTTTAAAGTAACTTCAACTGGTTTGAGATTTTTCCCTCATTTTGGAAGAAAGAAGTAGTAAAAGAATTACTTAAAAATTAAAAAAAAAAACCCTATCAACAGAAGTCATGTTTTCTATCATTTGGGGTGCAGTAAAAACAAAACAAAACAAAAAAACATCATGTAAAAGTTGTAAGCCCAGAAATAAATAAAATAAAAGCATCAGCCATTTCTATCACTGGGGAACTTTTTTCATCTAAGCACATATGAACAATTGATCCTTGTAGTCATATATAGCAGTAAACATTAATAACTTAACAGTCTGAAGTCAGTGCTGAAGATATGGAGCATTATTGAAAGATGGAGTCGAGCAGGTGGCACTTTAATATGTTCAGTGTCATGGTTGACTCTAAAGACTAGTAGAATGAAATTACTTGAGGTTCTAAAGATTTAAAAAGCGAACTCATTTTGCTGCACTAAGGAAATGCTACTGATCAGGCTTTCTGTGTCCCTTTTTTCTAGGCTAGAAAATATTAACCCTGAAGAAAATGACATGGTAAGCCATTCTCTGAGGAGATTTCTTGATGTCAGTCTTATATCTTAGAGGCTTAAGTTCAATTGAGTGGGTTTCAAGAACTAAGATGTGGGAAAAAGAAGAATTGACACACTAATAATGTACATCTTTGCTGCAATATGAAAATTCAATAACTTCACTCAGTCAATTTACAATTCACATGTGCCTATTAATTAAAACCCTATATTAAATAAAATATATTAAAACTTCATGTCTGACTAACATATAATGCTGTTGGTAGACATTACAGGAATTACTGAACAGAATAAACAATGCAGACACAGGGATAGATATACTGAAGAATGGAGCTATAATTCTGAACCGAATACACAGGACCAAAGAACGTAAAAAGAAAATAATAGCTGAGGAAATGAATGCAGTAATAGAACAACGGGATGCTGCTTTATCTCAAGTAAGTCTCTACAAGGATATAATCACTCAATAGCAAATTTCTTTTTTTTCTTTTATTTTTTGGAGGGGAACAGGGGCTGGTTTACTTTAGGTGAAGAAAATTATTTTGTTTACTTTTCTGTCTTGAAAATCTCAGAGGAGAGCCCTTCTAATAAATGTCTCGTTGCTGATCAACTTTTTTCGTCATGGTAGTAGTGTCCATTAAAATGGCATCACTGTGTTTCGTGAAAAAAGTTATGTTTGTATTTTTTGTGCTTCATTACAACATGTAGTGTAGACATTACATGTCCTCTTTCTAAAACAAAATTGTTTTCAGTGAGTTGACCAATCTAAAAAGCTATTAAGAGCTTAGTTTTGCAGTATGCTGTATTTGTGAAATGCATTGGATGACAGTTAACTGAGATGGAAGGATTTATAAAAGGTTATCAGTAGCAAAAATATACATTAAAGGAAGGTAACAGTACTACATGCAACAGTGCAAGCAATTACTCCCTTTGTTGCTTTACATTCAGGAGATAAAAATCAGCATGTGGTCCTTGACTCCCAAAATCTTACCCATCTACTACGTGACTTGAAAGAATCTGGGTTCTTCTTTCTGCTCAGATCACTCATTGCCTGCAATTTCCTATTTTGACAGAACGTTAATGGTCTTCATTCTCTTCACCACAAAGAGAGTCTCCTTGCTCTTCTCATGGAAGAGTTTTTCTGTCGTTTTTTTGGTTTGAGTTTAGGTTTTTTATCCACCGTTTTTTAAACAGAATTTTAACTCAATAGGAATAAGTTGTAGCGAGTCCAAGCAGGGAATGTATCTCCTGAGAAAAGATCTTAGACTGGATGAAGGCTCCATATATATTTATGCCAGGCAAGAAATTTCATCTGACTCTTCCAATAATGAAAATTTTTATTTTTAATGTAAGTAACAAAAGTTGGCCCACATGTAATTAACTTCTACTAGATTTAAAGTCAGGTTTGTAATCTTTAATGATATCAATAATGTTAATTGAATTTATGTTCTATTGAGAAGTGCTCCGATAAAACTGCCCCTTCTATAAACACTGTAATTTTCATGCTTTTTTCAGTCATTGTTTTTACATTCTCTCCTACTTGAACCTTGAAAGCCCCATCCGCCTGATGTTTAAAATATTTTGTGTGTCTGTCAGTATGTATTGCAAGGAATCTTAATGCATTATTGGTGGTATCTTACTTTCTTAGTCTATTTTTTTTCTTTTTATAATAATATTGCTGGGATGTTTCCCAGCACAGCTACTGGGAAACATCCAACAGCCCTTCCAAAAGTTTGTTCTTTCTTTGCACAGGGCATTTGAAAAGTGAGCAGCTTGTAACAGGAAAGCTTTCAGCAAAAGAGAAAGATATCTTGATATTATTATTTTGATTTTTTCAGCTTTTGATTCTTTGTTGAAGTGGACTTTCAGGCATACTTGGACCATAAAATTTCTATGAATGTCAGAAGAATATAATTTTCATATCATTTTAATATACTTTTTAATTTAATTGATTTAAAGCTGCCTGTTTAAGGACTAATATTTTCCAAGCAATCAGCTTGAAAATTAATGAAGATAATTAATAAAGATATTTATTTTAGATATTAATATCTAATATAGTGTCACCACTAGCAAAGACATCTTTAGGCATATCAGCTAAAAGCACAGCTAATGTTAAGTAGATACTGCAGCTGAAGAAATAAATTAATAGAATAATAAATCCTCACAAAATGAAGATTTAAATATTTGGTATTAAGCTGTAGTACAATGATACAGCTAGCCATTTATACCACCATTATTTTCAATTAATTTTTTTTTATAAATCTATTTGTCATGTGTTTTTAAATATGTGTTGTTTTTACAGCTGTTGAATCTAGAAAATAGGTCCTTGAAATTGAAGCTATCTTTTCAACCTGTGTTTCTCACTTGATGACTCCTTGGGAATTCGTACCATACTTGAATTATTAGTAGTCTTTTGTTAACATTGCAATAGCAGTAGTTATTACAGTGCTAACAGCAAGAACAATAGGAGAGGGATTCAACATTAGACCACAAAGGGACTAGATATAATTCAGGGGATGTATATGCTTAGCATAACAAATGCAAATTATTGGAAGTTAGATCTGGGGTTGCCTCAGGCGTTCATAACATCTGCAAGTTAAAATCTTTTTGTGGAAGTGACATCAAATATGAAGGGTGGAATTGAGAGCAGGTTGAGAAGAAGCAGAAATAGAGTAAACCATTTGGCATGCAGTGGCTATCCTCTGGAAAACACAGTTGTAAAGTTCAGAGGTCACTGGGCAATGGAGGTTGAATGTTTCATGGC
Source organism: Certhia americana (assembly GCA_018697195.1). Classification (NCBI taxonomy): domain Eukaryota; kingdom Metazoa; phylum Chordata; class Aves; order Passeriformes; family Certhiidae; genus Certhia; species Certhia americana. Next base: position 38,877,377 of record CM031861.1, read on the forward strand.
ACATAGTGTTGCTTTGTTCCTGTTTACTGTTATGTGGTGCTGAAGACAGCAATGTCATTTGGGTGGCCATCATAGCTAGATCCATATGATAGAGAACTACATACACGATAACAAGTGTTTGGGCTGACTGTTTAGTGAAGCTGCATTTATTAATTTTGACTGTGATTTTCTTCACAATAGCCTGGCATTTAGCAATTGAGCACAGCAAACATAGGTAGTGTCTAGCTTTTGGAATTTAACTCACAGGATTTCTGATTTTTCTGAGTAAGAAACAATAATGTGAAAGCCTTCACAGTTCAAACACATTGCTTTGATTTCAAGTGAGGAATAAAGTATATTTCTAGAGAATGAACGTTCTATAAACTATGCATTTCCTATGACCAGGTAAATACAGATTACTTCCAACTCATCTCTTAAATTCAGTTTTATAATGCTTTTTCTGGTAGCTATACTATGAGCTAAATATTTAGATACTAAATGAGCTGCATTTAACTGGACTGCAGTTGCCACACACTCAGTGATTAGCTAGCTGTGATTCTTCTATTTAAATTTTACTTGAATAATTTTTTTTATTCTTCAAAAAAATGGAGAGCACTGTACATGTCTTGGAAAGGCCATGAGAATGTTTTTTCTAGCTGTAACATCCAAGAACCTCTGCATATTTTTTGAGATTTCCAGCATGAGTATTGCTTCTTACTAGGAAACGGATTGAGGCACTTCTATCACTGTATTGAGCTGTGCAAGTGTATGTAATCTCAGATCTTTCACTAGATTGCTAAGCAAATATGCAAACTACTTTTTGTATGTGTGAAAACAAATGAAATGGTATAAACTCAAATATTTGATACGACTTTTAGTATGTATTTTCAAGTGAATAATAAACAAACAACTAAAGCATGGCTAAACATTGACATCCATCTTCTCCTGTATCAACCCCCTTAAAAAAACAAACTCAACAGTTTGGTTGTATTTGCTAAGATATGTTTGTTAGTGAACAGATATTGTGTGATACTGAGGATCTTCAGTGTGTTTTATGGCTGATCCTCTGAAAGAAATTAAACATCATTTTCCTGTCTGTAACGTTCAGTTTTGTCTTAACCCATTTGAGGAAAAAAATTATTTGTCCAGTTCATCATAATACAGTTTTACCTTCTTGAGAAATCTTTCTTGCTTGTGTAATCCAGTTAGTGACAGACATTTAGTAGAGATTCCATGTGACATAGTCACATTGTGTGATCCTCATAAAATACTCTAAAGAAGTGGTTTCCAGCAGGAGGCAATACAGTACAATGTCTCTGCCACCTATTAGCCGCATTATACCTTATGGACAGGAATGTTAATATCATTACGGGGTTGGCAGCTGAAGACTTGAGTAAGTCATTACAATTACTTTTCTTCTGGTTTAGACAAGAAAGGGGACCTTTTAATTGGTACATCTTGAAGGAAGTGATTTTTTTAAAGCTCATTAAGAGATTAGGAGATTGTGTGTTTGATATGTTTCTAGTCCTAACTAATTCTATAAATGTGGGAGTTTTTTAATTGGTAACAGTCAGTTCTATACAGAGTTTTAAATATTGAAAATATGTATAGTTTCCTGTTAAGGAATAGCAGTGGTTTCATGGCTGGCAGAGTATCATCTCTAGTACATTGATCTTGAAGCAATAACATAACTGGCAAGCAAACCTGGTTTTACAGCTTTGAATAGTTTGACCACATCCTGCTGTGCAGGAACATGCTTATGACTGTTCATGTAAAAAATTGGCAGGCACCCAGTTGCTCATCTGAAGCAAGTTAAAGAATCCTTCTCCATTTTGTGGCGCTGTTTGGCAGCAGGCAGCGCTTTATCGTCATTGAAAACAATGACGAGATGCACTATGCTTGACTTCCCATCATTATCAGTTTCGACTAATGACTAATAACTGACAAATGTCTGTACTTCCAACTAGTCAGCTTCTTGCTAGCTTTTTTATTTGTTTTTATTCTGCTGAAGCAGTTTTCCTCCTTTTGCACCAAGTAGCATGTAGAACTCTGTGTTGTCTCTGATTCACAGAGCATTAGGGCATTCTCAGCACAGGATTGAACAGGTCTTACTGAGTTAGTGAATCCAAGAGCTGTATGAAATGTAAAAACAAGAAATGTAAATGAAAAAAAAAGATATTTACAGATCTTGGACCCTTAATTGGGGAATACTCAGGTGACAGGTTAGAATGCCTCATGACTCTTGGGACAGAGGTGATCCCTTTGCAAGCCAAACCACAGTTTGGGACATTTTTTTTTGTAGTTTTAATTATAAGTTTGGTTTTATACTCTGTGTTTTGGAACATTTTGGCACTTCTTGATTAAGTACGTTAATCAAGTTCTTGCCTGGCAGGAGCACATCTGACATTATCCTACTACCTGCTCTCTCAAGATGCTTACCCTACTTTGCCACTGATATTTGGGAACAGGAAAAGAAGAGGTAGGATGCTGTATTCACAGTTGTTTATGAACCAGGCAGCTGTGGTTGGGTACTGATGATTTTGGTCATGAACTTATTTCAGGAGTAAAGTGAAAGTAAAGGGAATGTTTATTGTACTTTGAGGATCCAAGAACCATGCTTGTTCACTAATGGCTGGTTTCCTTTGGGAAGGCAACAGCAAATTGCTGTTGTTCTGATTTGCATCATTTTCTCTGAGAGGTAGCTGATGGATGGGCATGGGGAAATTCCTTGCCAGCAGGATGGTTAAACAGAGAGAGGACACCTGTCTGCAAGATACCCCTTTTTGTCCTTTTAGTTCAAGTCCTGAGAAAAAGCAATGGGGGTATGTAGTAAGATAATAGAGTAGATTAAAAAAGAAAACTAATTTGAGATTTAACATTAACAATTGTACAGTGACTACATGGAGTAAAGTAGGAGAAGTTGAAATAGTTGTCAGTTTTATTGGGATTTATATCAGTGGCCTCAAGTAAAGCTCACAGATGTCCCTTCTTTGGAGGTAAGTCTGGGTAAAAGGGATCCTGAAGGGAAATCACAAGAAGCCAAGTTGGATGAGCAGTGGTTGTGATTAGCAGTATTAGTTTTAGTCTGTTTAATTGCATTGCACTGCAACAGTGCTTTAAAATGTCACATTTCATTACCTCTGTACCTAAGTAAAGATAATCCTTTGAAAGTGTGACTATATTCATGATTTTGGAAGTCCATATTATACTGAACATGGTTAAATCCATGATGTTTTTGCTCCTTCTCAGAATAAACCAAGTGAATCTCACCAGGTGCCAAACTGAGCCAGTGATTGCTGTGTTTGGGACACATAGAGTAAAATAATTGTGAATGATGCTGAAGAGCATCAGAAATCTTTTGCATCTCAGAAAAGAGCAGGTTCTTCACTACTTGGCCACTTAGTTTTTCTAAAAACACACACAGTTTGAAAATATATAATAATTCTTTTCTTTCCAAGATGATTAGGTGTGCTCTGACTCTCTACCGTAGGTATATTTGTGCTGGCTTTAGCACGAATATTTTCCAGGAGAAAATTCCGTTAAATATTTGGCTACATTTACGAGATCATGAAGTATTTTTTGCCTCTGAAGTAGGAACTTTCGTCCAGTGGAGACTTAACAAGAGAGGAAACTGGCCAAATTTGGTTTCTTACATGGGCTTTCTGATTTCTGTAGAATGTCCCCCCAAAAAATAAGGCCTGTTTAATCTTTTGCCATAGCACTTTCTTTAATTTGATCAGGGCATATAATTCAGAGTTTTCAAAGCATTAGAAATCTGAGGAGTGGTGAGATGTTCAAACAGGATAGTAGGAGAAGACTGAGGGACAAAAATCAATGTTTGTTGTGTCAGTTTGTCTCTCACACTGGCATAGCAGAGATTGTGATTTCTCTGTAGGGAGGTATCTGTTAATAGAGCATGAAACTCTGGTTTCACTGGAGTTGGAATTTCATTAGTAAAAGCAAGTATTTTGCAGTTTATTCCTTAGTTTAGACTTCACTGAGGCTTTGGCTGCACAAGGTCTTGCGTTTTTTGAGTTAATACTTCTTGCAGCTTGAAGTGCAGGTTAGATGGTAGGTCATTAGTGGAGGGAGAAGAGAATCTGAAAGAAATTATCCTGAGGAGCTGTTATACTGAACTTTTGTATTTAGTCCATGAATGCTAAGTGTGAGTAAATATGTAAATGTTAATGAAGTGTTTCCTTGAAGAGAGGGATTATGGTATTTCTTTTTGAGCTTTAGAAGCAAAATTTTAATTGATACTGCATTTCTTCTTTTTACTGCCATAAGGTTTTGACTGAATGATGCCTGGAAACACATCATTGTTTGCATTGTTAAATCACCTGTTGTTCCTCTGCAAACAGTGTGTTGTGCAGAATTCAGAAAATACATGTCTGCATAGTATTTGAGGGCAATATCAAGCTTGATATCTTTAATTGTAAAGTTTAATGAATTTCCAGTTGAACATTCCTCCTCTCTTCAGTACCTAGAAACTCCTCACCCCTTTGAAAATGGCAGTAAATTTGCATGCAAGCTTGTTCCATTAATTGCTATTTGACTCATTTATCATGGGCTAAGCTTTATATTCTCACAGCTTAGTCTTTCAAGCCAATTTCTGGAATTAATTTAAATATTTAATGTCAAAACCTTAGGATGAAAGAGAGGAAAAATGTTTTGTATGCTTATTGATCACCTGTTCCAGTAGCAGCAACCCACAGAGAAAACTTCCAATGTAATAAAAGCAGAATTCAAACAGTATTCCCTCTGAAGAGTATCACTGTGCATGCAGTAAGGTTTATAGGTATCAAAACTCTGCATGCAGTAAGGTCTGTAGGTACCAAAACTCTTGTAGAAGTACCTTAAGTAAGTTTTCCATGATACTTAACTCTTCACAGTTTCAAGTACTGAATGTTGAATCAGATTTCATTTTGGTTAACTGTTGGATAAAATGTTGGATTTTCTAAAAAATTAGAAAAAAATTAAAACTGTGCTTTGTATGAAAAGCTGGTTTCCTTAGTCAACTTCCTAAGAAAACTCAATGAAAAATTATTTTATTATTTTGGATATGCAGATGAGTTCATATAAGAATTCTTTTGATAATCAACAAAGAAGATTTTTGTGTTTCATTTTTATCATTAATCTGGAGTCTAAAAAGGCTAATATGCCTGGCCTGCATGTTGACTTGCTTGTCTTGCCTTGACCCTCCTTCAATGTTCATAAGTTGCAATTTTGTGTTTTATTATGCCTCTATTAGCGTGAACAAATAGTGGTGGATCTGAAGCATATGAAGTAGTTCTGAGCATCTGATATCCACATTAACCCCTTTCCAGAATGGGGAGGGAGGCATTTCTTTTGGTTTGGTTTGGTTTGGTTTGGTTTGGTTTGGGGTGTTTTGTTTGTCTGGGTTTTTTTGGGTTTTTTTTTTTTTTTTTTTTTGTTTTTTTGGGGTTTTTTTGTTTTTTTGGGTTTTTTTGTTAGATTAGCGGTAGTCAAGTCCTATAGACTGAATACCATTTGTGTCAGAATGCACAAGGCGAATTCCTGGAGTGCATCTTTGAGTTTGCTTAGATCAAAAAAGGAATCCAGTTTGTTTTCTCAGATAGCACTCCATGGTGCAGAACAAAGCATAATAAGTAGAGAAAGTGCTAAGTAGCATGCAAAATGTGTATTGCATGAAATTAAGGATAAAAATGAGATGATTTTAAGAAAGAGAATGAGATTATTAAAATAAATAGGGAAGTAAAAGCTATCAATGTTCTCAGAGAAAGTATTCTTCTATGTTTATATTCAGACTTTTTCCTTTGAAAATTATGAGACTGCTTTATATGCAGACTTTTGTGGTGCTGATTTTTGTCCTGTCGTCAAGATGTAAATGACCTTGGTTACTTCAAGGAGAAATAGGTTTCAGACTAGTAGCATAAATTGCAAATAAAGTGATACACGGAATGTGAAGTTTGGATTTAATTGTGCAGTGGAGATATCTTCAAAGAATAGCAGGCAAACTATATTGGTCATCATGCCACTTCTACACCAGTAATTGACTAAGAGTGTTGTGGGACATGGAGCTAAGAAGAATGAATAGAGATGATTTTTGTTGACTTAATTTATTTTTATTTCCAGAGTCCCTGAGGTGAAATATTGACCTCTCTTCCAGCATTGCAATACCCTCCACAGTCATCCTTATGATTCAGCAAGTGTGCTAAGCTGTAAAGAGAGGAGATGAGTAAGACAGCTAAGGTCTAGCAGTAACAGAGGATGTAAAGAAAAATTACTGTGATGATGATAAGATGATTATTCAGTTTCAACAAAACTGCAGATGATTGTAACCGAAATTTGGAAATTAATTTTTTTTGTTAGTTCCAGTTCTTTCTAGATTTTTAACTGTTTCTAAATGATCAGGTAACATTTCTTTCTTGGTTTGGTCTGAATATCATGGCTTTTGGTTGTGAAGCTGTTAATCAATTCTTCCATGTCCTTGGGCTTGATGAAATTATTTTACATATTCTGGTTTAAAGTGTGTAGTGCTACTAACAAAAAAGAAAAAAAGGAACAAGAAAATCTATCAATATTCTCTTTATGAAAGAGAGATTTCACAGTAGCATTAACTTATCTCTGTCTGGTTCACCAAGTATGCCTACATTTGTTTGTTGTATGGCTTTACTGTTTCGTGCTTCAGATTGTGAGTATCTAGGATTTAGCCTCTTTTCCATGTTCTGTTTATTCACTGTTAATTATTTTTCAAGCTGAGTTGCTTGAGAACAAGAAAAATTTAGCTTCCATTACCCTCTATTGCAAATGAAGGACAGGCTTTCCTATTGCGTGTAGTCTACATGTGATTGTAAGATGTTCTTGTAAGGGAACTTTTTGATGCTTTCTGATGTTAATGGTTTGTTGTCATTCTTTTCAGTCATGTTTTTTATTTATTGTTGAATATTAAGCAAAAAATATCATTTTAGTTTATAGATTACTTTTGTATTGAAAATACTTCTTTAAATTACACAATTCAAATGCATAGAAATAAGGACCTTCTTAAAGGTCCTTAAAAAGCTGTGACAATGTAAAAAGTATACTTGTAGTGTTAGCTATAACAAAAGAAAAATTATTGCAGATGAAGAATACTATTACATCATACAAGTATGACAACTTTTTGCAGTTCTGGAGTTGTTATCAGAAATACAGAATAAAAGTGGCTAACTACACAGCATTTAATTGGTGTAAAATACTAATGCAGTAATGGTTATGAATGTACATGTTATATTGTTAATAACATAGAATTGATAACTACCCTTTGAGAGAGAGAGGAATTTTAACATTACCTAATATTTATTATTTACTAGCCATAAATATGTAAATCTAAGTCTATATATACAACTGCAACAGTTATTGGTAATCTTTCAGTTATGCTGTTGCTTATTTCTTAATTAGCTGTAACAGCTTTCTCTGCTGTCTGCAGAAGTATTACCAAAGGTTAGAGAATTCCCAAAAATCGGGGTAAAGCTCTCTATCAAAAGAATGGCTACGAACACTTGGATCCAAGTTGTATATTGAGATGACTTTTCACTAATAGGTAAAATTTCTTTCAAGTCTTGTTATGAGGAATTTCTTATTTCAGAGAAGGTATTACAGATCCCAGCAATGCTAGGAAAAAAAAGTTTTCACTAATTTTTTCCTGAAAGTGCCCCATACAGTGTCTTGTATTCAATATGGGAGTGAACACTAGGCCTCTCTGTGAGTTTAATTCCTTCATGTTTAAGACAAAGTTTTTCTTTCTTAGTCTACAAGCATTTTTTCAGCCTCATTGTTGGGGCTGTTCACAATCAAAATGTTAGTATTTCAACTGAATCTTAGTCAGAAGAACAAATCTTGAAAGAGTCACTGTGAAAAGGAGAGCATCCAGTGCCAGCCCTCCAGAAGAAACTGCAAAATTATTGTTAACATTTTATGCCAAATCATTCCATCACTGTAGGGCCAGCCAACAGCTGTGTCTCCTTCCATGTTCTCCTTATGTCATGTACAGTGTCTTCTCTGGTATCTAGACTCTTCTCAGCAGTAGTCATGCATTTTACCCATTTTTGTTTACTTTGGCAGACAGGTCTATCACTTCTGCTTTCAGAAGTTCTCGTAACATTCTTCTATGTGTTTTTCTTAATTTTTTCTCCCCTTAGGGTGTCCTGTCCTCTATATATGAAGAATGGAATTGCTGGGATGAGAACAGTGTTGGTAACTGTGTGGGTCAAAGGCAGCTGGTTTTAGGCTTAAGCATTTCTGCTTTTAAGTAACTTATCTGTAAGCTTTTCAGTGACTGTTATTTAAAGCTGCAGGATCAGGCTACTTGAAAAGGTGCATCTATTTGGGTATCTGGTTACATCAATCTCTGTAAAACACCTCAATGAAGCTAAAACTAAATTTTGTTACAGAGATAGAATCTTCAGATTTAGCCTCTGTTTAATATTTGCAAAGTCTTATTCATGTACCAAAATGTACAGGCATTTCTCTATGTTACCAAAGCTGAACAACACATAATTTCGAAATGTATTGTTTTGTTTTAGTTTTGCAGAGCTTTGGTTTACTTTCTTGAATCTTTCTTTGTGCCTTTGCGTTCTGTGTGTGATTTATTTAAAATTTGGGCAAAGCTAATTAATTTCTCAATTTTTAAAAATTATTTTCATTCCACTTTTCAGTGTATATAAACAAACTAGAAAAGCTATCTGAAATTCAGTTTATATATTTGCTGTTACCTAGCTATATTTGCTGTTACTTTCTCTGTATTGATGAGACAGAAACTGTTTTCACAATAACATTTGAAGATTCATAATTAGTTACTTCATTTTCACCCTTTTGCTTAGGTAAAACACTGCCATTAGTTTTGCTTTCAGATAGTTATGTCCTTCAGTATTGAAGTTTTCTAAAAATCCATGGAAAAAAGAGCAAATAGTACAGATTAGGATCATTCATTCAAAAAGCATCTGTTGTCTCTGACTTAGCTGCCGAGGTTTGTGTTTTCACCTCCCTATTTGGTGTTTCAGTTTTTAGTAATCTCTAGTTTAAAGTAGCTTTTATTACATGTTAAACAAGTTTTTTGTGGACATATTATACAGGAAATATTCAAGAACTGCTACTTAAGCAACTGATGGCTCAATTGAGAGTACAAAATTTATTAGGACAAAGAATCAGTATGTACTACAAGGTACACCTGCAATACCATGATTACAATAACAGAATAAAAGGATTTTAAAACTCTGCCACCTATACAGTGATCCATGATACTGTTTTCTTGAAAAAATGTAATGATATTTAAAGATGGACCAGAAGTATTCCTGTCCTTTTGTGCAGTAAATGCCAACTTAATGTTTCGGCAATAGCCTTGTTTGCATATGGATTTTACAAAAATCCATTGAAGATTATTTGAAAACCAGCTCATTAGAATGACAGATTGCTTACCAAATTTTGTTTTCTTGTCAACTAATATTAGTTACATTCAATTAAACAAGGTTGTACTTTCTAAAAACATAATCTCAGTCAGCAGCTGAGTGCCTTGCTAATATCTGCAAATCAAATTCCTAATTTCTAGACCTAGTTGGAAGATTAGGCTGTGAATGTTTCTAAAATTTCTCCTTTTCATATAGCTTTCACGTTTTCACTACCTCTGTTCTACTATATATATTATTCAAGTACCAACACTGCAGATTATTAAGTGAGGGTGAGGGAAGGGCTTTAAACAAAAGCAATTGTCAGCTTTCTGTCATGGTGTGTTGTCAGATGTTTGACAAGCTGTCTTTTGGCCACAGGCCATCTGAAGCTGACTACTCTTCTGAGGAACCAGCAAAACGTGGCCACACGAACCAATAGCTCCATGTCATTTGGTGACATCAATAAAGCAAAGGTTTGGGTTGTAGTAATCCAGTTCTGACATTATCTTGTTGGTTGATTAAGATCCTTAAATTTTCTATGCTAAGTTGTCATCCCACAAAACAAGAAACTACTATTTACTAACTTGATTTGAGTGTTGGAAAAAATTATTTGTTTAAAAAGTGTTTATGGAAAGTTACAACATAATTATACTTAAAGAAGAATCATGTAATAAAGAGGATATGTATGGTAAAAAGGTGAAGTAAAACAGGAAAAAAAATGAAGTGGTGTAGTGAAGTGAACCTTATTCAGGCCAAGGCAAGAACTGAGAATTAGTGTGTATATTATGTGTACACTCTACCATGCAAAAGAAGGAAAGAAAGATACTGCATTTGAAGGAGGGGGAAACTAAAGAACTTGGAGAGGGAAGACTTATGTTTCCTCCTTTCGGCAGTGAAGGAGGAGAAGTAAATTTCTTTTTTAAAGTTTTTTAAAAATATGGTTTATGGCTTTCTGAAATTTGTGTTCCATCCATTAGTAACACATAATCTTTGACCAAAGATGCCTTGGAAAGGAGTATGTGGGAATTGCATTGATTTGGAAAATGCATGCTAAGACCAGAAATAAAATAAGTTCAGAATAATATTTTAATATTCAGATGCTCTGACATGCTTCTTGGTGACCTTTTTTGCAGTACTACTTAGTACTTAACTATGGTAGAAATTATTTCAGGTAGTCAGCAGAGTAGGTCCTGGTTTTTGCATAAGTAGTATATTAATGCATGTTCTGCTTAAATAGCAAATTTATTCCAAGATCTCTTGGGTGTTGTGGAATTTTATTCTTTTAATGGTTTTAAAGATATTGAGGTTAATTACTCTGAATTACTTTCTGTGCAGAATTTTCTGCTCTGAAATCTTCTCTATCTGTATCTCTATCTAACTGGACTTGCTGGAGTATCTGTATCTCTATCTAACTGGACTTGCTGATGTTCATTGAAAGTAAAACTGATTCTAGTCTAACTATTATTGTACTTGCTGACCTTTATTCAGTGGTTTAGAATTTAGCAAATCAAGACTTTTTTATTTTTGTCATTACTTTTAAAAGAGAATCTTGGCTCTTGAGTGCTCTTCTGCTCTTACAATAAAATTTTAACTATTGTTTTCCATTTGCCAAATTATTTGGAAGTATTGGTGTTTCCTTTGATTTTAAATATAACACTGACATGTGAATTATAATTTCATTGTACTGTGACAATGTCTAGTCTTTCTAAAACTGCAGTGGGGCGTGAGCAGGTGTACTACTTGTGTACTACTCATCTGCTTACATGCTTAGTTCATGCATTATGTATTAGACTTATAGGCATGAAATTAAAAAATCAAATTAATAACGTGACTTTGATGTAAAGCAGAAGTTGTTTATTTATATTTATGACAGGCAATTAGGAAAAAAAAAACCCTCTTAGTTTAGTTCAATGCATTTTTGCTTACTTTCAGACCCAGTACAGCCTCATGAATAAATGTTTGACTCCAGGTTACTAGGTTTGTGTTTTGATTAGAAACAACTCAGAGATGAGGTAAGTTTGTTAACTTATATGCAATGGGCACAGGAAAATGTGAAGGTGACCCAGTTACGTGGCTTCAGCAGCTCCTGCTGTTGTTTCCTCCTGCAGATCAGGAGTCTGTCAGCAGCCCCTGTTAGCATAGGCGTGGTCATCCAGTGCACAGCCAGCACAGGAACCCTGCCTGAATGACCTGTGAGTCACATACAGCTCAAGAATGTCACTTTTCCTTTCTCTGTTTCTTGCACATTTTTATAATGAGTTGCATTGATTAGGAAAGTCTACGTATGCTGAACTCATTAAAAAGTAGACCAGGGTTGTTTTGATCCTTGAAATGTCATCATTGCAAGGAAGTAAGAATATGTAGAGAATGCAGCTGGGTGGGTATCAGTGCTACTCAGTGCTGTGGAATCACTGCACGTGTAAGGATGGTTAACATGAAGGGTGTAAACAGTTAAACTTTATGGTCTAAATTTTCTGGATGTTTTACTGTACACTTACAGTTTTTTTAAAATATTAAAATGGAGATAAATGAAAACTTGTTTTGCTGCATTTGAAGTGTTCAGAAATAGACAGGGAGAGGAATGGTAGGAGGAAACCTAGTCATGCCTACAGCATATTATCTGCCTTAATACTACAGGTTGCAACTGCCTCATACAGACAAAGAAAACAAAAACATTTTATTTGAATTTTGATGCTTTTTGTTTTGTAGTTTTTTGAAGCAAGACACCATTACATTGCTACAAAAAAAAAGGAAGTGTTTACATCTAAATGTTTCTCTTACTAATAGAATGTAAATTTTTAAAGATGCATATGTTTCTGAGGACTAAACTCTACAAAAACACTTTTCTTTCTTGAAATTCCAGTAGTTCTAAGCTGCTGGGCATTGTATAAATAATCATTCAAACACATTTGTTCATGGTTTGCCAAAACTTTGAAGTGAAGTAATTTTTCTCAGAGGTTAGAAAACCTCAATGCAAAATTATAATTTCATGGAAAATTTTTCTAGTAATTATTATGTAGAAACTCATTTATTTCTTTATTTCTTTTAAAATTATTACTTTAGAAGAAAAAGGATAAATTCTGTTTATATAAGTGCTTCCAAACATCTGCAGTTCAAAGTACATAATTCACAGTGACACCAAAGGTTGGTTTGTGTTTTGACTGGATGACTTTGGTATTATTTTTGTCTGCAAAGGAAAGAGTGTATAGCATCCAAGTGGTGCAAGATGTTTGCCTCTCCAGAAATTGTGATGAATTTGGGACAAGGGGCAGACTGTTAAGAAAAAAATATTGAGGGGAGGAGGAAGAAGGGCAGTCGGAGTGAGAACACTTGTGTTCCATTTGGCATATTTGAGCTGGGAGCCAGTCTGAAGTGCAGATCATTATAAACAAAAGAAAAGGGGAACAAAACCAGCTAAGAGAAGAATAAGTTGAATTGTTTTTGTTTGATTCACTTGTTTATTTAGTGTATTCAGGTTTCCACAGGTGAAGACTTCAAAATATAGCAGGTGAAAAAGTAGCTTTGTTTCTTTATCTTTTTCATGTTTGGTGTCTGGAATAATTATTTGAGCTTCAGTTGTTCACTGCAATGAATTCGTGTTAACTAATTTCAAAGCATACATGCACTTTATTACTTCTGGAAGTATTGTGCTATATAGAAGCAAGATCTCAGTACCCCATAAACTTATCTTTCAGTGGTATTGATGCATTTTTCATTAATGTATGGTATGTCACTTACTTTGCACACAAGCATTTTACTTAAAATGCATAAAGGAAGAAAATGCATGTGGGAAAATAGTTTTGACATTCAGATGGACTCTGACTTTCACAGAATTTGGAGAACATAAACCATTTTCACAAGTTATTCAGTAGAAACTAGGTTATTTTTATTTCACACTACTTCAGTAATTGAGAATTCCAGTTCAGCAAGGTCTTCATGCATAAAAGTCCACAGAATGTGGCAGAGTAGTCAGTGTTTGAAGTGAAGGCACTGATATGCAATCAAGTCATTATGCACTGGCTGACCTAGAGTGAGTGACTTAGCACTCACTTTTGATTTTTGTGTGACTGGAATAAAAATATGTTAACCTTAAGTTTAATGACAGAATTAAGCTGTTTGTGGGAGACAGTGGTTATATATTTTTAAACTAGAGAGGCCTCATAAGACTTACTGGTGTGACCAGATTAGACGAAAAATCCACCTGTCCTGCCAGCCTGACCTCACTCAGGTCAGTTCAGGAACAAGCACTTTGCAGTACCTCCCTTTAGGCACTGGGGCTTTTTTCAACAAGCTCCTCAAGCGTACTCTTATGTGTTTATGCCAGTGCTGATTCTTAAGTTTGTAAGCACTGCAAGTTTTGATAAGGACTTTAGATGAACAAATGTATTCTAATGAATTATTATCTTTTGTATATACTAATTGACTAAGACGATCAAATACTATTCAGAATTGAGGAAAGAACTTAGTGCAGAATTTTGCCTCATATTAGTACATTTGTTTCATTAGACTTTGACCCCCATTCCTTTAATAACAGAGACAAATCAATTCCTTTCCTTTTTCCTTAGCATATAAATGGCATAATGTGTTGACTTTTTTTTCCCTAGCATATTGCCATAAGTTCAGGTGAGGTTAGTTTGGATTCCTTTTAATGAAAGGCAATGAAAAATATTATATGCCATATAGTAATATTAAAAGCAAATATAGATGTAACAGGATTAAATAGCCACCAGGACTGCATTTGTAGTAAGGAAGTGATACAGTTTTCTGTTATATTCAGTTTTAGCTGTTGCTTCTTGAGCAAGGTAGTGTCATAGTACCCTTTCCTGGGTCAAATCTGTGCTGAAATACAAAATGAGAAATTCATCTGACATTACCATCGTAGTTCGATGAGATGAGAGTGAGGGACCGTGGTGTAGCAAAATATTTATGTCTCTGAAAGCACATGAACAGCCTGATTGATCTAAGAAGTGCAGAGTTAAACAGGCTTCTGCACGAAACCTCTGGGGGTAGGTGTTGTCTTCATACAAACTACATAGGGACCAAATGATTGGGGACAGGAGGCTGCTCTGCTTGATGTTACTGCTTTGCTGTATTCCATCTTTGTCCCTACTAACATTAGTTCTCCAATGGCTTGCAGGGCATTTTTTTTTTTATGATGTCTGAACCTTTTACTTTGAGAATGTGTCACTGAGGAATCATGTTAAATAGCAATCAAAAAATAATTCATCAATCTGTGTAGATGTGGCAGGCACTGTAACACTATGTTAACGTGCTACAGGTACAAGTTGAAGAAAATGCTGAAAAGCTGACAGCATGTTAAAGATGATTTGTTTATACAAGTGCTAAAGTTATGTTTGATATGTTAATGCAACCTCATTTTCTAGCAAAGGCCAAACACTATTAAGTGGTTATTTGCATTGATTTTTCTATCTTCTGAAATACTTGATTCAAGGTAAACCATCTTTGCTCCTTTTGTATAACTGGAACTGGGACTGACTCTTAACAGTCAGTTTCTGGGTGGGCCTCATAGAATATCTCAGTGATATTCTCCTGGTCCATTTCTTGACCTCTCCATCAGCGTCTCTTTTAGCAGATGCCCCTTTTTCAATTTGTCTGGATTTTCCGTTTGGCGTTCCAGAACTCCCACCTGGAGAGTCACTGAAAGGGGTCAGCACCCACTGCAGCTTGAACCAGTGTCTCTCACAAACACCCACATTCTGCTGAATCATGCTGCTTGGTGCTCATTAAAAAAGACTCAACAGTAGTCTAATAGTTTACATTTTAAGATGAGAGGGAAGGATATGTTTACTTCCTGTCTGTCCTTGCTTTCCTGACTCTATATCATCTTACCCTTTCGGTATGTTACCTGTTTTGCTTTTCATTTTGTATCTTAGCTGCTTGTGATTTATCCTGTGCTGGGTACAGAGGTATGTGTTTCAAAAGACTGAGTGCATTTAGAAGAGTTGCATGGTGGAAATACAGTTAAAGAAAAGAATGTGTCCCTGTTGCTGGGAATGCATGATGTTGTACTCACAACTGTACAGCTAGGCAGTGATGGCTACTCAAGGAACACTTAGAGTAGGTTTAATGAGGTTCCCTGTCTGTCAAGTACATTGTCTTTTTATCACCTGAATCAGGCTAGCTAGCTAAGATAGGAGACTTTTTGGGGGAAATACCTTCAGAGAGGAGAACAAATGTGTAGGTTTGAAAGAAGAGAGGAAACCTTCGTCAGGATTGATTTTGGGGGTTGGATTTTTTTGTACCTTCAATTATCTGTATTGCCTCTCTGGCTACAGAACTGTGAATGCACACAGTAGACCACACAGTAAAGTTAATTCTTAGTAAGTTGTTTATGAGATACCTTTATAAAATTATGTTACCATTTCTGAGGGTTTAATGCCCTTTACTCGGCAAAGTCATCAATGTTCTGATCAAGACATTCTCTCCTTGACATGTATCTACGTTGCTCTTACATTCTTTGATGTACTCTCAGTGTCTGAGGTAGAGAAGCAGTTTTCTCAATTACCAGCTGGTATTTCATAACATGTTGAATTCATGGGAATTTACATTTAAGGGCACAATTAAACCTCAGATCCAACGTTTAGGTAACCTGTGTTGCACAAAATATATTGTCTGTTTGAAATTTTCACAAGTGTGAATTTTCACAAGTTTGAGATAACAGAATTTAGACATAGTATTTCAAATTAAACACTTCCTTTAGCTTTCAGCTTTCTTAAAAGGATACATCCAACATTTCCTTTCTGTCAGTACCAAGTTGGATGATGTCTTCTCTTCACTGTGCTCCAAGAAGTACTTTTATATATGTTTTTAGAAGGAAATTCAATTCCTTACTTGCAGCTGTTGGCATTTTAGAGCCCTAGAGTGAACCAATAAAAACACATGTTCTCTTAAAGAACATCTATTTTTACTGGACCTTGCTAACAACTAGTGACACAGAATTCAAAAAATGTTGGCTCAAATGAATAGAAGGTCTGCATTGTTTTAAATTCTATTTTTAAAACTTTTCTTTACAGCAAGGTTACACTAAAATTTCATATGCTTCTGCTCTTATGAAAAGGAGTGTTTGCCTTTCAAATGCTATTTTAATATTTTTAAAGTAGCTCAGGTATCAAAGTTGTAAAGTATAAAATGTTATTTAGACATACACAGTGTTGCTGTTTAAGACTATTATTATAATGCTTTCAAGAAGAGGGTAATTGAAGATTTTTCTTCTTAGACAGCCAAGAATAAATCAGAATATCTTCTGCTAATACTTTGTTTCCAACATAGTAAAACACTTGGGTGCAAAGGTCAAATTAGATCACCATTTCTGTCAATGATGTCCCAAATCAAATTCAAGTAGTATACAAGTTGAAAATGACACAGATTGGGTTTTTTTTCTGATATCAACACTCAGTAGAAATAAAATGAAAGAGAAATTACAAAATGTTCCCAAGTTTGATGTAAATGTAATCAAATCAAGGTTGACTTGATAGGGAGGTTTATCCATTTTATGTTACCTGTGTTGCATCTTTACTGTACTTTTCCTGTTCTATGTTCTGCAAGATCCTTGAGTTGCACTGCTGCTCTTTATTTCAGTGTCCTGCCTTCACAGGAGTGAAGTGGAGAACATAATTAAGATTGCACCCATGCTATCAGTGGTACAATCTGCTCTGTACATCAGGATCTTTTCTCATGTAGTCCTGTAGCTAGGTTTTGCTCTTAGCATATTTTCACATACCTTTTGGAATCAAGAGAATAGCATGATTATAAATTCAGGTTTTAAAGGTAAATTAGATTTTAGTCTTTTTACTCTACATAAACTTGTGTTGTTGTCAAATTGTGGATTCCAAAACACTGTTTTGAAAAAGAATGTTGGCAAAGCAGAAAAGTGAGTGTCCTGGTGATCATACATGATGTTATGTATAGTGCCTGCAGTGGTAGGTTGATTTTTTTAAATGCTGTTTAGATCATGTAAACTGAGGAAAAAATGTTGCTAGAGAAAGAAAACCCCAAACATAATCTGTGTTTCGTTTTTCAATAGTTTTATTTGCATCTGCGTGTCTGCAAACACATAATTTTCCTGATGGACATGGAAAGAGTTACTCTAGGATTCTGTGATTTGTGATTGTTTGTGTGCATATGTGCGTGTGAGATAAACACAGACATTAAATATCTCAAGTATGTGAAAATATTTACAGTCAAATGTATCTTAATATTTTTTCTGTATTTATTTATGAGAAAATGTATTTTTTTCTTGCAATATAAATGAAACTGTACATTAAGGAAGTTTACAACACACACTGAGAGAATGTACTAGGCCAGAAAAATTCACTGCCTTTAAAAATAGGTAATCCTATTAAAACAAAGCTGAGATTTCTGACCGAAGTAATGAAATATAACAACAGATATGTGAATGGAATTTTTAATAGTACTCTTGGGTTCCTACAAATGTTTAAAATTTATTCAAGTAGAGGATTGAATCATTCTGGTTTATATACTGTACTGGATACTTGATGAGCAGTACATTGTTAGGTCTTATTTTGTGTTTAAGAATTGTATGTATTGGCATGTATTTAAAATTTCTGTCTCAAGATTCTTTAGCATTCCTTATTTTACTTAGATCTCATTAGTAATTTTTTCAATTCTGAAGATTTCTGTTTCACAGCTTTTCTTTTTTTAGAGTTTACATGAGCCAGGCTGCATTGTCCCATATACTGAATTGCTCAGAATAGGGTGCATATACATGATGGGAAGCTCAGTTCTGTGGCTTTAATTTGAGACAGCAATGCTTACATGGGCATTATTTTACAATTCTTATTCCTTTTTAACTAGTGTTTTCAGAAAGTGTGTATTAAAATATTTTTTATCAATTGTCTTTTGTTCCCACAGTCTATTCGCTTTGGGGTTTGTTGATCATATCCGAACTACTTGCTTATAATGCATTGTTGTAAAATGCTTTTCCTGGTACTCTGCTTTTCCCTAGTTCTAACAGTTGTTGCCATATATCTTCTTGGTACTTTGTCTGTTTTGGTTTGGTTTTTTTGTTTGTTTGGGTTCTTTTTTTTTTTCTTTTTTTTTTTTTTCTTTTTGTAGAACAGTTTTTTGGTATGGCAAAGAACTGTCTGCAGACAACTAATTGCTCTTTCAAACCAAGGAACTGTGCAATACTTTTTAAAGTTAATGTAAAAAAGAGCAGAATATAATTTGGTTTGAACTTGCAGGTTTTTAATCATTAAAATAAACGCTCAGCAGACAGCAGTAAGTCTGCATGTATAGGCATAGAGTAGCAAGCGCTAATTTCTTCATTTTTTGTCTTTAAGTTAAACATTTAAAGAAATCAATCTTGGAGAATTAAAATAACCTCTTAGTATGACAAATACAAGTCTAAAAATTTCATCTATATTTTCTAATAAAAGGTTGTATCCTTGATTTGGGAGGAGGGTCTTTCATTTGCTTGCATTTCGGAAAGCATGCATTCTTTCCTTTATATCTACTTGCTTAATGTATAAAGGCCAAAATCTAGCCATATGCTGGCATTACTAGAAGCAGAAATTCAACCCAACATTCTGATAAACATCTTACCTGATATGTAGTTTTTTTGGCAAACTATTGGACCGGGACAGAACTGAATAATGATACACATTTTAAAAATGTAGCTTTAGTACTGCCTAGGATTGTAACTTGCTTTTGTCTGATGCTTTCACTACTGCAGAAATGGTGATGGGGTTATTTACGTTAAGTCGTTTGGCTTGTTGAAAAAAAATATGCCCACACTCCTCTACTTAATGGGATTCTTTCCTCGTTGCAGTGCAAACGGCTGGAGCAGGAGCTTCATCATCTGAAAGAGCAGAACCAGACTTCAGCAAACAACACGAGACATATGACTGCTGAAAACAATCAAGAACGTGCTCTGAAGGTAAATCTCCATTTCTTCTTGCAGGCAAATTAAGGTTGTAAGCCCCTGGTGCCAGTTTTCTGGGCTGCATATATCAGTTGTGTACATTTCGGCAGAAGTGAGCTATGGTGTTTGCCAACAACTGCTTCTTTAAACACAGATACAGCACCCTTCTGTTATGGTTTTATTTTATTTTGCGTATGAAAGCAACAAGAAAAAAAAAAAACTTATCCTCCAAATTATTGGGCTGGTAATTAACACTAAATTCTTGAAATCTGTCCGTTCAGTATTACTTTGTGTAAGGTGAAGAAAATTGCAACTATTTGCCTCGTGGTACCTTTGCAAAACTAATATTTTAAAGCATGGCTGTTTGATCTGCTCCCAGCAGTGTGTGCTATATTAATAACATTGTTGACCGATACTACTAGTGACCACATAGTTGATACTACTATTTGCAAAAGGGTAGCTACTTGGAATTGGGAGGTGGAATAATAAGTCTTGTCAATAAGAATAAAAATGAGCAGAGAGGCAGGAGAGGGTCAGAGAAAGGACAGTGTAAAGTGACAGGTTATTGCTGCTTTGAGAAAGGAAAATTGTAATGTCAGTGGAATTGATAGCTACATAACCTGCAATCTCACCAATAGCCAGGGGAAGAGACTCTGCCAGGTAAGATTTGCAAGAGGTGCACACCTCTTCATCCACTTTATTCTTAAAAATCTCTTTTATCGGTAGTGAAGAAAAAATACAAATACAGAAGTTACTCTGTTTATACTGTGTTGTCATTTTATAACTGTTTGATTTAGACAGTAAGATCCAAAGGTATCTCATTTATAGATAGATTTTCCTCTGCCTTCTTTTTCTATTTTTTAAAATTTTTGGGGGGAAACATCATAATACATACAACAAGTTGACCAAAGCGCAGTATAAGAATAACAGTAAATGCTTGCATAGTATGACATTTCTCTAGTAAGAAAAACAATAAAGATAATAATAATAATAATAAATGGAGAAGAGAGACTGCATGCCACACAAATGCCATGTATTCCATGGGTTTATAATTGCCATCAAAATCTACAGTGAATATTACAAAATCAGGTGTGCAATACTGAAAGCAGGTTACTAGAAATGGAGATCATAAACATTCAGGGCTTTTTCTGACTGCAATAAAAGCATTGTTTTAAATCTGATGTCACTAAAAGTTAGTGCGTGCCAGGTGTGCTACTTACTGAACAGAGTATTGTTTTTCATTAATTTTATGCAGACTTTTTTCTCTGTGTCATTGAAAATATTGTGCAGAAAGACTTTCTGCTAGAAAAAAGTTTTATTTAAGCTATGCTTTTTGCATTTAATATTGTCTGACATAACGCTTACAGAATAATTATATTTTCAGAGCAAGAAGTGATTTGATAGTTCAGAGTGTTACTAGGATTTTATTCTAAGCCTGATATTGCTCTCCTAGCACCTAATCTTTAAAGAATTTCATTTCTGACTGTGACAGGAATTTTTTTTATTTTTCAGAGTTAAAGGTTAATTGATCATAGTCTCTTAGAGATGAGAGTCTGGGGAGGAAAAAAAATACTGCTTTTCAATTTTTTTTTAAGTTGAACTTTTTTCAATGTTGTAGCTCCATTGAGTTTATCTCAGTTCATATTACTGTTGCCTACAGTGAAGACAGCTTCTTTGGAATGTTTTTTAAAAGGACAAGTTGTGTTCTTGACCTTGAAAACTTTAAAATGCCCCAATGAAATAACGCAAATAGTAGTTAGCTTTGATATACAGCATATGAGCATGCATCCTGACCTCATGTAAATGAAAAGCTTATCACCCACTGTTAGTGTAACCACAGCCTGGAAAACTGATGTCTGGTAAGGATGAAAGCCATGCCAGTGACTCGCTTATGAGTGGGTTTGGTCAGTGCTCTGGGGCTGGCTGCAGATGGCTGGGGTGCTCCTGCTGCTGTCGGTGGTGCAGCTCCCAGAGAAAGAAGTAGCCAGCCAGAGCCCTGTGATAGGTCACACTCCTCCCCTGTGAAACACTCATGTTCTTGGCTGTCACCTCCTGCCTCTCATATGAACTCAGTAGCTCTTACAAGGCTGCACAGAGTGCAGGTGCAGACCCAAGCATCCCATCCTGCCCCCTCTCCACTGCAGAGCACCTCTGGACATTTGGCCATTTTCAGAGAAACAGGACACATCATTTGTCTCTGTGGTACAGGGTAAATATCAACTCAGCTTTCATTGTCACCATAATCCAAGGAATTAAATCTATTTTAACCACCTCCACATGCAAACTGGGGAATGTGCTGCATGTTATTAACCTGTCCAGCAGAAGGAATCCAGGTATTTCTTCTGAGTCTGTCCAAGACAGTTTGTATCAAAGAAGTGTTTTTTTAAAAGACCTGTAATTTTCCCTATTCTCTTACACTTAATTATTGACGCAATCTGTTGATTCAGTTTGGCAAAAGATGTATCCTGCCAATGAGGAATTTGATCTGCTCTAGATTTTCTTAAGGGAGTATCAGAAGTCTAAACATCAGTTGTGGTGTAGATATTTACAGTCTTAACTGGATGAAGATAAGATAATCAGGATCAGCTAGATTAAGGATGACTTGAAAGTTTGTGATAAAAGATGAGATCATTACCTCTATGGGACTCTGAAATACACTTAAGAACAAAACCCAATGGCTATTGTTTCTTTTTTTTACTTTTTAAAATCATCTCACAGCAGTGAGTTGCTTGGAAGGAAAAAGGTGTAATACCAATCCACAAGAAACCTATTTTATTCCACTGATTTTAGGGTCTACTAGGTAAAATGAGCTGCAAGCTTTCAGATTTATTTTTTGATATATCAGCTCACAGGGCTACTGCCACCCTTCTTTGGGGCAGTAGCCATCCAGAGTCAAGAGAGAGGCAAAGAGGCAAAGAGACACGTTATAACCATGGGAGATGTGTGATGGCAGTAATTTGGCTAGGTTCAGCATCTGGAAATCACAAGGATGATATAAGCACTCTTTTGCAGATTTTTGTTTTAACACGTTTAGATTCCATGTCACACCTGAGGATAACATGAAAAATAAAACACATGACACAGAAAGCATGCAGTGCACATTTTAACATGCTATTTTATCTTACTGTGCCATATAACATCTGCACATCTTGGTAATATAGCTCTTCTTAACTGATCTCTATGTACATATGAGTAGTATGTGATTTAAAAATTCTATATTTAATGTATTTATTGCATAGAAAATTCCTTATAGTATTGTCGCCCATTCAGCCCCATAATGCCAAACTGGTACCCATAATTTTTATAATATTCTTATTGGTGATAGGGGATTGTATTAATTGACTGAAAAGGCCAATTTCAAATCTTCCCTCCAGGCAATGCCCACAGCTGCACAGAGGTCGTGCAGAGAAGCATGTGGGCCTCTATTTCCACAGTTAAAGTAAAATAATCCTCTTCCTTGTAAAACCATTTTTTAAAATCTCTTATTATATTTCACATTGAATTATAGCTAAATCTTTTAGGGATAATTGCTTCCTAAGGGTCTATACATTTGCGCTCTTAGTACATTTTCATAAAATAAGATCTGAGAGTGCTTTGCAGTTCTAATGTTTCAGGGTCTATATGTAAGATTATTCATTTTTGCTTGGCCTTCATAATTAACATTTGGTCTCTGCTGATTCTGATAAATGTATTCCCGTAATACACAGAAACAACTGATTCAATTAAACATAGAAAAGCTGAAGAATTGCTGCTTTTTCATTATTTTTCAAATATTCATTCATTTTATTGTTGCTGTCTTTGTAGTGTGTAATTTTCTAATTCAGAGTTTTCACTAATACATTTTTTCTAAAGAAAAATCCAGTGTACATGTCCTCTTTACTGAGTTGAAGAAGCGTAGGAAACAATTCTTGTGAATCCAATAACTTTATGTGAAATTTCATGGAAAATGTTTAACTGGATTTGACTGAACTAGAGAGAGGAATTTTTTTTTTTTTTCCACAGGCCTTCTCTATTTTGTAATTTCTAATTTGGCAGTATATTCTTCAAAATAGCTATTAATGTACTTTAAAGATCATAAAGAGATACTTATTTTATTTTTAAGGCAAACATTTGAAAAGAAGAGGACTATTTCATGGTGATATACAAATCAGGCAGCCTTTACTGATAAAGTGAGGTCACTCAATCCAATTATAATATCATTAAAACTCATAAGGGTTATTAATCTCCTTCAGAACTGTTGAGCTGTTGAGATGTTATGTCGTTTGTTATGATAGGCTTTTTTTTGTAATGTCTACCTTTCTTTTTAGTTGTGATTTTTTGTAGAATTTATCCTACATTAAAAGTATAATAAATTTAGAGTTAGAGCCAAGAAAGTGACCTGAAGGAGCCATCAGAAGTTTGTCTACAATAGTGTCATAAAGTAACTCTGCCTGATGTTTCCTGCTTTCTGCTGACATGTAAGAATCAGGTCAAGGGCATAGCAGTTAGGTAGTTGTTCCAGTGAAGATGCCTGTGAAGAAGCCACTCTAGAATACTTAAGTATTTGTCAATGCCTTTCATAAATTGCATTAAGTTCTTTTTGATTCCCAGAATTTCCCAGGTTCTTAGAGTAGAAACCATTTTTCCATACCTGCTTGACAACATCAACTACAGAAACAAGTTCAGCTGACTGTTCAACCAGTCATCCATGAAGGCATCCATCACAAGAGATTCTGATGTTATAAGAGCTTAAAATTTTTTTCAGAAGCTTTAACATGAAGTATAAAATGTTTGTTAGAGTTGAAAAGCACATGCTATTCACGCTATTGAGGCATACAATATTAACTATGGGAAAAAAGTCCTTCTTTCAGATGACGTGGCCTTTATTTGCAAAAACTTAGTAATTCTAACTGGTTTTAAGTTTGTCACTTCACAGCTGAAGTTTCATACGTTTAATAAGATTAGAGCTGGTTGATAGTTATAAAGCCTGATTTCAACAGAGACACATGCTTTTGAAATGTAAACCAGGAAAACTGGTCTGAATCAGTGATGGAAAACCAAGAGATTTCAATCTCCTCTATTCAAATTCCAGTTCAGCATATTATTTTTACATTTTAATAGTTACTAATTTCTTCCTTTCATAATAATTTTACATGGGGCAGCAGAGATCACTTTAATTCATTGGACAGCTGGAATGTGAGTTTGGAATGCTTAGCCACATCCAGAGCACTACTCTGCTGCCTTCAGCTATTGCGACTGTTGCACTGTGGTTGCTGCAGTGCTGTGTGACTGACGGAAAACAGCTGCTGGTTTGCCTGTGTGTTGTAGCTAAGGATGAATGGCTCTGTAGTCCATTGGTGAGATGGGTGTTACAGCTCTCCAGCTCCTAGCTACAAAGTAACTAGACACTGAAAAAAGTTTAAAACTTAAAGCAGTTGTTGGTGTGGTGTTTGGTACAGATGACTTTTTATTTAGAGTGATTGTTTTTTGGTTTTTTTTTTCAATGAAGCACCTCAGCAATATTCATATGTTGGACAAATCACCCTTTTCTCTCACATTTTGTTATGAATTCCTCTGGCCAATGTTCATTGTTCCCTCTGTATCTAGCAAAATAGCAACTTGTGAAAGTTAATCTCAAGAGTTCACTCTTTGGAGTTAACCCAAAAGCAATCACGCTTTTCCTCCTGGATGTCATGTGCTGCTATCTAGAAAAAAGGAGTGCTGTCACATTTGCAAATGATTTTATAGGTGCGTTCGAAGATAGAATTCATTATTAGAAATGGAAGGGGTGAAGTAGATTACAGATCTGTCTCTCAGTGAGAGGAGATACACAGTGCCCTTGCATTTACTTGTGGTCTGTATCTGTTTTTCTGAAACTAAAGGAACATTTTAGGACCAATGGGAATAGTTCACAGGCTTATTGGATGTTATCTCCATCAAAAATAGTATGTCATTACAACTAATCCTGACAGGTTCTTCATGCTATTCTTCCAATAAGTTACATAGGGATAAAATACTACAGGATTTGTCAAAGTAAGCAGCAATTTCAAACTTTGTGCAAGAGCTCTTTCAGTAGTTCAGTTTCTTCACCTAAGAAGGATTCCTCTTACTCAACTTTCAGAAGAGTTGTTCAGGTTGCAGAAAGCCATAATGAATTCCTTTCTCTCACCACTACCTACCCTAACACAGGATGTGCCCTCATTTAAATGCCTAGGCAATGTAAGAGAAAAATTTTCTACACAGTCAATAAAACTTGTTATAAAGCACGTGAAATCACTATTAATTTTTAGAGTAGATGTTTGATGAAGTTTTAATGTTTAAATTGTTTTTAATTGCATAGTGGAGCTGAAAATAAAAGACTGGTAAAACTTGAAGCATGCTGCTGACAGCCTGGATAAGAATGAATAAGAATACACAAACATTTTTCTTCCGTTGCTGCTTCCTAGACACTTTATCAGACAGGGTAGACACAGTTGCAATCTTAATTGCACTGAACAGAGCCTTTGCTTTTGCTGCACCCAGAAACACTTAATCACAAGGTCTTAAAGTATGTCACTGAGGTTAGACACAAATCTGTTCAGCTCTTATCCGTGCTAGAAGAATGATTAGTCACTTTATGGCTTGGTGGTATTAAATAGCACCATACACCTCAGAGGATATCAGTGTGAGCTTCTGCATTGTGCCATAAATGAACACTAAAATGAGGCCACAGAAACTCCTGCAGAAGTAATTCTGTCTATGTTCCACTCTGATAATAATTTTCTACGTTCATTTCTCTTTAAGTGTCTCCAAAAGCTGTTGCTACAGGCTCTGACAGTTAGCCCGCCAAGTTAACTGTATTCCTGGAGAGGGAGAAAATAACTCATATAGTCCTACAGTGAACAACGTTCCCCCTCAAGCCCAGTGGAACAAATGTGAGCACTTGTTGACTGGTCTTCAAAGCAGTCATTTGGATTTTCCTTGTACCCAATTGTTCTTTTGAGCCAATTTTCATCATTCAGGGCTGGAGACCCTCAAGGGATGCCTCAAATGGTTTCTCCTTCATCTGCTCTATTTAGGAGTGTAACAGTTTGCTTATGTGTTATAGGCAGGAAGTGACTAATTTAGTGTAAGCATTTGACCATGAATCAGAAATCTGATCTAGTAATATCACAATCAGTGACCAGTTGTATTAATTGGGTTCTTAGCCATCAAGCCTAGCTGATAGGCTTTATTTTGTTATGTAGGTTTTGACAGAAAGTTGTTCACAAATGCAGTAACATTCTTAGTCTCCTCCCATATGGTAGCTAACATTTTATAAATGTTAGGTATTTTTATTCATTGACCAAGAATATCTTGTGTAGGGATCTGAAAGTTAGAATAATTGCTTATATGTGCCATATGCAAATAATACAATATTTGCCCCTGATGGAAAACATGAGAATAAAATTATCAGATGTTTGCCCTTAACTGTGAGTGAAGTTGCCCAGAAACACAGTCTTCCAGAATTCTATAAATCTGGTTTATATGAAATGTCTACCTAGGAGTTGAAAAGGTACACATTTGTCTGCCAAAAGTTGAAAGTACAGTAGTAATTGCATGATTTTCAGTGATCAGCTTGTGATGATATTAAGTGGTTGTGTGGCTTGATGGCAGGCACATTTGTACAGTTCTTGGTTCACTGAATCATTGCTGCAGGCCAGGTTTTTGAATATATTCATATGTTGGGTTTTTCTCAAGTAGAAGAAACAAACAGACATACCCAAGTTCTTGTCTTCACTTCCTTGGTTGCAGTGGCCATGCCACTTTCCTGTAGCGTTACAGCTGTCCTTTCACTGGCCATACCGTCTGACATGTCAGCCCTGTGTGTCTCTGCACAGCAGCTACTCAGGATTTCTTGGACTCTGTTCAAATGAAAGAAGACCAAACCCTGGTGTTTCTTACCTACTGTGATCTCAAGTCTTTCAGAATCATTTCAAAACAAAGTAATACTTGGATAAGAGCGAATAATAGTTGTCCATCCTGGGAAGAGTTGAATCTGTATAATTGATAGTGCCTGTTTAGAGCACTGTATCTCTTCAGCGTGCTTCATATTGCTGTAAACAGCTGCCCAAGAATGGTGCTGAATGTATCCTGGCAGAATGAACAAGCAATGTCTTGTCTCAGAGGGTTTGTTCACCTTGCCCAAGGAATGTAAGTCTTCCTTCTCTCCTGTTAATAGATGCTGAACATCTCTTGACCAAAGCAGGCATGTTTACTGAGCTTTGATTCAGTTCTAAGCATTATGGAATTCATTACTCATTCACACTTGGTGTTTGATGCAGGCTTTCATCTGTTCCACCAACAGTTCAGTGTAGGTCTGTTGCATTTTATTTGACAGCCTTCAAATCTCTCTTGGCACCAGATTACTCCTGACAATCTCAAACATCAGCTGTTTGTGTATACCATATACAGTCTTCTCTCTCATTGGTGATGATCTGGTCATTCAAGCCTTTTGTCTGAGTCTTCTATATTTTGCTTCCATTTCATAGGTGGAAATTGTCTTCCCATAAGGCCAGTCAGTGGTACTGCTTCTGATTACCAGAAGTATTTTTGATTAATGCAGCAGGTTCTTGAAATGCAGTATTTTGGTTTCAGGTGACTCTAAATATGGACTATCATTCTCATAGTTGTTTAGGCTGCTTTCACTTCATCACTTCTGGTATGCAAATAATCATCTCTTTCATGGTAATGGGTTTCTATTACCATGTCAACAAGACCCTCCCATCTATGTTTTTTATTTACCCATTCTGTAATTGTGCATATTAACTTAGCATTTTATTCATTATTGAAGGGTGCTACATTTCAATGTTCTGCAGTATTTTTAGGGTTTTGCTAAAGTCTGTTGAAGGACCTCAAAACTGGAACAGTTTATGGGCCTGGGTCAGATCTCAGATGTATGTATTCTAGAAATATGTACTCTGAAATAAAGAGATGTTCTGAAGTTTTTGAAGATGAAACAATCTATACAGGCATCCTGTAGCCAATTATGAAGCTGTCTGCTACCTGCTCTTTTACTCCTTATCTCCATAGATGTGACAGCCATGCCTTAAACCTGTGATAAAAAATAATTGTGTGTTCTAAAATACAGTGAAATTCATCATTATCCTGTAATTTAGAATCAGAGAGTCTGATACATAAGCAAAACATATGTACAAACCACATTCATGTTAGGAAGGCTGCTTATATGTGTTCAAAAGTGCATTGACGTAGAACTTAAGAGTCATGTTTTAGTGGTCAACTTAGAAGTGCTGAGTTAATTGCTGGACTTGATCATAGATATCTTTTCCGGCCTTTATGATTCTGTGATGATTTCTGATTATAGGGAAGGGTGAGTTCTGATAAGATCAGAAACTGACTGTGGTTATAATCTTTGCTGCCATCTCTAATTGTATAATTTGTCACCCCAGTCCTGGGTTCATTTTTCCCTTCCTTCTGCCCAACAGAATGTCAGCAGTAGTACCACTAAGAACCTTTGTAAGTTCTGAGGAGGTGTCATATTGCTTCACTTCAAACAGTTATCAAAAAAATTCTTTTAATTTCCTACTGGTATGGACCTTCATTTCAGGATTACTTGGGTGAGGAATTAAGGCCATATGTTCATAATTCTAAAGCAATCATGAAGCCTAATATACCAGACTTACTATAAGAAAACTAGGATTCCTTCCTTCATTTGCCACTTTCAGATACTATAAAACACATTTCCAAACTAAATTCAGAGATTCTGAATCTGAATTAACTTTTTACATAAAAAAGCAAACTTTTAAAGGTGGCCTTAGCATCACTTTCTATTAACATTATGCCTAATCTGCACTGGCACAGTTTCCAAAGTCTCTATCAGCATTGTACCATAAGAAAATTTTAAAAGTGCCAAAAATATTTATCCATGTTAAGAATTTTTCATTATTTAAGGTATTAAATGATATTTAATATATTTAATTATGCTGGAGATGAGATAGCAAATTTCATGAATGAAGAGGAGGACTATCATGGTTATGTATTATATTTTATTGCATAAATTTGTTTCTTTCTCCATATGAGTTCTTTTATCCATGCATGCAGAAAGAAGTGTGGTAAATCTTAATTTTCAATATTTTTTCAGTGTCATACCATACACTCTTCATTTTTTATGCTGCACAGGAAAATGATCCTCTTTTGTTTGAACAGCAACTGTAAACAAAATCTTGAGCCTGGATGCATGATGACATGTGAGTTATTTGTCCTTCAATAAAACATATAAAAGGTAGTAACCTAAGCTCTTGTGCAAAAGACAAGCTACAGGGTCATTAAATACCAAAGGTCTTGCTCTGACCCATCTGTGACCTCCTTATCTGAAACACCTCTCAGAATTGATAGAATCTACTTTAGATCTTGGGTACAGGAAACCAAGGATAGGATAAAGGATCAATATAAACATTTCAGAATTTTAGGTATTTACTAAGAAGGAATATTTCACCTTTGTATGTTTAAATGTATCCAAGTATCTGTTCAAAATTGGAGGACCCTTTCCTAGCATATTGTATACAAGAAATTTTATGAAGTGTGCTCCACAGTAGAAGGGGGACAGATGCTGAAGGAAGACACTGAAACATTAGGTCTCAGTATGGTTTTAAAGCTGCAGACTGGCCTTGATTCAGAAGCCTCATGGTCCAACACGTTTGCTGTTATTTAAAGTTTTATTGCAATCTGGATATCTCTCCTGTTCCCGGGTGAGCAATTTCAGGTTTTAGGGTGAGATGAATTCAAAAGTGCCCATGTCTGGGAAGTGCAGCTTGGTGCTTAGCCATGATTTGCTCAGAGTCAGGAATCATTTTGCCTATGCTGCTTTATTCCCATCTATTTATTTGGTCTGGTGCAATGGCAGATTTTAGATGTTAGTGCACTTGTGCTCCTAGGTCACTGAGAGGCTTTTGAAAATCCCTTTTGCCCATAATAAGAGAGTTCTGATTTGACTTCTATGCATGTGGCCACACAGAGGTGTGATGGAAAGGTGAACTTAGCTGTTCACACATTCAGGTTACCCAGAGGAAGAGATGTACTCCTCCTGTGCAGTAGGTGTGCAGTTCTGCTCAAGCAATATGCAGGTCATGGAGAAAATGCTTGAGGACCAGAAGTAAAGAGTGAATGAGGATTTATTTTGAACTTTTTTTTTTAATTGTGTGAAAGTGGGTTTAATGAAGTAAAATCTTTCTCATCTGTCTTCCAGTAGATCTCCACAGCTTTCCTCATGAGATTTTGGAGCTTTAGCGGACTGAGCTGTACGTTAGGGGTCAAGCATTACATTTGATAATTTTCTAATTCTGAGTTTCCAGACCTTAACCTTAAAAACACTGTGTAGACACTCTTCTGTACTACCTGTGCAGGATTAACACAAGCACAGATAGAACTGGACATGTGATTTTACGTGTTTGTTTTTTATTATTTGAAGTCTTGCAATGTGTAAAGTAAGGTTCATAGCAGCAGAAGTATATCGATGTATTGGGATTTCAACTCAGCATATATTAGGTTTATCTTAATATTTAGAAACACTGCAGGACTAGCTCTGTCATGTAGCTGAATCAAAATTGTTCATTACCATTGCAGAAAAAAGGAATTGTTCACTGAAAAAGCTCAAAGAAGGTCTGATTTCTTCTTCAAAATGTGTTTGCAATTAAAACTTTAATTTTTTGTGCCTCCAAAATTCAGTCATCTATGTTGTGACTTCCAAAATTCAGCCTCTCTTAATGGTAAGGTAAATATATCTTACAAAGAAAACGGAATGAAGGGGTAAAATGAGAAAAGAGCTGTCTTTAAATTTTGTGTAGGAAGCTGAAGTAACTAATGCAATTGTGTAATAGTGAGTAAGTGTATATTGTGTAATAGTGAGTAAGTGTGTATCCCATTGCTTGAACATGGTATCAATGTGTGTTGGTGATTGTATTAAGCTTCTGAGCAGCCCAATTTGCAATTTAAAATTAAACATAAAGACCAAAATGTCAATTTTAGTTAGATTCAATATGTAAAGAAATCTTCAGGGGCTTCATTTTCTGAACTGTGTTGATTGATACTGGATTTTTCATCTCCAGAATTGATTCTCCACTGAAGAACAGATGTCATCTTTCACAGTTTTACTAGACATATTTAGATACCATACAGTTTCACAAATTCCCCATTTCCTTATAGATCACAGTCAAGATGATTATTTCAATGCTGGTTTGTTTATTAGAGAAATACCTGCTGTGCTGGAGGGGTTATTAAGCTGGTGGTCATGGTATAACTAGCACATAGAGTTCATTGTTTACAAATACTTTGATCACACATTTTGAAAATTAGGAGGTTTGGGGTTTTAAAAATCAATACCATTTCTACTAATTTTTTACATTAGAAGTAGCATTTGTACCATGTTTCCAAACACTGAGACTGGTCTTGTATGCATATCTGTATATAGGCCAGATTCTGTGCACATGCACATGTCACAGTGACTGTTGGAGTGTAGTTCTGATGACAGTAGTAGTTACTGTTATAGCTATTAAATTCTGAGAAAAAAATTAACCCTTTCTTGCATTCACCTTGAAGCTTGTGAATTCCACATGTATTTAATGGGACTATGTCTCAAATCTCTGAAGCCTTAGGCTATTATACACACATATAGACTAGTAAGAAATAGACAGAGATCAGAAGAAATCCTGTAAAAATTTGTTTTTGTAAACTAGCTATCTTACATGGTGGAACAAGATCTGGTAAGAATACCTTGGTGCTTTGCTAGTTCTTTCACAAGAGCTCAGGCCAGGAGATTTTTTAACAGGAAAAAATCCTTGATGTAAGCATTAAGAGAATCTATTATCCTTTTTCAGGATAATAGATAAACATATCCCTTCAAAATCTTTCCCCAAAAAAGCTCATTAAGATCATCTCTAAATTAACTACGTTTCATAGTGAGTTCTTTGGGTCTGTAATCCTTCACCCCATCTTCTGACAAGATGGAACTATTTAACACAGGTTTCTAGTTTTAAAGTGGAACTCTGTTTGCTCCACCTTTCCATGATACTTACTCAGAGTAAATTATTTGAATGCATTACTTGTCAGTTAGATGCATTTCAAAGACCAGAGAACAGAGCGGCTGGGTGAATGGGAAGAAAGTGACTGAAACCTGGGAAGTGCTGTTGATAGTTCCTTCCCTTTGGAATTGCCATGTAACAGTAACAACAAAAACACTCATTTTCCAAATTAGATAAAATAAAATCTGTTTATCTAGCCTGTTAAATCTGGGTGCCAGCTTTCAAGCAGATGACGTTTTAAGCTCTGTAGATACTAAATCCTGAAACATTTGGTCTATAAACAAAAAGCTGACATCAAATACAGCATTACTGCTAGACATAGTAATGGTGTATGTATGCTGCATTCACACAAAATAGGGAGATGATTGCTTTTTTGTATGTTGCTTAGGGTTTTTTTCTTATGTTAGAGTATTAAAACAGATATTAAATTTTATCATTAATGCAGTGCGTGGTCTCTCTTCAAATCCCCTTAATTACAGATTGACTCCAAGGATTACACAGCATGGATTTTAATTTTAACTGAAACAAAAAGAAAAGCTGCTTAAAAATTATTCTTGCTGAGTGACTTGTTGGACCACAAAACAATTTTAACATCTTTTGACAAGTGTTGTCAAATTTAAAATATTATATCTGAGTTCACCTTCAAACTCCAGTTGTATCATGTCTACTTCCCAAATAAAATGTTTTATTAACTTTGTCCTCACAAAGGAATGTCTGCATCTTATATTTTTTGGGTTTTTTCAGTTATTTTTTAGGAAAGAAAGACTCACAGTCTTGCTGAGATGCGTTTATTTTATGTTTGAAGAAAATTATATCAGACATCATATTTCTTTTCTTTGGTAATTAGAGAAAAATTACCAGGCAGAGTTGATGTAGCAGCAATAATTTCACACTTACATTGTTTCCTTTCTGACCCCTATCTTTAGAACTTAAAGCTCTGAAGGCTTCATTCTGTCCTGAAACATAGAATATCAGGTCTGAGTCCAGAAACAACATTTTCATAAACTGGGGCCTAATCCAATAAGCCCCATGCAGAAAGGTACTTCTGTAAGTACCTATTATTCCTGAGTAAAATCAGATGATCAGCAATCAGTTTTTCATCAGTTTCTTGTGGGGTTTCTTTTCCCCATTTCTTAAAGGACAAAATCAGCTTCCCAGTTTGTTTCATTAAGTAAAACTCACTTGTCACAGTTACAGTTTATTAGTATTCTTTGTAGTTTTACAGTATATTTCCTCCTGGTTCTTTAAGATACATAAAGTAAAATGAAATTGCTCTCTAGAGCTGCACCAATAGCTGCCCAAAGCTAAGTGTACACAACTTCTTGTGAAGTAGACATAGATGAAAACACTGGCCTGTCTCAAAATGGGGATACAGGTTTCTTGCTTTAAAAATCAGCTTGTTTTGTGTCTGAGTAATAACTTCGAATACAAAAGGCTGGAGGAATGAGAAATTAGCTTTTGGCCAGGAGGTCACCATAGTGCTGAGGGATAAACCTGTCATTGCTGTTTAATGGTAGTTAGTGATTTTGTAAAGTTCCTCCAACTTTTTCATTAGCTTAAAACATATTTCTGAGATTTTACAGATCTGCAGGTAAACAACACCATTATTGCTGCATCTTTTTATGGGGTGAAATTTTTGTACTAAAAAAGAGTTATTTCAACAAATTTTATTTCCCTTTTTTAGCTGTCTCTGAATTCTTGCTATCAGAATGTTCAATGGTTTTCTCCATTATTGCACTAGTGCACTTTTTATTTTAATGGATCAGATTAAACTCTGTTGTTTTGCCAAGCATAAATCCCTCCTGTTTTAGCAGGGAGATATTTCTAAAGCAAGCCAATGAACAAGGTAATTTATACACAATATTGTTTGGCTTAATTTGTCTATTATGTGTAATAGTCTCAATGGTATGTGATTTTCACGTCATGTGTGCTTAATGCAGAGGCCAGAAATAGCAACAAATGAGGCAAAATAGTGTCGTTTAATAAGTGCGTTTGTGTGTGTGATTTCTTCTAAGTATTTGTTAGATAATGCACAGCACTGTGAGTGATGCTGTCAGCTGGCAGAGGTTTGATGCTTTATATTTGCTATGGTTGCATTCTCTTGGCCAAGCTTTAAATATATTATTGCTTAGACTTAATAAAATGTACACAAAGTAGTTCATAATTTTTGTCAAAAATTAGAGAAAATGGATTAAAGAAAATAAAAACTGATTTTTAGTACAAAGTTCAATTTTGCAAGTCACCTCTTGAGGCCTGTTTAATAAGATTGTGAACTCTTTTGAATGCCCGGTGAAGTTAACAGGGGATGAGACAAGCTGTTCAGACAGATCCTTTAATAAATAACACCATTTCTTTACCACAGTGGACAAAATCTGGAAAAAGAAAAATCTCACTTGTGTCCTAACATAAATAAATGTATGCGTGAGTGCTGTCTGTCTTATGAAGTCGTTTGTGTTTGTTTAACTTGGAGCACAGGACACACAGTAAGTCTGGTGTCTGGTTTTTGAAACCAGGGTGTGTAAGCGTCTATGTCAAAAAGAAAATCATTCTGGAATCTGAAGGCTGAGGCTGGAAAGAAAAATCATCCTTTACAATAAGTAAGACCTGATTTTGGCATATGTTAGCTTTTCAGCAATGTTACATGTTGGAAGTACATTTGCTATTGGTATAGCTCTGAGGGTTGCACTGCTTTGAGTAAAAGATTTCAGGAGTTTTGCTGGAGCTAGATTTTGATAATTAGATTACAAACAAGTTCTGCATTTTGGGGTGAAGAGTGTTGCTAGGGTTGTTAGTTTCAGTCCAAGTGTAACCATCTTTATGTTATTTAACAGTTTTTCAGAATTAAATTGTGACTGTCAGTATCTGCATCATTTCTGTTAATGTATTACATTTTTCTCCCCAGACTCCCCAACTGCATAAGTGAGTAGGGGCAACCTAATTTCTGGGTATTTGTTTTGGTTTGGCTTTCCATACTTTTTCTCTAGCTAGTCAGCACTTCATGGCAGTTAACAGGATGTGCTCTTTTCTGGAACAGCTAATTTACAAGCAAGTACTTTTTCAGTTTTGTATATATTCTTGCACAATAACCAGAAAACCCAAGGTTTATTATTTTTGTTTGGGGAATTTATGGCACTCTTTTGTTGTTGTTAAGTTTTTTATTTATCCTCTTATCCACTGGATTAAATCTCGTTTCGTTATTGCAAAATCCCCTCACTGTCTTTTTAGTTGAACCTCAATCATAAAAACAAGGAACCTGAATTACGTTTGAGGAAGGAAATGTTCAACTTGAAACATAGTGCTTGCAGGTAAATCAGTGGACACTGACAATAAAATAATTTGAAATAGAATGGATTTTTATTTTATGTGACTGATTTGGAGTTGGCTATATCTGAAAAGGAATGAAAAAGTGATCTCTTTGCTTGAGACTTGCCAAACAATGCTATAAGCTCCAAGTTATTTTGAGGTGGTGAAAGGTGAAACATTTGACATGTTCTTTTTAGGTAATGCTTTAAAAAAGAGAGGGCGGGAAAGAGGCGTTGCCACATCAGAGTTAAGGGTGTTTGTGGTTGTCCGTGACAGCGCTCCAGTTTTAAAACACCTGTGTTTACTTTCCAGCTTTTCTCAATCGGCCTGAAAGTGGCCTAAGAATGGCACAGACAGACCTGCAGTGTGTCTGTGTTGCCTTTGCAACACACACACACAAAAGAGAGGGAAAAAAAAGGCAAGAGATAAATCTCTTGTTATGCAGCTAATCATTGACAGCATTTTTGTGCCTAGCTGAAAACATTTTGAACTTTTCTAGATTTTTGTAGTCTATTAGATAGTGCCTGTATTATTTCCCAAACTATTAAGCTGAATTTTTATCTTTTCTACTTAATCTTTTAGCAAGAATAAAATAAGCTTAATGTTGGTTTGTGGTAAATAATAATAATAAATACCAGTATTTTTGTTGCAAGGTGGTATTTCATTTCAATATTTGGAAATAAATGTACCAATATTATACTTTAAAAGCAAATAATAAAAAAAAATAAACATGCACAGCCCTTTGCTACCCTCCCTGGATAAAAGGTCACGTTGTTTTTTCCTGTGTAGAATTTTGCTTCATAAAATCCTAGGTTTTGATGTGTATTAACCTTCTGCAATGTTAATTTATGACATAAAGACAAACTGAGATATCACAAATTATTTCAGTGCTTGCTTCTAAATTTGAAAATCATTTGTGGGTCAGTATTTAAGATATTTATCTGATGAGAAGCATATTTTATACTACTGCCCCAAATTTATTTAATATTACCTTTTAAAATGGTTCATGTTTTACAAACTTTCTTGGTTTTTTAAGAAACCCTCATTCACTTTTTCTAGTATTTTTTTAATCGATGCAATATTTCTTCTGCTTTCTACTTCAGACAATACGTGTTCCATTCTTGTTTATAAAAATACATCTGCTTCATAATTACGTTTGTTTTTCTTTGCGGCTCACTCAGTATAGGTAAGGTTTTGTTTCCTGAAAGTGGAGAAAAAGGCAAAAGAAAAGCAAAGAAAATATAGTGCTGATACAGGATCACAGGTGATTCTCCCTTAGACTGATTTCTTTCTAGAATTGTGAGTTTAATAGATTCAAAGTCAGTGTATGGGGATCAGCAATATGAAGCCCCTTGATCAAGATGCATAGCCTAACTAGAGCACAGTTGATTTAATGCTGGTTGGTCTAACACAATGACTCAACACAGCAAACTGGGAGTGTGCCAAATCCCATCCAGATTAGGAACCTCTAATAATCTGAGAGATTACACCAGACTGATCTTTCTTGGCAGTATACACGGCGGAGCACCCACCTTGCCGTGGCTTTCCCAAGGGGCAGGAACAGCAGTACAGGTGCCTGCTCTGACAAAGCTGCTTCCTGCAAAACACACAGCACACTCTCAACTGACTGCAAGGAAAGGTGTTCAAAAAATAAGGGCATTAACGTTCCCTTTCTTCTGTGATTCTAAAAGTAGATCTGGAGGATATTCACCTGAATCTGCTCTGAACACAGAGAAGAGCTTGTGAGGTAAAGCCTTACCCGAGTATCTGCACAGTTGTATCACCAAAATCCTCACAGGAGTAGCGTTCTTTCGTATCAGTAAAGGACATAAACCAGTACCTTGGCTGAGAAATGGGGGGCATGGAAGATATAAAGAGTTCACAGAATTTAATCCAGACTGCCCCAAAGGTAATTAAATTATATTTCTAAAAGATAAGGAAGTTGTCACATTTATTAAATTACCAGGTGTAACTGTGTATAGATGAGTTTTAAAATCAAGCTGGATAATGTCAATACATGAAAGGGGAAGAAAGAGCTTTCTGCATATAACTGGTATTCTGAAGGCAATACTGCAATATTGATAAGAAGGAGACAAATATGGAGATAGTGTTCAAAATGTATTTAAGTAGTTTGGATACCTACCTCTCAAGGCTTTCAATGATTTTTAGGAATCTAACCTACTTACTTTCTGAAATCCCATTAAGTAACTGTCTTGATCTGCTTCAGGACCTCTCTAAATCTAATGGCCTCTTCACTTTGTTACATGTCTGAAAATTACTCCCTGCTCCTTCTAAAGGCTGATGGTTGAATAAAAGCAAAATTAAAGACAGCAATTTTCTGGCAGTTAAAATTTGAATGTTTTTTAAAATGGAATTGCCCTTATGATATATGTTTATTCAGTATATCCTTGTGACCACCTACTTTTAGTGTTACAGTACTGGTGAAATACCACATTCATTACAAATGTGAGACAAAATCAGGTAACTATCTAAGAAAAGTCCTGATAATGTGAGCTGTAGACCAGTTGTCCTGTAAGGAGATCTGTATGCAAATGGGCACAGTTGTTCATGTGATTGGTCAGACCAGCCATAGATGGCCTGTGTCTGTTTA
Source organism: Certhia americana (assembly GCA_018697195.1). NCBI lineage: Eukaryota > Metazoa > Chordata > Aves > Passeriformes > Certhiidae > Certhia > Certhia americana. Next base: position 38,915,615 of record CM031861.1, read on the forward strand.
ACAGTGTTAGGGTTTTAGGGTTATCAACAGATAATACCTAGCATCTTACCTGGGAATACTTTCACATAAATGCTTGAAAAGGGCATGTGTGGTCATTTGTAGCGAGTCTGCAAGCACGTTTTTGGGATCCCTCCTAAATTTGCCAGACTTTGCATTTTTTTCTGTTCCTGTAGTGTAATAACATCAGTATTGAGATAAATCTTCTATCTTAAGACAATACAGCCCGAAAGGGGCAAATGCAGAAGTTGCAGTCTCTTCATCTTTGAGTTTTTCATCCTACTCAAGAGCGCGATTCCACAGGTCTTGTATCTCTTGCTCCACTGAAATATTATTGATGACCCCCTTCTGTTTTGTCAAGGCCTGTGTGCTGGCAAGATTGCTTGTACCATCTTGCTTTTAGTCACTTTACACCTCTCCAATCCAGGGATAAGGAAACATCTTAAAGGTAGGATGTATTTTCATCAGCCTCAGCAGCACATCTTACCATGTTTTCCAGGGACATTACATCCTCAGAGGGGGAGTGTCTTTTTCTACATGGATCACATAGTGTTTTCTTACCTGGTCTTATTCAAGGTGCAGTTGGAGGGAAGCCAGACAGTTCATTTGTCTTGTTTTTAAAATATGTCGATATGTGAGATTTGCAACTCAGTTCATATTTGTAAACATCAGCCGCTGGATTTGGTTTCTCTGTTCAGCGCTTGATTTTGGAAAGTTGCTTTCTTAGCCACCTGACACATCAGCTGCTACCTCTGATACTCTCCAGGAAGTTGCCACCTGCAAAGTCTTTACTGATATTTATACTTAATTTATAGAAACTGGGTCTTCCACTCACTGTAAAAACTCAAAAATTCATCTGCCATTTTCACTTTTCATTCAGATACTCTCAACATGAATGAGAAGAGATGGAAATGTTCATGTATGCTCATTAGGCCTGTGTTTACAGTAATTGTATATATAATCCATGGGAAACAACTGTTTTAAAATGTCCTGTTTTGTAAATATGAGGCTCATCTTCATCTTCTTGATGACCTTTCAGTGTTCTGTTCTTTTTCTGTGTACCAATGTGACTGAAGGCCTTCTGTGGTCTTTAGATCTGTCTTCTGGAGAGAAATGATTTCTTGAGAGAACACTGCATGAGACATGCTTTAATTTTAATGTACTTTTAATATGGAAAAAATAAAGAGGTTTTGGGTTTTTTAAATCAAGGAAACAGGGCTTTTTAGCTAAATTTCCCTAAGAAAATAAGGGATATATGATTATGAAGTCCTTTTTTTTTTTTTTTCTTCAGATTTTTAGCTACTTTCAACAAAATCAGAAGAGTAATGACTGGACCCAGAAGGGGGTTTCTCCCTTCTACTCAGTTGCCAGTTTTTGTGGAACTCCTAATGTCCCACTCAAGGGGAAGGAAGTTCAGGCAAGCTTTATCAGTAGGCGTTACTGTTTGATAGAAGGCAGCAGTGCAACAGGGTATCACTACTGTCCAAGCCATGGACCTAAAAAGTTACAGAGAGTGAGCTGGAGGCATTGCAGTAGAAAGCTGTAAATTGTATAGGTAGAATCAGTTCATTTTATGTGGACATTGGAAGGAACAGGAGGTTGGGAGAGAGAGAGACTGGTACAGAATAATTTACTTGATTTTTACGTTGTTTTCAGAAAGATCCTTTTGCCCATATAATTAGAAACATTTTAATGTCATTATAAACTTTTTGGTTGGTTGGTTGGTTTTTATTTTCTTGTATTATATAGGAAAATACTGCTTCCAGTAGCAGAACTGCAAATTTTAAATCTATCAAGGCTAGTACAGCCATGAGGAGCTTCAATCATTTCTTTCCATTACTCTTTTTATGCTGCATTTAAAGTGATGACATTAGGCCTTGAAGGAGTTTTAACTTATCAAGTTAAAGTCCGTACCTTTCATTAGTTTCTAATGACGTGAACACTAACTGATCCCTGGCAGTTTTGGGGGGAGTAGTGAAGATTAAAAGAGGTGGTACTTGAATTAAGTTGACGTTGAAAAGATATTGGCACCAAAACCACCTTACAAAGTTTCAAACTCATTCAGTTTTGTGGTCAAGCATTCATTCAGTGGCATTTCTGACTTTGAAAAAACATTTTTAAAATAATTTAAAAGATGTTAACAGAGTCAGAGAAGTGAGTCTGATTTTCAAATCTTTGAATAAGATCACTTCTTTGTCTTTAGAAGAATATCCCATTTAATATGGGGATACAAATTGTTTAAGATGCACATTGTTTAAGTAAGTACTTTTAAACAGAAAGGTTCATTAAAGCAAAATATAAACATAAATCACAGAAATTCTGTCACACAAAAGAAAATGGGATATGAATAAATACTTATTTTTATTCTTGCATTATGTTCTGTGCTTTCCATCTTTTGACCTACCTCTGAGAAGTACATTGAGCTGCATTCTTCTCTTCCATGTTTCCATACAAATTATTACTTCTGTCTTCTCACATTTTACACCATACTTTCAACATCATGTAGGTTCTTCTATTCCTCATTCTCAAATTTTTTTTCTTTTGTCTTCCTTCATTGTTTTCCTAACTTATTCTTTCTTTTTTCTAGTCTGGGTGTTTGTTTCTTCCTCATCTCTCTCAGCCACTTCACTAAGACACCAAGAGCCTGACCATCCCCAAAGACCTTTGTCCCATGCTAAGAACTGTACCTAGATACTGCTATTTTCCTGTGTGTTGGCTTTAGTTGTTCTGTGAAGCAGAAAGATTACTTCAGGTCTCCACTAATCAAATGGAAAATGGATGACATGAGAAAAATGTGAAAAGCTCATTGGTAGCCTCTGGAGAAATATTGCATTCAAAGTTGACAAATTGCAGGGGATTTAAGGAGTGCATGATAGGGCAAGTAAATAGCCTTGCTTTCAGCAAAGTTATTCATCAGAACATTTTCCTTCCTTTCAGGAAGGCAGGTTATTTAGACAATAATTATGAGTATTGTGTATTTGCGCAATTGTACAGTATTATTTGCTATACGTGCGAAATGCTACACTGAGGTTGCCAGTTAATCAAGAGTTAACCTCAGTTCTGGCATTTCTGAAGCAAGCATCTTCATTTACTCCCCTTTCCCCTGAAACAGTATGTTAACATTTTTCATTACAGGATCATGTGTGCTTTATTTCACAGCATTCCTGCTGCACACAGTATCCAGAGAACAGCCAATCAATATATTTTTTTATCTTCTTTGTTCATTATGTGTGCCAATCCCTTGTTTACTGGATACTGTTCAAACCTTTCCCTGAAAACAGAATTTTGAGCAACCATCATGGGGATTTTCTCTAGTATTTGATGTTATAGAAACCAAAGGTTTAATAAACAATGATTTAATGTATTCTTGCAGAAGTGTTTTCTTCCTGCTGTATGAGGAAACCAAGGCATGAAAAATCCAGAGTCAAAAGTACCCACAAAATTTTGCATGCCTATTTAAGATGTACAAGATTTACATTTTAGAATATTTATCATTTGTAAATTCCTAACACTTAAGGCCAAGACCAAAAGATATTTTTGTGTCATTTAGTTGGCCTTCTGAGTATCATAGGTCATTGATTTCACCAGTTGTCAACATATTGAGCCTAGAAATTTATGGGATTTTAAAACCTGCTTTCCAGAATGATACCTAAGTCTGGAGTAAAAATTTCAAGAGGTGGAGAGACCACCATTTCCCTTTGATCATTTGTTCCAGTGATTCAAGTTGCCCTTACTCAATCTGATTAACAATTCCTTTATATACTGTATTTTCTGTCCATTTATCAAGGGACAGTGAGAATCAGTACCAACATAAAACTATTCCATTCCTGGTACTTGTTCAAAATTAGCACGTGTCCTCAGGGTTTTTTACAATCTGAACAGAGTAAGTTCTTTTACTGCATGCCTTTTTCTCTAGTGCTTGCATTACTGGTGTGGCTCTTTTCTGCATCTTCTCTGTGTTTTTATCATACTTTTGTTTTCAAATGTGGACACAGATGAATTTTTATATCTTTGTTTCTCAGTGTCATGCATAAAGTCAAGTCATCTTAATTGCTCCATGGTGATACTATTTTATCATGTATACACAAAAAAAAAAAGTTGCTTTTTCCCGGTTTTTCCACAACGTTATACTGTTATCCTGTATTGAAGTCTCATATCTTCATCAGAGTCAGTGTTTTCAGAATATAGTTACTCTTACTATTAAGTGTAGTCTGTGTTCACTGTTCTCAGACAGAGAATTTTGCATTTGGTTTTATTGAAATACCCTAGATTTGAATACCCCACCAAGTGACCCAAAACATTGTTTCATCATCATTATTTACTTATTTTATGTTCATGAACATTTCTAGCTGTGTCTACCTGTTTCCAAATTATTGAAGGATGTGTTGAATAAAAGAATGCTAGTACTGATACCTGTGCAACATTGCTAGTATTCTAGTAGTGCTCAATGACAAATGCCTCTTGGAACATGGGAAGTGTGCGGAGTTTTTAACTTTCATTCCATTCAGAACCCACTGAAGAAATTTTTCATGATGGTGTACAGTGATTTTTTTATCAATTTATTACATCTGACAAATGAAAGCCTAGAACATCACTATACATCCCCTTCTAATCTCATCCAAGAAGATCAGATTTGTGTGGCAAGACTTATTCTACAAAAACCAAGTTGACTGGGAATAATTATAGTCTTTCATTAAAATCTGTATTAATTGAATCCAGTGTTTTCATTCATATGGCCCAGCTTTAATCCCACTAGTCTTTTTTCTTTTCCTATTCACGCATTATTAGTGCTCTTCCAGTCTGGGAATGTCCTGGTATTTTAACACTGCAACACCTAAAGTGAAAATTGTCTGAATCAAATGTAAATGTAAAATTTAATGTAAAATTTAAATGTAAAATGTAAATTGTAAATGTAAAACTTACCCATCCTTAAATTCTAGTAAACTGAAAGTGCTTATTCATTCTACATCACCTGTAACTATACCATCCTGATTTTTCAGAAGACAGACCACATTTATACTGAATACTCCTGGTCTTCTTTTTTTTATCATGACTTTATTTTATTTACTTTCTACATGAAAAAGGAGCTGTACTTTTACTTGGTTGCAAGGTCACGTTTTTTATAGCCTCCCTTAAAGGAATCCCCAGTTTTCTATGATTTTCTACTATTCTTTCTTCTCTCAAGTACTTTGAATACTTGATTAAGTATTTCTGTGCATGTAAAAATTCGTGTTGCTTTTTCCCATGTGGAATTCAATCAATTTATCACTCATGTCTAAGTAGATATCAATATCCATTTCAGTGATTGATATTTCTAGTTTTATAATGAGATTGTTTACCTCATGCTCATAAATAATATATGGGTTTTGAGGTGTATCACATTAGTTTATAATTGTCCACTAAGGATTCACAGAATATGTGTCCTAAACTGGCCCTATAGCATAATTCTTTTCCTTTCCAAAGATTATAAAAATGTGCTGAAGAAAAACTTGTTCTGTTCCCTACTTAGCTGACCAGAAAGTCTTTCTTAAGTTATTTTAGTTAGCATATTGACCTCTACGTGTTCAAGAGCTGTGGTCCTGTGTTACTGATCATTCTAAAAGGAATAATGGCATAGTGGGGGAGGGCTGTGTTAAGGCATCCTGTTTCTATTCTGCCTCTCTTATTCTTCCTGTTAATCAGGGACTTTAACATGCCAGTTGCCCACCAGATTTTAGTAATATTGGTGATATAAAATTTATTCCCATCAATGAGAGTTGCCTCTTGCTGCTTACCCAGATTCCTAGGATCAAAGCATAAACAATTGAAGAGATTCTTTTCATTATATTCTTTGCCACATTGGTTCAACTTGCTCGTTAGGTGCTGAATTTGAGCATGTACCTCATTTGCCTTCCAAATAATCTCCCCTTGTGTTGCTGATTTAATATCCTGGCTGCTCCAGCTAGTTTCCAACAGAGAAGATTAGCCTCCTACTTGTGTGGTGTAGTCTGTCCTGTTCATACAGTCCCTTCTTTCACTGATGTGCTGTTTCACGGACTGAAATCTGCCTGGTTTTTCAGTTATGGATGACAGACAGAAAACACTGGAAATAAACTGTCTCACTTGTGATAACTCTGGGCGGACAATTACATTTTAATTTTCCTCTAAATTGTTTTCAATGCCGTTGAAGCTTTCAGGAATTTCATCTAAGTTCTACTATGAAGGCCTTATATAGCATTTATCTTCTGTCTCCTATTCACTCCAGTTGCAGCTGTGAGTGCAGGGTATTTTGGCAGATTAGACACAAGGGATTTATCTTGCACGGTCAGAAAATGGGTAAGATACTATGAATCCCTCTGAAAACTTTCAGTAAATTAACACTGAAGTGCTGTCACCAAAAGACAGATACATTCCACAACTGCTGAGCAGCATTCAGCTACATTAAATATGAAGCCTATTTGTTCTCTTACTGCAGTACTATCCCATTGGCTGCAACAAAAGAAACAGGAATAAACAGGTTACAGGCTCTTTCACTGGGCAGTGATGATTCATGCTAAGGTATAGGTCCACTCCATGAGACAATTAGACAGATGTCTGCAAAAAAATGACCATGCAGTTAAAAGTGGTGTTATGGTGTGTATGTCCTGATAGCCTTCCCTCTGGTATTTCCTAATATCTCTGTACTTGACTTGTAATAGGCTTATTAATGTTCTGCCAAGTAAGGGGTTAATCACCCAGCTTTAGCTGCCACTTGTCATCAATATATTTGTAGCAAATATAAAGAGGGGGATATATCACCATAAGGCAGTTTGTCCTTTCTTAAGATAAATGCAGATGATAAGTGAAATGATCTTTGGAAGTGCCCCTCACTTCAGGTGGCTGAAAGAAGGGGAGATAAATGGCATCATTTCTATGTGTGTACTATTTGTATGTAAATTATATACATAGGTCTCTGTTGAAAGGTAAACTCACAGTTGTATTCTGATGTGTGTGGCCATATATACCCCAGTATTAAGATCTAGCTGGACATAGTACTTTGTGTCTCTTCTACTTATAATAGCTTTAAATAAATCTTAAATTAATCCTCAATATGTTAACATTGCATTTGAATTGAGCTACTGAATTTGGATCATGCCTTAATTTTCTCTGTCCCCAAAGAGAGGAGGTATGTTCTAGATACAGTGGTGATACAGAGGTGATTCTGGCTGGTGAACAACAGCTCCTTCCACTTCAAACGAGCCCAGAACTGTTAAGTTGTGGGTATATAAGGAATGGGCTTCTTTTGGAAGCTTGGTAAGGCATTGACAGTGAGAGGTTGCATGGCTTCTTCCATTATTCTTTATAATGAAACAAAATAAAGATGTGTTCCCTAGAGATTGAGGGATATGTTTCTTCTTGTCCTTCCTTTTGTCCTATCAGTTGCTAATGAAATCTACTTTTTTTAGATTCATGCTTAGGAGATGAGGCTAGCCTTGAGACAGATTCCTTGGTGCTGTCCTTATTTCTAGTTTGTAAAAACATTAAGCCATTCTTTACCTTCCTAACGAAGTGTTCTTCATAGAATTGAATTCCTAAAATGCACGTCAGCATAGGAAGGTTTTCTAATCAATACTCTTGATTTAATCCTTGTTTCTTAGAAGTTTTTCTTCCTGTGGTTTAACAAGTGCAAAATGTGTATGTCACAATTATACTGGAGGAAAGATTAAGAATAGTTAGTTAAAATTATTGTATTTTTGACAAATTTTGGGAAAGTTCCATTTTGTTACAATAAAGATTTAGGTCAGTGCAGTAATAGTGATATAACAAGATACTTGTATCATCAAATAGACTTTGAATTTGTCAATCAATATTTACTTACTGTGGGCTTTTTACTGAGTTGTGAAGTTTATTGTAGAAACCAGCTGTTAGTTTCAATATTTGCAGCACAAATATTTCAACCAAAATGCTACAATTACAATAACAATGATATTTATAGCTACTAGGAAGCAATTGTCCCTGATCATATTTCTCCAAAATATAATATAAGGAGGGTTGCAAAAGATCCTTAAAAATAATGTATCTATAAAATGAAAATTTTCAAAGAGAGTAGGACCAGCAAAGAGTTTAGCTAGTAACCCTGTCAATGGAGTTGTTGCCTAGGGTTGAAAAGCCATTGTTGATTACAGACTCTGACCTAGCAGTTTATCTAAGAGAGATACAAATTTTGTTTTGTATAAAACAGCTTGTTTCCAGATAAACTGGCAATCAAACTGCCATTTGGTTGATGTTAAAGAAATACTTTTTTTGGAAGGTTATATACCACCTAGATGCTGGATAACATTCTCAGAATTTCAGAATACCACAGTGCAGTAAATTAAAAAGAAATCTAAGTTTTATAATATGTTGTATTTTAAATTTGTGTCGCACTGTGAGGCCTCAGCAGACAGCCCAAGTATTAAATAATGTTCTTTTGACTGTAGAAGTATCATTTTCTTGAAGCCTGAAAAATTAATTAATCTTCATAGTAAAGAAGAAGTTTATTAATTCTTGCCAGCAGTAACAACTTATTAGTGACTAGACTAGAAAGAAACCCCTTGCCCTTATTCTGACAACTTGTGTGTGTCAGTGTCAATGGAAGAAGCTTTGGACTCTAAGTAATTAAGTCCAGTGAACTGCAAAGACTCCTTTGACATAATTTTAACAGTTGCAGTTCATCTTTAATTGTTTCCGTTTCATAGGGTAACACTCACTCCTTGCTGGAAGATTTCATTTTACTTTTAAAACAAATTTTTAAAAAACAACCCCCTCCTCCCAAAAGAATCCCATGTCATATTGATGGCATCTTCATTGAGCAGCTACTGATATGTCACTAAGAGCTGGTATGCATTAGTGCTTGCTTTCCCCTCAAGAGGTGGAGCACAGCTGGATTTCCATCTGAGTAAGGGTGGGACTTCAGTGTATCTTCACAGATCATGAACTGACACTGGCCACTAACTTCACTGAAAACAGTAGCTTTTGGGCCTGAACTTGCAAACTCCTTAATTTTTTGAGTCCACTCTTTTGAACTATTTAATTTTACTTTCATTTTGTTAGCTCTGATATTTCAATTAAATTTAGGATATATATTTTGTAGAAAACAGTCAAATTTTACCAGCTGCCAGGATTCTGGGCCAAAGGGCAAAGTAATATCAGTATAAATGAAAGAGTGATAATTTACAGGTTTTAATATAAAAATCGAAATTTGGTCATTATGGGCTTCATTATGGAATAGAGAAAAAATGTGATTTGAGGAAACATATCTTGATTTCTTAGTGCTTGACTTTAACTTGTAGTCTCAACACTTTTTCTTGCTACTTTGACCTCTGGCAGTAGTAGTGGTGAGTATTAAGATAGCAGTCCTTTTCACCAGGGGCTATTGATGATTTAGTCATCAGAAACAGCTTCTTCTAAACAGTGTCTCTAGGATGTAGTTCCTCCCTCCAAGGGGAGTGGTCTTTTGTTAGATTATGTAAATCGAGAAACTTATTCATTACCACTGTGTTGCTAATTCGTGCCTTAACCTGCAGAACCAGGCATTGCATGACTCTTTTCCTGCACACAGCAAACATGAGAAGCCACTGTTCCTGCGTTTGCTTTAGTTTCTGGGGAGAATTGAATGAAAGTAGATTCAAATCAGCAGGGGATTTGTTTGTCAAATTTTGCAAATCAGGCTGCAGAAAATGGAGTTTTACAAGCCCCATTCAACAGTCCAAGATATCAAACTCACTTCAGTTTCCAATATAACATTCATACCACTCTTTCAATCTTAATTTTGATTGATTACTTACCAGCAGAAGTTTATACTGAAATCTCTCCTTTGTCCTCTTTATCCCGTGCTCACCTTTTCATTCTTTCCGTGTCAATTATTAACATTGTGACGTTACTTGTTGCTGCAGTAACTTTGTTTCAATGCAGCTGTTGCCAGGTGAATTTTCTTGAGGGTTTGATTGTCACATTTACAAAGATTTTATGAGATATCAGAAAAGTTTTTATTTGGCCAGCATTTCTTCAACTTTACATTCTTGGGGAACTGGCCTGTATTGTCCCTAGATGTTTTATTTGAAAACAAAATACAAAGGGAAACACATTGTGCGTTGGCTCATGGTTATGTATGGTAGGTTTTGTTAGCAAGGTAGATACCAAGAAATTGAAATATGTTGGATTAAGTTCACTGGGACAGGTTGGCTGTGGCCTTGGTGCAGGGGAGGTTCACAATGGGCTCAGCAGACAGAATGTGTTCGATTCCTGTGTTAATTCAGATCTCATTAGGTCTGTTTTTTATCTGGGAAGTGTTGCTGTAATTAGGTGGTGAGTCAAAACTGTGTGTTACCAGGCTGTGACTGTTGCAAGACAGGGGACCAAAGTCCAGGTGCTTTCAGCTCCCTGTCAGCATGCCAGTGGCCACACAGTACACGCCCTCAGGTGCTTTTCTGCTCTCAGAGTAAGGGCTAGTGGTTAATCCTGCAGATACATTTCCAACTGTGACCAATTCAGAGGCCTGAACTGGCCATCTCAGCTGGAGGATTTAGGCAGCAGAGGCTCTTGCTGAGTACATGCAGTTTGAGAATTTTGTATAGTACGTCTTGGCTGAGGTGAATGAAACAATGTTCACCACCATCTTCACCTGTAAGGCTTCAACTTCCTGATTGCTCTGCAGTAGCTTCTGCTATGGAAATCCATGCAGAACACCAGATCTAAAGAATTTCCCAATTTCTATGCTGAATTTTCTGTCCACATTGGATAGAAACCTTTCTTCAGATCTTTCCCTAAGGCAGAGGAGCTCTGTTCAAATTATCCTCGTTGGCAGTCTAAAACTGCATTTGTAGACCCAAGCAGAGTGAGACCAAAACTTTCTTCATTCCCCAATTCCCTCCACCAACTCATTCATGGATGACAAACAAAAGGTAAAGAGCCAAATTTTACCTTCCAGGGGAAAACCCAAGTGCAATGCCTTCAAAGCACTGAAAAAGTAGAGAGAAGCAGCTGGAGAAATAAGGAGAGAATGAAAAGTGAATGAAAAGCCGTTGCTTTAAACCATTCCTTCTCCTTTCCTTTTCTCATAATTTTTACCATTCTTCCAAAAGTAAAAAAACTGACAACTAGACTCAATTTTTCTGCTTATTTCATAGTATGCAGTGGATTCCTGATAATGGAGGGGAGTATGTGTGTTGAAGGAGCCATGTTGATTTTCTTGCTATAATGGCATGTAATTTTTTCTTTTGACTCTGAAGTGGGAACAGAGAAGTACATTGCTTGCTTTATCTCAAAATAAGAGCATACGTTGCAGTGTATGTTTCTTAAAATATAGCTGTCATAAGAGTATGATGTTTTTACTCATCCCTGTTACTGAAAAATCTGGCTAGTTAATTTTTTCATGTGTCCCTTAAAATGTTGGTAGTCCCTGTTAATTGCCCCAATGCCTACTGACGAGCCCAGAACTCATTTTCAAGCTTCCTTACTTAAAGCTCAGAGAGCAAGCTGCTTATGATGACCCAACAGAGACATAAGGGAGGTCTATGAAAGGCAGAGTATTCAACCAGCCTTAATCCCTGCTTTCAGTAAGGCAGTGTCTTTAAGTACAGACTAATTAGTGAATAGACATGGTTGTAGGTTCTTGTAGACATATCTTTTGTTGGCTTGAGATGAACTGAGCGGCTAATAGAAATAGTTTAAAATCTCTGCTTTGCTTTTCTTTGAATACATTTAATAGGGTATCAAGATGGGAAAATATAAATCAAAGCAGGAGCAAAAGTAAATATAAACTATCTGACTACCTATGTTAGTATATTCCATTTAGATATTTTATCCATTTAGATACTGGGACTTATGCTTGTGGCTCCCAGGCCTGGGCTTCTTAAAGAACTATTCATTTTATAACCTTTGATGTATATCACTAAGAGAAAAGCATTGGGGTTTTTTTACTGTTACAGTAATGTATTATGCAAGCATTACTTTGCACTTAAATAGTGTGTTAAAGTCATCAATCATAAAGTGATCAATCAAGATAAACATAGTTCCCCCATTTTAGTGCTAGGGAAACTTAATTCCAAGAAGTGAAGTGAATTTTCTTAGGATTTGATTACGTGCCTGAGACTAGAATCTAACTCTCTAGAGGGATGGCCCCCCTCTTTAATCATTTCTTTATTACATATTGTATAATAAAATTTCCCAACAGGTAGGAATAGCCATCTGCACATTCCAAAGTAATTTATGGTAAAATTGAATGCAAAGAAAGGCATATGGTAAACTGACTGAATGATGACTGACATCTAGGCATAGTCACCTGAAAGAGAAAGCATTTCTTAATACACAAGACATTAAAAATAAGTAAGAAGCTTAAAATTTTAGAAAAATTGTGGTGTTTGGGTATTTTTTTTTATTATATTTTCCCTATTTCTACTATTTGCATATTTCACGACCTTGACACAATGCAGATAGGGAGCAGGCATAGCAACTTACTCTTCTACTCATTTTCTAAAATTAACCGTACATTCCAGTAATATTCAATAATAGTACCTTGGTTATTGAAACTCATAACCTTTTTGCTGCTTTTATCACCTGTATTATCCATAGGAGATAATTACTGCAAAGCAGCTGTCTGTTGATTTTAGAGAGCATCAATTGTTCTCCTGTCCCAGCTGTTGGCTAATAAGGACAGTCAACACATCTGTTTCAACAGCTGGTAATTAACAAAAGCCTAATTGCTGCAACTCTTTTAACAACAGATCTATGAAAGACTAGGGATGTGGAGGAATATTATTTACTCTGTTCTCGGCACTTTCTCTGACCAGTTTCTTTTTTCTTTTTCTACTTTGAACACCACTGCCTTTGTCTGTCACACTGAATGGCAGGACAACACAATATGGTAATCCAGAGCTTAAGTTTTGCAGATCTCTGGTGCTGTTTCTTATTGCAACATTTCTTTGCTAAGTTGCAAGATAAAATGGATCAAAAGCATTTTGTGGAGCCCCATACAACAAAGATTGTCAACTACAGTATGCTTATGCAATAGGGCTGCCAATCCAGCAGCTTCCAAAAGAAATTAATGGGTTTCCTTGTTCATGGATGAGTTTAGTAGCTCTGCACTCCATCCCTAAAAATGCATCATCATTCTGAAAGTAGTGGTTATTTAAGAATTTTTTTACTGCTCTTCAGATGCTTTGCAAAACTTTTTGGACAGACGGTGTTTTTTCTTTCCTCTGATGAGACCCACATATGTTGGTTAGTTTAAAAGTAAATGCCAGGTGGCACCTTGCACTGTAGAAATAACTCACCATTTTATCACTACAGAATTGGAGAGGGTTCTGCAAATGTTTGTCTAGATATCTACATTTATAGTATCAGTCATCAAACACTAATTCAAAGATGTTTCTCTTAATTAGACTTATCCTTGTGTACAGCACACATGTAATTGGAATACTCATCACTAAATAGAGACAATGCATGTATACAAATACAGGGAAATGTTAATCCCATTGAAGTCAACAGTAAACTTCTGTTGGCTTCAATGAGTCAGGATTTTCCCTGCAAAATCAAATTTTCTTAAAAGCTGGAGAAAAATTCGGCATTCATTGTGCTACCCATGAAAAGGTAAAGTATTCAAGCATTAATGGATCTATGGATGAAGTATTATGCAAGTCAGGCATGTATTACAGATTGTGTGAAAGACTTGAGTCAATAAAAATTTCTAAGAAATAGCATTTAAAGTGGTATTTTGAAGTGATAAACTGAAGATGAAAATTGTGATTCTTTGGTAAAAGTTAGTCAAGATCACTTGATTAAACTTGCCTTACTAACATTTCAGTTGGCAAATATTGCTGTACACTAGGTTCTTGATTGTCTGCTGGGTATGTTGAAATGTATAAAAGAAATTCTGCTCAAGTGCTTGCCATTGACAGAATACAGATTGCATAATTAAAAATACTCTGGCAAGACAAGTTTAGTTCAACAGGTGTTCAAGTTGAGAAATGTCTAATAGGTGCAGTGAAAAAGTAGAATATATACTTTGAATGAATAAAACCAAAAGCATTGGCTAAAATTTTAAGATAGTAACACAGATAAGTGTTTACTGTCTGGGTTTATCACTAAGATCTTTTTTGTACACAGCAATCTTTGTTGATCAAAATTATTTCTTTAATGTTGCACAAATAAGAAGAAAGAAAGAAACCTTCTCTATTAGATTATACTGTGGAAAATTGCTGGAAGATTTGGTAGTTGAGAAAAATGTTTATCTTTTCAGTGTATTATGTTATTTTATTTCACAAGTTAACAATTTTTAAGAAAAATAGGTACATTATATATATATATATATATATATACAATATACATAGGTAACGTGTCCCTTTTCTCATTCACTTCCTTTACTCCAAAATTACAATATTTCTTCTTTTCCCAGTTGAACTGTCGTTGAGTCTGAGTTGCAACAGAAATTCAGGCAACTAAGCACCAAAATGTACATAGGAACTGAAGAGAATGTTTTGTGCCTGATGCAAAGATCTACTAGAATCTAACTGAATAGATATGCAGTAGAAGGCAATATGATTAGTAATTGATTTTTAAAAAAAAGGAGCATAAATCCTTAGTATCCGAACATACTTTCGAGTCTTGAGTGAAGGTAACTTACCTATCAATAGATCTCATCCAACAGTATAACATCCATAACAAGCTATGGATGGATCCATCATCTGCTGATTTGATAGAAAAAGTGCCCTCTATTAAATTTTCTCCTGTACTATTTCCATCAGACAAATGTTTCCTATAAAGACTTTAATGCATGTTCTCACAAACACTTCTATTTGCTTTTCTTACTTTACGTCCTTACTCTTGAGTTCTACTTGGGTAGAAAGTATTGCTATAAAATTGTAGAGAAAGCAAGATTCAGGGAGTTGTTCTGTTCGGAATCAACTACTCAGACTCAGTATGACTGATCCCTATTACACAGTTGGCATTGCACTGAATAGGCACTGAAACTTTTCTAAACTATCTGTTGAGGACACTTGCATCACAGGAGACATGATGGAGGCTTGTTCAGTGTGTCAGAAATTCATAGTCACTCCAGTTGCACAAGTGGCTCAAGGTCATGAAGCCTTCAGCCAGCCTCAAGAGCAGACATGGAACTCCTGTCTTTTTCCCAAAAATGCTAGGCATGGCATAATCCAGCTGGAGAAAGAACTCAGATTTTTTTGCTATACTGTTTGAGAAGAACTTCAGATATCAAACGAAGAGTAGTAGCAGGCTTGCCAGATTCAAAGTTGTTTTGAGAATGTCTTGGTTATGCTCTGGCATGTCAATGTGGGGCATACTCATGGATTCTTTCTTTTTCCTAAATTTCTTGTTAAGAGATACTTTTTTTAAATAGTTGTTTTTTTCTTTTTTTTTAGATGTAACAATTGCTTTTGAACTCAGCACTTTGGTTCTCTGTTTCTTTGTACAAAAATATTAGAAAATTTGAGTATGTATACCTGCTATATTCATTTTCCGTAAGGTGAAGACCACAAGGTGAAGCAGTAAACATTAACTCTCAATCTCTTGCCTGCCCTTCCTTCCAAATCCTGGAAGAGTTATATGATATAATTGGGCCAATTCGTATTTATAGTCCTCTACAGACTCATGGCTTTTACAAAAGATTTTTAGTTAAATTCTGATAACGTGATTAGACACTGCTGCCTTCTGTAGTAGTATGTCTGTCAAGAGGTAATGGTCAATCTGTCTCTTCATGTGAGAGGTTTCATTTTGGAGAGTATTAGCACTTAGCATCAGTTATAAGCTTTGAAGTGTAAATCATTAACTCTTTCCCTCAAGTTACTGCCTTGCATGCTGGTTTTTTCCCCTCTTACAAAGCATGAATGATTTCAACGATGTATTTTCTTATGAAAGATCTTTGTGAAATATTGCAGTGTCTCAGTTGGACTGTTTCACTGAAACCAGAGGTGACAAGGGCAACTAAGTTCAAACAGCAATGAAATGACATCTTCACTGGCTCGTCAAAGCCAAGGACTTTTCTATAAGGAGGCATCTGCAGTAAAGGTGGAGTGATGAAGAAAGGTTAGAAAGATTTGCCTGAGGAAGAATTGCTCCTCCATCCTTGAAATGGAGATGTGGATGATACCTGTTCAACAGTTGAGTGCCTCACCAGCCTACTGGGAATGAGACAAAGTCAGATTTATCAACCTTAATCAAGTTTATTAATCCCTTATTAGTTGACAAGACCAGTTATCTGTACCCAGACTAGTAACAAAATAGGATCAGGGCATGGACTTGCACAATGACATGCATCCATTCATGCATTCTTTTAGAGAGCTCCCTGACATGATTTTAACCCACTTTTCCTAGATGATGCTTTTGAACCATACTGTGTGCTAAGGCCTATGGCCCTTTGATAGTCTGGTGTTAGCAGCCTTTGTTTTAAGGGTAAATGGAAGAGAACTTTTTGACCATCATGGCAGTACATCTCAGGGTTGGAACATAGTTTCTTGTCTGCTCTTTTTAGCAATAGACAGTTGGGTGCTGTGGTTAGTTTGGGATCTGTTAGTGAAGCCTCAAAAATGTGCCAGGTGGAGAGCCCTGAGAGCACAGTTTCTGGCTGCTGCACAGATAAAACATGTCTGACTGTAATATGAACTTCCTTCTGTTTCTCTGCCAGTTCAGTTCCGCCCCAAACTGGATAAGACACTTTTGGGGCTGAGGGTAAAGTTGTTTTTATTGAATAGGGTCTTTGTTACCACAAAGCTTCTGAAACAACATGACATTACCTTTTGGATCCTGCGCTGACAATTTGCTGTTTGTGACAGATACTGAAATCATAGGTGTCCAAAGTAATTTTTGTGGACAATGGATTTATCATGGGTGCTGACATTTGAAGCTTTTCCAGAGTAACCTGCTAGTAGGACTCAGACACCACCTGGAAGGTTTCTTCAGCTCTCTCCAACTTACACAGTTGTCTCCTTCTTGATTTCCCCTAAGAAGATTGCCAGTAAAGTTTCACGTATAGTGCAATCATCTTCATGGTATGAAGTCAGGCCTCTCTGAGTTAGGGGAAACATGCCTATTATTAAAGTAAATCAGAGATCATTTTTATCCTTTTTTGAAGTTTATTTTTGGTAACCTGATATGTCTTAAAAGGGTGTATCTGTTTTCCAGTCCAGCTACCTAAGGAGCCATGAAGGGCTACCAGGTTTCACCCATGCTCAAAACAATAGCCTTTATTTTACCTTCAGATAAGACGAGTTTCTCTGTATTGCTGATGTTTTTCCATTGTTAATTTGAATTTGCATTTTCCAATTTGATTTTTGGATGAGAAAAAAAGTATGTGATGTCACTAAGGCCAAACCTGAATTACATGAAGTAATGTTTCTTTTCCACACGTCCACAGCTGTAAACAGTACTCAATTTGAAAAGTAAAGAAATTAACTTACATTTGTTATTTTCGTATAGATTATAAAGCCATAGCTGCTGTGCAGAAATTGCTGTTGTGAATGGATTTTTCTTTCTCTATTAAAACAAAGTATTCTTGATTGTTTTCTTTCTATGTTCTTTTCACAGTGTACATGGTGATTTAGTTGTGTGTCAAGTATCTACCTCTCTCTATATGGAGTCCTATCTATTTGCTCTTTAAAGCACCCCCAACGTGTTCTTAATAAAATCCCTCCTACTAAAAGGTCAGCCTCTCTGTACATGGCATTACTTATGTGCAAAGCCCGGTCCAGCTATGAGTGTGTATTTTGGAGCTGTCATCCTCAGAAGTTTTCAGAAGCCTTTTTGTCATCCACTATGGCTATATCTTACCTAAAATAAGGCTTGCAGTTTCTTTAGGTAGTTATCCATATGCACAGTAGGCATGTATGATGGTATATCTGGGGGTTTTGCCTATGTATGTAAATGAATGGAAACCATAAATGAAATCTTGACCCTGGGAAGTCAGTTGCAGTTTTGTGTCAACCTCACAAGGGCAGAATTCCAAATGAGTCGTCCTCAGTCCCAAAATCATTCTTTAAAATAAAATGGTTCTGTGTGTTAGTCTCACACTCTTATCACATGCCTTGGATTGTCCTTTGAATAGGTATTTTTTCCTGCAATTTTCAGTATATCTGTATACTGCTTGGAAGAAATACAGCAGATGATGCAGAGACTTTGTCTCATCATATCTAGGGTTATATGAGCAAATTCTTAATTCTCACTGGAACTTATCATGAGCATGTCATATAGATACTTTCTTACATGATGTGATAATCCATGAATTGTAGAATCATAGGTTGGAAAGGACCTTAAAGGTCATCTAATTCCTATGAGCAAAGACACCTTTCACTAGACCAGGTTGCTCAGAGCTCCATTCAGCCTGGCCTTGAACACCTTCAGGGATGGGCCCAGTTCCCTGGGCAAATCTGTCTGTAATATGTGCTTATAAAAGAGCAAACTGCTTGCTAAACAAATTTTATTTAAAAAAAAAAAAAATCATTACAGATATTTATTTGGGCCAACAGTAGTATTAGATTGTAGAGTAAAATATTATGATTGTTTCATCCTGCTGTAAACTCATAAAGGTCATGTTTGCTGTTGTGATACCTTTCCTTTGCGCCCAAAGGATATGCCAACCCACGTGTGATTATGGCAGAGGATCAGTGAGGGCTGCAACTTAAAGGCTGTTAGAGTTCCCACAATTGCCACCCTTACCCTGAAATTTGTATGCACAAATAACCCTCAGCTGACTCTTCACTGTACTTCTTTTTTAGCTGCACTGATCCTCCACAGCAGTGCACATCCGTAAGGATCAATGATACAGTTGCTCCATTTACTCCAAGTTAAGACAGGCTCAGAAAAAGTATTTCTATTAGAAAATTGTGTGTTGATAAACAACTTTGCATGAATTTCTAATGATTTTAGTTATTATACCAAACTTTTCCAGCTCAGTTTATCTCCCAGAAGTTTTATTTGGTGAATATTGAAACCTACATTTCAAACTTCAAAAATAAAACATTTTATTTTTTTATATTTTAAATTTGGACTTATTGTTGTTAATAATGTATTTCATGATGCATCAATATTTTCTAACAACTACTATAGTAAGGTCTAATTTTACCTTTTAATATTTTAAATTATCAAGGCCTGCTGATACTTAAATGCAAGTTGAAACATTTTATCTAATTTTCTAGGTCAATGTGTCCCCTTTCCCTCTTGTAATGAAACAATTTGACACTTCAGCACTGTGATTAAAAAAAAAAAAAAAAGAAAAAAGTGGAGATTGCTTAGTGTGTTCTTAGAGTTCTGGCCATTATTAGTCCTCTCATGTTAGCTGGAGTCTTTTTCTTGACCCTGAAAACCTCTGATCTCCTAATTAATGAGACAAGTGCTTATATTCTTTTCTAGATCAAGACGTCACCTACTTGTATTGTTGGTGAAACAGTTTGATATGTTGACACTTTGATATAGAAAATAAGATGAACTGTTGTAATCTGCACTAAGTAGCAGCTGGTAACATAAAAATAACAGAACGGTTAGGAGCTGGATCTCATATGTGTCACAACATGACCTGCTCCATCAGGCAGTATGTAATTCTCTTTCTGACATACTATGTAAAATTAAAAATAGTGTAAGATTAAAATATTTCTTCAGTTGTTTAAATTTTTTCCAAAGTTGGGGGTTTACTGCATGTTCATTCTAATTCAGAATGAAAAAAACCTTTATTTGTCTTCCCAATCTCCTGCTGCCCTGAGAATACACCTGAGCTCTTCCTATCCAGCGAGCCTGCTAATATGAGCAGAAACATACTTCTTCCTCACAAGAAATGGGAGCAATTCTGTGTTTCCTGCTTGAGGCTAGATTCCATTTCAGACTCCAGATAACGTAGGACCTAGTGCTGAAAGACATCTTACTGCCATTTTTCCCCTTTGCAGTTCTATCAAATGTAAATGACTGAGACCATAAATTGTAGAAATTAACCTGGAGACTCCTCAACCTCCTTCTTCTAATTCACAGGAATATCCTGTCTCAATAGAATGCAAGATGGTGGTGGTGTCTGAGTGAAGGAATACTCGTGCATTAACATGTGTCTTGGTCAAGCCAAGGGAAATTGAACTGAGTCAAAAGGGTGCCCATTCTAATTGAGTCAGTTATAATTTCCATACAAATAAAGTACAAATAAGTTGTCCACAAGAAGGGTACTTATTAAGCAAGGAAGTTAGGTCTTAGAAAACAGGAGATACAGAGACAAATGAAAATTGCCTGAGATTAAGCTAAATTTGCCCTTGAAAAGGAAATTGAAACAAACAATAGTTAACAACTGAAATGAGAACAAGTAAAGAGGAAATATTGCACTGGTCTGAGAATGGCATGGAGACTAGGGATAATTCTGGATTAAGTCTGGAAGTGTGTGATTTTACTTTTTGTTTCTCTCAGCATTGGGAAATGAAGATGCTAGCTGTGAGGACAAAGGCTGAGAAAAGTGAACGTATGCAAATGGAGTGTGTGGTAGCTGTTCCGTAGATTATTGTGCTTGCATGGGTTTAATGGATGGCTTCCATCCCCAGTTCTGAAAGAGTTGGTACCTGAAATTCCAGGAATGATAGTGAAGTTCTTTAATAAATCTTATGAGGCCATGTACAGTGTAATGTGACAGGGAATTTGCAGAGACAGCATCTATATTTAGAAGGGCAGAAAATGTAATTTTGACAACTGTAGACTAGTTAGTCTTTATTGTGAGGCTTCAGAGTAAATTCGGAAGGAAAATGCTTTTAAAGCATGGATCCATCAAGAGTGAATTGAAGTACAGCTTTCACACAAGAATGATCACGCAAGAATTCTTCTTTGATAACTAGTTATTTAGACAAGGAAACTTTTTTAATATAACCTGACACATAAGCTTATAGGTTGTGCCATATGGAAAATTATTAATTACAGTGGGGAATATATGTATTGTTATTTTACAAGCAGGCACAAGCTTTTGTGGGAAATGCTGCTTGCTGTTAACTGGGTTCACCCAGCGTCTCTTGTTTGGAAGAATGGGCACATTTAGCTCATGTCTGTCTGCAAAATGTCATGTACCCATGAAGGAGATGAGGGATTAGTCAAAGACAATAAGGAACTAGTTAGCAGGAAGGCAGCAGCAAACAGCTTTGAAGGAAGAAATGTTAAGGTCCAAGGATTTCACTAGTGGAATTTCTTACCATTGGTGCTGAACCAGTTTTCTTTAATGCTGTCATTGAGAACCTTTGGCATGAAGAGCAGCAGTATACCAACAAAATTGCTTGATGATACAGAGCTGGGAGTTGTTTTTAATAAGACGTGGAGATATTGATACAAAGTAGGTTCAAACTGTCTTGCAGAAAGATTGGGATGGCCTCAAGTACTGGAAAAACAAAAGCAGTGGGGTGGAATTTTGGTGCCAAGTGTAAGGTATTATCTTTTCAGGATGAATAAGAGTTTCCACTGTCAGCTGGGTATCAGTGTGCCAGAGAACAGGCTGAAGGGTGACTGTGAGTAAAAAAGGGGTAGAATGTGTCAGGTAAGAAGATTCCACTGGCATTAGTACAGAGTACTAAGGAGAGATGTGTTTAAATTGATGAGAGTAATGAAGAGCCTGCTTAGTGAGAGGTAACAGAAAAGGTTTATTTAGCCTATCTCAGAAAGGAAAAATAAATGCTTATATATATATATACATGTTGTCTATAAATGCATGAGAAAATGAATCAATTAAAAATACAGCTATGAAACTTTATTAGTCAAGTTAATTGGATTTTTTACCTTCTATTGGATATTGAAAAGTCTTACAAAAGCCATCTGTCACACAAAAGTGAGCTTCTGAAGAGAACCTAGCAGCATAGGATGCTGTGTGTTCTTACCTCTTTCAATTTAGATTAGAGTTGAGGGTGCTTGTGTGTGCCCTAGAGGAATTAGGAAAAGATAAAAACCAATTTTACCTTCTGTTTTCCTTTTCTTAAGTCTAGTATTTTTCCAGACTTTGTGTTAAGATAACATGAAACATTGTCCCTTTAAATGATTTGAAGAAAAAGTAACAGCAAAAGGGTCACTGAGATTTTCTTCAGTTGAGATCAGCTATTTTAATTTTGATAGGTAGCAATTAGATGTTATATTTAATTGGAAAATTTAAATTTTCACCAAATAACTGCTCAAATGCAAAATGGGAAAGGAAAGAAACAGGAATTCTCCTTTGCAGGAAGGTAGATAGGGGAACAGAGAATAGGAAATTATCTATCCATATTAAGCCAAATATGAAAGTGTAGGAACTTCTGGACAAAAATATCTTCAGAAATATTTTCGCAGTATTCAAGTGATCAGAATAACCTTTCAGGGTTAAACAGGAACTTTGCTGAGAGTGACACCTAGACCAAAAGGCAACCAAGCTCACCTCTAAAGTGACCTTTTTTAGGGAAAACCACCACTAGAGGAACCTTAGTGTAATTCTTTTTGCTTCTTCTTTACTCTGCCTTCCAGAACAATTTAATTAAAACAAATCAATCCTGTGAAAAGCTCTGATTTCTACAGCTTGACATTTTCCAGAGGAACAATATTTTGTTAAAAAGTTCTCAAGCAGCTATTGTTATTACTAGAGGTGACCTCATGCAGGATTTTTGCCATATGCACTATGGATGGATTTCAATATACATTTAGGAGTCTTCCAAATTCTTTATAGTAGAGCAGATGCCATTATTTTACTTAGCAATTTAACTTTGAGATGGGCACTGTTTTGCTTCCTTCTAGTGAAGGAGGACATCTCTGCCTTGGAGGATATTTGACTCATTTATTTGTGTTTACCACTCTTCAGGCCTGCGAACAATGGGTCATTTTGTTGCATGGCTGCCTGCTGTGCACAGAGACTCTTGTGCTTGGATTTTTTGTTGGTCTCATGAAGCTTCCTAGTATCAACTCCACTAGAAGTTACTGAGGAGGGTAACAAATGTCTATTTTTCTTCCCTTCACTTTTTGTAGCTCTTGGGTTTGGTGGTTCATTTTAAATCCAAAGAACCTGATTCTGCTGTTATTTTTATTGGTACAAACCCAGTCGAATCAGTGCAGTTTTTCCTGCTGAAAAACTGACATTAAAAATAGTCTTAAGACTCTAGTGCCTCTGACTCTTGTCCTAAAAGGCAAGTGGAACATTAGGTGTATTTTTTATGATAGTTCTCCAAAGAGACTAGCCGTTAATCTCTCTGAGTAGGTGTGTCAGCTGCAAACATTTCCTTCCAGTCTACCATTTCAATCACACTTCACAGTACACTGAAAATTGGCAAGGATGTTAATTACTGGCCTCTAGAACAAACCACCTACTTTGATTCAAGCATGTTTTCCAATTTTTAAGAATGTTGTTTCACCTACAGAACAGTATAATTACAGAAAATAGCTTGGTTTGGCTAACATCTTGTGTTCTGTGAGTTCTGCTTGCAAGGCAGCAAGCTACACCAGGCAAAAGGTTCACCTGCGGAGGATTTTAACCTCTTGCTGACAAAAGTTAGGGCTTGCCAGCATCCAGTACATTGTTTTCAGTATCAGGAGCTCAAAACCACTGTCACTCAGATGTTAAACATTAACGCTTTCTGCTTTTAAAGCTGAAGGAACGCCCCTCCATATAGTAAGAAAGTTTTTATTCACCAGGGAACTTCCTGTTAAAATTTTATTCATGTCTCTCACAGGAGCAATTACAGCAGTGGGTCCTGTAGCTGATCAGTGAAAAACCCTGGGTGCAACATGACCCACTGAGCAGCATGGTTCAGAGACTACTTGTGTAGCTGCATTTGTGCAATGCAGTGTTCAATAAAATTTGCCAGGAATCAGCCAAGTATCCAGGACATGATTAATCAACCAGCAGAATGAATTGCCCATAGATGACTGGGAGTTGACAGTAAACAGTAAAACACCTGCCTTGAAGGCTTACAGTCTTAAGAGACAAACAGGAAACAGAAGCAAGTGGGAGCCCTGTTTTAGGAGAGAGACTTTGAGGCATACAGGCAGAGTCCTTCATGATTATTCAGGGAGTTTGGCAGTCTTAGCGGCTGAACTATGTGCATTTCCCTTCATGGGTTTGTAGCTCACATAACAGGTCTTTAATTTACCAAGAAACTTTTCTGCAACACTGTCCTGAAGAGTTGGCAGAATCTAGACTTGGCATTTCTCACACATGTGCCTCTTGGTTAAGGGCCCTACAATTTGTACAATTAATAATTTACACCATGAATTAAAAACATTGGAAAACAGCCCAATGCTCAGGCTCATGTGTCAAGGAATTGCTGTGGAAGCCTAATCTTATTTGTTGTTACAACAATAAATCATCTGCTGATTTAAAAATAATTTATATGGTACCTGGGCCCTCAAGGCAGTCCTGCAGCACTATTGAAACTAGACTTTTAAAATTAATGGTGATTAAGGACCCATATTAAATATGCATGAATGCTTATTTCTCCCTGCCTCCTCTTTAACTGTAAGGCCTGTTGGGGCTGGCTACCTTCCTGACTTAAAAGCCACATGCTGCAATTTCCATTATAGTCATGAGTCACACTCCCTTCAGTGTGAAGCAAGGATTGGAGGAGAAGTGTCTGGTGGGGTTTACAGATGGGAGATGACAGTGATTGCTCAGGGATTCCCTCACCCCTCTATAAATCAGATCCTGGGTGAGAATGCACCCAGATCCCAGCATGTGCTCAGTGCTCATTGCCTGCCACTGCTCAGGGTCCTGGTTATCCAGCAGCTCTGCTGCTAACATCAGCCAGGGGCTGCCACCATGGGAACTGCCCTTAACAGCCAGGGAGCCATGTGCAGACCAGAGTCATGTGCAGTCAGCAGTTCATGGCCAAGGGCCTTTCTTCACTTCCTATATATTGGTCAACAGTTTTGCAGTATAGCAGCACATGTATATCATATGAAATATGTTTGCTGATAACCACTTGGCTGAACTGAAGAGTTCTAACCTTAGGTATTCAAAAAACTTACTATATATGTGGGACAAGCTATTCAAAACATAATTCTGCTAGGGCGAAAAAAACCCAAACCTAAAAACTATTTCAATTCTAGAAAAAGAAAGAATATTTCGTAAAAATTAAATAGGCTGGGTTAGTGCTCATTTTCTTCCTGGTAGCTGGTACCGTGTTCTGTTTTAGATTCAGTATGCAAATTATGCTGATGACTGATGTTTTAGATGTTGCTAAGTGGTGCTTGCCCCAAGTCAAGGACTTTCAGTGTTTCCTGCACTGCCAGGTTGAGGAGGTACACCAAAAGGTGGGAGGGAGCATGGTCAGGACAACTGACCAAAGTGGCCAAAGGGACATTCTGTGTGATAGAACATCACGCCCAGTATATAAAATGGGGGGACTTACCAGGAAAGGGTGTGATCACAGCTCAGGGAGAGGCTTGGCATTATTCAGCAGGTGGTGAACAGTTGTATAGTGCATCACTTCTCTGTCTTGGGATTTATATCCCTCTGTCCCTCTTCTTTTTATTACAGTTACTCATATTAGTATCATTATTATCATTATTATTGTTATCTTTTACTTTGTTTCAATTATTTAACTGTTCTTATCTCAATCAGTAAGTTTGATTTTCTTTTCTTTCCTGATTCTCCTCAACATGCCATCAGTGGAGGAAGGGGAAATGACCAAGCAGCTGCATGGTACTTAGTTCCTGGCTGGGGTTAAACCACAACAGAGTCTTGTATAGCTCAACATAGTATAACTCTATGTGTGCAACTATAATGGTTGAAATGATTGTACAGATTGATATGTTGTCAAAAAAGTACTGATATTCTGAATAAATTGGTTATTGGTTGTTTATCATTTCACAGGCAGAATTGACAGCTTTGCAACAAGAAAAGGAAGCTGCTCTTCAACAGTGCAAAAAACTAGAAGAAGAAATTCAAACACTGCGTGTTTATTACAGGTAAAATGATTGATTCTAATAAGAATGAGTGACTCATAGGGGAAATTTTCTGTACAATGTCTGACTGACTGAGGAAATGGCCTTATCAAATAGGTATTTGTTGGAAAAATGTGAATACATCAATGAATCAAAGCCTGCATTTCTGCTTTACTGCTCACCAACCATCTATTTGAAATAGGAGTCCCTTTCTTATTGCTTCAATTTTGTATTAGTTCTTTCTAAGAGAAGTTAAAAGTTGGTGATGGTTGATTTTCACACTAAAAAGCTGTGCTATGGCAATGTGATCACTCAAAAAACATATGGACAAAAGAACCAGATTACATAAATGCTTGTTTCTTCCCTGATTGTTTGCACGTACCTAACTTAGTAAATATAGATTTTAAAATTATAAAATCTGTAATTCTAAAAGACTTTTCTTCTCCAGCACCAATATATGTGCCTTTTAATTCCTTATGTTCTGTAGCAGAACGTAGCATGAGAGAAATACCCATTCTCATTAATTTAGGTGGGCTGTACTGAAAATTTGCGTGGATCAGTGGGTTTTAGTCCCTAAGGAAAAGCTCTGTGTGGTCCAGTGAAGGAGTTAGGTTGTTTTATGGAGTGATGCAGGGTTACAGCTCTCATTTCATCCTGACCTCCTGTGTGAGAGGGGATACAGAGCTGCCAGCAGGTTAAAGGCAGGAGAATTGGCATCAACACAGCAGAAAATTGTGAATCTGAAGGCTGAATGTCTGTGATGAGGGATGTGGGCTACAGAGGTAAATAATAAATATAGTGTGAATACTATACTCATTGGAAATAAAGAGGACTAGTTATTTATGTCTAAAAAGTATTTGCAATAGCAGAACTATGTATGTTTTCAGTGTTTCAGCATTCAAAAGTGAAAAATACTCGGGTTTCTAGAGGTTTTTCAAGTTTCCCCTTCTCATTAAGTTTATTAAAACCTTGGATGGAAGTTTCAAAAACAACTTTTGTTCCTAAATCTCATAGGCATTTATTTAAAGCCTGTTAATAGTGAATAGAAACCCCAAGCAATTTGTGATTATTGCATTTAATGAATTTGGTCAGCATTTTGTGTGTGCACAAATTATGGTATGATTTACCAAGCTAGAAAGAATTTACTATGGTGCCCTTATTACTCATTTAAATGGGAGGGTTTTTTGAATAATTTAAAAACTGAAATGCAATTTTTTTTATTGATATTTCAGAAATTAAGAATTTGCTTGTGTTGGTCTGTTCACACTGTAGGAGACTTCACTGATTTTTGAGTTATATTTTTGGCATAGCCTATCAAGTTTGCACTAATATACAATGTTTAACAAGTATAGTAGGCAGCAACAGCCATTTACTTATGTAAATGCTTTAAATCCCAGAAATATTAACAATAATGACTTGCAGGAATCTGCAATAGAATGTACCATGTTACTAACTTATGGCTCTTAATTTGAACAGTCAAAATTTCACTGTGAGTTGGCTGACAGCATTTGCAAAATCTATCCATAAGGTATGGAAATGCTCACCTGATTATCCCCTGGGGCAAGAACTCATGTATCACTACTGATGTATACAAGTTATAACAGCTAAAGTAAAAGATTTTATCTCCTACCTACCTCACTGTTCTAGAGGCTAATATGTTCCAAAGTGGACCCACAGAGTGACTGATTGAGGTTGGCAGGGACCTTTGGAGGTCATCTTGTCCAACCTCTGCTCAAGCAGAGCTACTGAGGCCTGGCTGCCCAGGATCACGTCCAAAGGGATTTTGAATGTCTTTAAGTACAGAGATTCCACAACCTCTCTGAATGGAAACACTGGCTTAAGCATACAAAGACATGATTGAAAAGCCAGAGGCCACCTGGAACTGAACCTGCAAGGGTTGTAAAAGGCAACAGGGACAACTACAAATGTGTAAACAGCGTTTGATGTCTCAGGCCTGTCTTTTGACTTGATTAGAAATTAATTTCACCATTATGAGGATTCTTACGATCTTCTTAACGTTTTGGATACAGTTCCTTTTAAGTTACATGAGTATCTGCAGCCCTTTTCATCCAACAGTGTGGCAGTACTTGAAACACATGCCAAATGAGAGAGAAAAGAATATATGTCACATGTGCATAAAGCTTTGGGGACTGTACAAGGGCAAGGATGGGATGGCCACAGTAATTATGAATGACAAGGTAGACAGTGCATTTCCCACGCCATCCCAAATGAATGAAAATTTGCACTGTTTTGTATGTGGAAGGGATGCATGTCTGCAGGCACATGTCTGCTAGGTCTTTTTATTTCCCCATAGTGCTTGCCAGGCTATGGTAGTCTAGACTAAGCATTGAGAGTGTTTTTAGACAGTCTGTTTTGAACTGATGTGGATGTTTGCTGCTTTGATCCAAGTGAGTTAGCTGTATGATTTGCTGTTAAAGACTGCATTCCCTGGAGTTACATCTCTCTTGGATTTCAGAATTCCCCAGTGAGTGAAATACAGGCTTCCACACATACTCCAATCTTCATCTGAACAGTAAGGCTGAAATGTGACAATGCCAGGTGCACATTCCCTTCACCTACTGTTCTCTCATGTCTTTGCCAGATTCTTACACTTTCTGTCTTAAGCCCCAGCACAACAGGGGCTTAAGAATTTTGGCTCATTTGGTGACTTCTTCTGCTCTTAGCTCTTCCCTGGCCTTACAAAAAAGCATTTCTCCTACTTTATTCTTTTTCTCCCTTTTTTAACTGAGTTTTCTAGGAGTTGTGGTTTAGGAATTGTACTCCCCAATTTAGTGCTCCTGATGAGGCCCTCCAAACCACTTGCCCCTTCTCCCTCCCACTCCCCTGCAACAGGATGGAAAAGAGAATTGGAGGCACAAAAGGTGAAGATCAGGAGTTGAGATAAGAATAATTTACTGGAAACAGCAATGAGACAAGAAAATTGACAGTTACAGCTACAATATTAATAACAGAAGTGTACAAAAGAGAGAGAGTGATTCACATGCACAATTCTCACCCCAACCCAACCACAGCCACACTATCCTGATGGGAAGGAACCCCTTCTTCCCAGAAGAGATTCCCTTCTCCCCCCCGCACTGGAAAATATCATGAGGTGGTATAGAATATCCTCGGGGTAGTAGCCATGCCCCCTCCTGGCTACTGCAAAAACTAACCCTGGCCTGGCCAGAACCAGGACACTACACCATCCTTTGACTTAGAAGAAACAAATTTAAGAAAGCAAAAAAATAAACAAACAAAACAGAACAAAGCAAAACAAAACAAAAAAACCCAACAACAACAAAGGAAACAAACAAAAAAAAATCCTAGAGGCTCACATTAAAGCATACAAGCAATACCTACATGACTCGCACTTGTGCCTTAACACACAATAACATTTTTAGGATTTGATCACAAAAGTAATGAGTGTGTGCATATATTAACTATTTTGCATACATGTTTTAACAATAACAATAAAATGTGCATTTTTATACCAATCCGACTTTCAATAACATTAGTATAATCCAGGAAAAGCAAAGTATCATTTTATCATACAAAATCAGGGAGGAGATACTTAGGTCCAAAATATCTGTATGTAAGTAAGTACATACAGGCATGTCTAAAGGAGGGAAACAAGTGGAGCCCTTCAAGGGAAAAAAAAATCCTTTTTTTTTTCTCCAGATGAAAGATTCTTGGTATCTAGAACACTGCATCCAGTTTTGGGTCCCCAGTAAAAGTAAGACATCCATAAATTGGAGTAAGTTTGACAGAGGGCAACTGGTACGGTCAGGAAGCCATAGCATTTGCAATGTAAAGAGAGACCAAGGGTACTGCTCTTGTACAGCCTGGGAAAGAAAAAGTATTCCTTTCTTTGTTGGCTCCAGGGAGACCTAATGGCAGCCTGACAGAGTCTGTGTAGAGGTTGTCAAGAGGGGCGGCCTCTTCACAGTGCTCCATGACAACAGGGTGAGAAACAACTGACTTGAATTGCAACAAGAGAGTTTCAGACAGGTTACAAGGGAAGACTTTTTCACCACAGGGGCTGTCCATCATTGGAACAGGTTGCCAGAGAGGTTTTACCATCTCCATCTTTGGATGTTTCCAGTGTCTAATGTGGTAAACATGGTGATCTCATATTGATACCACTTTGAGAAGAAGTTGGGTTGGGCTGGAGACTGCCAGTGGTCACTTCCAACCTCATTGTTCTATGATTCTCTGATCTGGTAGCTGCTGCTGTTAGAAGACATACAATTTTTTTTCCTCCAAATGTGATAGAAGTCTGTGTTGTAAACCATATTTCTTTTCAGGTGAAATGAAAAGCAAATCCTAACTGAAACTGAACCTTCATGGAATGGCCTAAAATGAGCTTTTGCAGATATAATGAGGAAACATTTTTTTTCCTCTGAATTGTGACTTTCTGAAAAGAAAGCATATCCCAGAACAATTTCAGTCTTCTTTAGAAGGGACAGAGAAGTGAAATGGAATTAAAAATGAGGAAGAATCTAATTCATACACATAAGGAACAAGAAGCTGTCTCCAAATAGAGTTTGGCAAGATCGGTGCTTCTTCTTGTTCTTCTTGTGTTGTCTCTGTGTCAAGTTTCAAAAAGAAAATTTCATTTTCTGGATGCTAACTCAAAAACACATACCAGAAATTAAAATTTGCATAAGATTTAGGAATAGCATAGAGTTTCTAGCTTAGTAATACAGTTCTTTCAACACTGTGCTCTTTAAACTAGAGATTAATGCAAATTATAAGATCCTCAGTGACCAAAGAAGGCTATATCCAAATAACCAGTTTTGAAGTACATGGGAGTGTTAGTCCCACTACATCTTTCTCACATACCTCTGTTGTTTGAACATCATCACAAGTTTTTTATTTGCATATTTTTCAGTTATGTGATCTGTCCAATTTTATAATCAGGTTCCCTCTTCCCCTAGATTTATATGCTGAGTGTGATGCCGTACGGTATGGGATATGCCTTTGGTCAGTTGGAGTCAGGTGTTCCAGCTGTCCAAATTCTTGGGCACACCCCCCCGCTCACTGCTGGAGTGGTAAGAAAAGCAAAAAAAGGGATTGACTCTGTGTGAGCACTGCTCAGGAATGACTGAAACATCCATGCGTTAGCAGCAATTTTTTTCAAAACAAATCCAAAATGTAGCCCCATACCAGCTACTATTAAGAAAATTAACTGTATTCCAGTCAAAAGCAATATAATGTTGCAAAGTAATTGGAATCTGTAAGTTATGATGAGCATGGGAGAAAAATATGTCTTATTTTACAGTTATGTGATGGTTCTAAACAACAGAATAACTTCAGTAAGGCTCCTTGTACTAATAAGTACAATTACAATTACCTAAAAGAGGTCTTTTTAGATTCAAACTTTCAGTTAATATAGGTAGCTTCTCTGCATACAATATCAGCAGTTTTCTTGCTCCCTAATCAGTTGTAGCACTTTTTAAGTTAAAAACTATTGAAGAGATTTAACAGATTTTAAATCTACAAGTTTCAATGCTTACAATACATCAGTTGGAATACTTGGAATTCATGTTTAAGTGACACAAGCAAATGGTCTAAATAGCAGTTGGTTTTATGGAGGTCCGTTTATTTTTCCCACAAAGTCACTTGTAAAATGACATGGAAGTTCATTTTTTTTTAAGACTTATAGATGTGAAAGTAGAAAATCAAAAAGGTTTTTTATTATTTCCCCAAATAAAGGACTCATAAGTGCAGGGACAAACTCAATTTTCATTTTAATTACAGAATTGAATCATCCTTTAGCAAGAGAAATAGATGAAGAAAGATATTTTGTAAGCCATTACTTCTAGTCCTGGATAAAAAGACTTTTCTATTCAAGCTTTGGATACAGTTGTATGTGTTTAATTTGCTTCTATTGTATAATTTCATGACTGATGGTATGGAGTACTCAGATGGTGCCATATCAACCATGCTCCATGGACTCTGAATGGATATAGAATGGTGTAATTCTTGCTGTTAGAATGTTGCTCTCATTCCAGTGTTAAGGGCTGTTTAAAACTATAAATTATTTCTACCAAACAAGTCAATATTCATCTTCACTGACTGCTACTGCACCAGCAAGTCAGAATACAATAAATAGCCTAGTCAGATTCCTGTATTCTGACTGACCCTTGCTCAAACATTTCGGCCTCTTTATTCTGCCATCTCAGTCTTCTTCAGAGTTCTCTCTGTCTAGATTTCCCTCAAGGGAACACAGTATGTAGAAGATGGGGCTGCTCTACCATCCAGTTTCCCATCTGAAACAAACTGGAACCCATTTACAGTGGGATTAGTGAAGCTGCAACCATTAATGCAGAGTGGTGACCTCAGTCCATCCTCTAAAGCAGTAGCAGACTGCCTTGAGCACCTGTCCCAGCAGTTTAACTCAGAGAACTGAGTCTTTTTTATCTCACTTTTTCAGTTATGGCCGTTGACTCATTTTCCTGCTCTTTTTATCCTGGCTGCTTGCTTCTGTTCTGGCAGTTGCTGTCATTGTTTCAGTACTAGTTGCTTTAGAAATAACATGGTGTAATTACAGTCATTAAGAATGACCAAGTAATGGTGTCACCATAAACCATACTGTTCTTTTTGCAGAGTAGTTTTGGGGAGATCATGGAGAAGACAGACGATGTGTTTTAAATATTCTCTCTCCTTGCAGCTTCTATTTTATCAAAGAGTTTCAGACACCTAATATTAAACATAAACCTTGAGCTACTTTAATCTCCCACTTACAAGCACAGAAGAGGTTCCTTTTTATACCAAAGAGATGAGGGGCTTGGATATGCAGTGGGAGACCATGTAATATAAGTTTTGGAGGAACCTAACCTGCTCCACTTTGATGAAGCCAAATATAGAGAAAGCAATGACTTTGTAAGGGAACACTAAGGTTTTTGTTTGTCTTCTGTTATAACAAAGAAAAAGGCAGGGACCATCCTTCTGTTGTTTATTGAACTGGGTGTTAAAACTGGTAGAAAATTGGAGTGGAGAAACACTGTTGTCTTTAAAACAGATTGGTTAAAACCACAACTTCTCTCAGCAACCCATGGAGGTTTCAGTGAATTTTTAGTGAATTTGTGGGGGTGAGGGGAGCCAACATTCTGATAATTTGGACCTGGGATTTGCAATCTATGTGTTCAGTCTTCTTCTCCTATTTTGTGCCAGTTTCCAATGAGGTGCTGCAGCCCCAAAAGAATTGGGATTTTAGGTGGGTCTTTCTCACTTTGTGCTCTCATAAGCATTTTCCCATTAGTAAGCCCCTATGTCTCCCTGTGACTTCTTTCCTTTGTCACTTTATTGCTTATGCAATCACAGCTCTTGTTAGAGTTACAGGAGATAAAAGTCCAAGGTTTGGGGGCTGTTTCATGAACTGGATCAGACAACTGAAGGAGGAAGACTGATCACTGAGGTGCTGTGCATTGGGAAGCAGCTGCATGAAGTTTTACTGGGGCTGCTGAGATGGCTGTATTTCTCAGTGGCTTGGTGCAGGCGAGCAGAAGAGGCAGAGCCCTCCCTTGTTATTCTTGTGTATTTTACACTTTACTGAATTTATTATCCTCCTGTACCTGCCTCATTCCCAGACTTCTTGTTCTCCAGCTTGGAATTGATTATTGTCTCACTTTCTACATTTGTTCAACTTTCTAACAATAATATAGTCAGTGAGACTGACTTCAGAAATAAATCTGTGGATAGAAAAAACTCTTGGGAGCATGGCAGACCAGACTCACATCCATTCTCCAATTAGTATTTGACCATTTGCAAATAAAAGGGATGGTGGAGAGAAACTCCAGTATGTACCATAGGCTTGGTGTTTACAGTGGCAGTTTGGCAGGCAATGAAAAGGCGAAGCAGCATCTGAACCTCTTGGGGGCTGAGGGGTGTCCTTTTTTTGCCCTTCAATGAAATATTTTAGTCATCAGCATGCTCTTCAAGCTTTCTGTGTCCCTCATTCATTTAGAAACATACAAAAATAAAAACTTTTGAATGTTTTGCTTCTTGCCCTGATATGACTTTGGAAGTTTTCCTATCTCACTTGGAAAAAAAAATTACCATGGAAAAAACAATTTCCAAGTCAGCTTTAGTGATTTAGGAAAACTTTGAGAGGGAGGAAGCACTGAACTGTCAAAGATCCAAGGCATCTGATGGAATAACGAGCCACCTCACTCCATCCCTGCAGTCAGAACGTAGTACACTCGAATTGCCTTGTGCTGCTGTTAGGTTGGTCTGACCTACACTTCATGAAATCTTTGTGCCTAATGTTTCCAGGGGCTGGCTCTTGGCCTTCAGAAGTGCCTTGCCAATAGAAACACTAAGCAGCAGGTCTGAGGAAGCAGCATGAATATGGACTGAAGCATCTAACACTCCCTGTGATGCAGTTTTAATTTGCACCATACGCTATGCTAATTACACTACTGCTTCTGTTACTGGGTGTTAGAGTGGCAAAGTTCCTTAAGTTTTTCAAATTAGTTGAGGAGCAACCAGTCACCACTTTTTGTGCCAAGTACATTAAGGCTAGAAATACTCCACAGTGTACTCTCTCTCTCTCTCTCTCTCTCTCTCTCTCTCTCTCTCTATATATATATATATATATATATATATATATATATATATATATATACATACAGTATTATATATTATACTGTATTGCACCAGATTTGAACCAACTTCTCTACTTATTTGCTTTCTTGGGGTAATGTGAACTAAAACAACATTTACTTTGTCGTTTTTGCTGGGATTGGCCTTTTCACATGAGTTTCTGTTCTTCTCTAAGAGCAACGATTTGCTTGACAGAAAGGAATTCCTTGCCATTGGATGCTGATGTGGTCTCACGACTCTGTATACATGGCCCTGCTGGTGTTCTGTTCACAGCTGTCCTTTGCCTGGCTGATTCCTTCACCTGCTTTTTACCTCTGCTCTATGTGATTTTCTGTTTTGACTTCCTTGGTTTCTCAGTGAGCTGAAAAGTCTAGGAAGTGGAACTTTTTTCTGTGCTTTTTGAAATAAGCATATAGTTAGAGATGTCTAGGAACCATTTTTCAAAGTCGTTAAAGCGTAGTAAAATTGAGTTCCTAGAAGGTTTAAAGTCTCTGGAAGAACAACCTTCAATCAACCCACTGACTGCTACTGGTAGTTTGAAGTAGATAGCAATAAAAAGCATGAAACTCCTGTAGCAATACTTGTAAAAATTAGGATGATGAGATCACTAAAGTTAATACCTATTCTATAAAAAATAGGCAAAAATAAAAATAGGCAAAATCAAAATCAGAGAATCTATAAAGAGCATATGCAGGATTATGAAATCTGTGACCTGGTAGAAAGGGTGAGTGGCCAAAGGCTACATATTCTGATTCTACCACTGAAATATTGGTAAATATAGATGAATCATATTACTAAACTCTGCTTCAGCTGCTTTATTTGTATAAACTGAATAAGAAGTTTTACCCTTTTGCATA
This sequence comes from Certhia americana, assembly GCA_018697195.1. Lineage (NCBI taxonomy): Eukaryota > Metazoa > Chordata > Aves > Passeriformes > Certhiidae > Certhia > Certhia americana. The sequence continues at coordinate 38,950,927 of CM031861.1, forward strand.
ACATCTTTAGAGACTATGAAAACACAGGTACTCTTGCTTTAAAATGAGAGAAGGAAATCAGATACAGAATAAGATGCAGTCCTCTCTAGAGCAAGTTAAAGAAACACAGGAAAACCGTCTGTGTAATAAGAGCTATTTGGAAGACAGATTTTCCCATGAGAAGTTAGGAAGAAAATCTAAAGGTGTAAAAGAAGAATTTGGCTTGCCCTATAAATATTGTATGAAAGGGAATTCTTTTGTTATTAATATGATATTTAGAAATAAAGTAATAACATTGTCAGGAGGACTTTAAAATGCCATTTCACTTTTTGTTGGTTTTCCACAGAACTTGTTTTTATGTTAAAATGTCAATCCAATAATTTAAAAAAATCATGACTTTGATGCGTTTCAGTTCAGTTCTCTTCAGCTGAAGAACTGAAACAAAACAGCATTTCAGTTTGAAATATTAAAGTGAAAGAAAACTTTTCACTTAGAAATGTGCCACAGAAAGACAACATATTTTTTTTTTGTGTGTTGGAATTTGCATTTCCCAATTAAAAAAAATACTTGGTGAAAAGACTTTCTACATGAGCAATTTTTAGTCAATGCTAGAAATAACATTGCTTTTCTTACCCTGTGCTTAACACATGCTCTCAGTGGAAAAATGTTTGGGAGTGTCTGAGAATGCAGGTGGCAGAAGTGCTTTGCCTGTCACAGAACGCAAAACAAAAGGCTGCCCACCTGTTTTGTTTATAAAGAGAGAAGTCAAAAGTAAGATATTTTCTGTATTCAATTCCTGTCTAAACTTAAGAGCTTTTGTTAAATGTATATATGCATGTCATGCTGACGCCTTTTACTGGAAAAGTTTGCATTTTAATTTCCCATTCATTCACAAACTACTTTTTTAACTAATGTGGTAGAGGATTTGTGTTTTGGAAGGTTTTTAACCTGTGTCCAGCATTCCATAATCATGTTACTCATCTGGTATGGGTAGTTCTTCAAGCATAGGTGTGAAAGCTGTCATGTTTAGGAGAGTAGAGACCAGCTTGGAAGTTTCATCCACAGTTTTCTAGTGAATAAATGGGCCTGCTTGGATTTGCTCAGTTCTGAGTCTCTCAGATACTTGAGTAAAGTGTAACATACTAGTAATAGCTTGCTTTTATAAGCAGCAGTTTACATGGTCATGAGAGGAAGGAGAATTAGCACAGAGCCACTTGTCTTTTTTCCTGATGCCACCAAGAAAAGGTATGTAAGCAGTGGTATGTAGCTTCTGTCTCTCTAGCAGAGGAGCTTTTATGGCTCTGAGTTTGGAAGGAAAAGCCAGAGAAAGAGGAGGAGTTATGCTGAGTGAATCGTCAGTGTTGTATTTTCTTTGACAGTAAAGAGTTTAGAGAAGCTCTTCCACTACCTGAGCCATCTCATGTTATGGTTTTTTCTTCTTTTCTCTTAACCTATGCTGTATCAGCATTCCAGAATGGCCACCCAAAGATGCTTTCATGAATGACAAAGAAGTGCAGGGTTTATTTCTTTTCCATTTATCTGTTTATTTATTTATTTCACCTTCTTAACACTGCTAGCTAGGCATTGGTATGACAGTTAGTGAATTGAAAAGTATCTTATTATTCTGTGTAAGACTAAAAGTTTTTCCTGGTTACTGGTGACTAATGTCCTGAGGAGGAGAGCCAAGAATGAGATCTCAGAATGGAGAGAAACCCGCAAGCACTGTCATCTCAAGGTTGAACTCACTGAGGTTGCTGACATTTGGAGCAAATAGTCATGCTCTGTCACACAGGTTCCACCACTGTCTCTCTTCTTTCATCAAGAGAGATATTTTCATGCAGTTTTTATCACTCTCTTAGGGCTTCTGCTTTGATTTTTGGGAGTAATTTCTTGACTCTGGTAATTAAAATAGATTTTTTTCATGCCTGAAACTGTCATTGCTTCCAAGCTTTCATAGTTGTTCACAGTGCACAAAGCATGTGTCTGTACCATTCACAAGACACCACAACAAAAATGACCACAAAATAAGATTTGAGGTGGCCAAATTGTTTCAAAAGTAGAAAATAATAATGGGAATTGTGTAAAATTTGTTCATAAATGTTATAATGTTAAGAACTGTAATTGTAAAGGATCTCGCTCTTTTCAATGTAAATTTGTATTCAGTGGTGGTAAAAGTAGGCTTGTATGTGCAAGCAGTATCTGCCCAATGGTCAATAGTCTAAACTGAAAAAAAAGTAGATTATTCAGAATTTCTCTGCTTGTCTTTTGTGTTGGTTTTTTTTTGGTTTTTTTTTTTTTACTAAGCAGGGAAAACCAAAGCCCTAATATTTTTTTTTTGTTGTTGTTGTTGGTTTTTTTGTTAGGTATTTTTTTTTTACTATTTCTGATGTTTGCAGCAGGAAAAGAAATCCTTTTGTTTCATTTAGCTATTCTTTTAAAATAGCATAGTAAGTAACAAGTGTTGGGTAGAAACAAAGCAAAGTCACAGTTGGATGTTGCTGTTATAAGATAGGCGATGACAATGGTATCTTTTTAGTGTATCTCTTATCTGTGGTGTCATTAAATCTAATGATGTGCTAAATAATAAAAGCAGCCTTATCACATTGCAAGGCTTTGAATTGTCTCAAAGTTGCCATGCCTGCGGGTTCCCTTTGGCTTTTGGACAGGGTTTGGAGTAGGAAGGAGCTGCAGTTCAGAGTGCATTTATGTGATCAAAGCTCTTTAGACAGATGGCTGCGAGCACTCCAAAATGATTAAAATATGTTCCAAGCAACATCAGTCTGTGGGCTTGGGGACCCAACCTTTCATTAGTCAATAAAGGGTCTTGAATTCTTGAAAATGAAATCTTTAAAGGCTAATAAGGCTGCTGGTTTGCTCTGAGCTGTTTCTTTGGATTTGCAGTTGCGGATTGGAATTGGGCCAGTATCTGTCCAATAAATATGAGGCTTTAAAAAAATCTGGTTACAAGAGACCTCCCAGCAGATCTGCCTGTTAAACAGTGTGGCCAAAATTTTCAGTCTCATATATGTAAATTTAGACACCTGAGTTTGCATGTAGGGAGCTGGGAAGGGACCAGCAAGTGCCCCTTTGAAATACTAATTTTCTGAAGCAGCAGTTTAACTGTAAGTGCCAAAGCTGGATCATTTTGATCTGTACAATTTTATTTTTAAACCCTTGTGTGCTGATTAAGGATACTTCTAGAATACTTTCAGGATACCATAATCAAGAACATTAAGCAAGTTTTCAGAGCTTTTAGAAATCAATATTTCTTAAACATTCCCAAGTGTTGTCAGTACATGCCAAATCTAAGCATATAGTTGTGTGCTACAGTGTGGCTGCTTTTGTTCTCTTGTCTACACCTGGCTTGTGAAAGATAACAGCTGGGGGCTTGAGCAAGTGTAAGGTGTCTGTAACCTATGCAGATTTGTGTGAGGGCAGCAGCATTAAATGCCTGTTTAATAAGATACTAATGTGTTTGAGCCCTCTTTTTCCTTTTTCTCTTTGTCCAACAGAAGGGAATCTGCTATTAAAAGTTGCACATTTCTGAACTTGAAGTGTTCTTACCCAGTAGACTCTTTCTACACAAGGCTCAAAGCCTGAAGATTCATAAATTCTCTCAAAAATACCTCAAGATTTAGCCTACTGCTGTAAAATTCATTTTAAAACACATCAGAGTTTTGACATGCACCAACAGAAGTAAAACAAGTCATGGTGATCCCATTAGCTCAATGTGATCCCATTAGCCACATTGTTCAGCCTGTCTTCTTTCACCTTGGGAACAGCTCCCGCATTCCTTTTGTCAGGACTTGATGGGGCCAGCAACTGAAGTTCTTCCCCACACACACCATGTTTACTCCAGGAATGTCATAAGCCATTTCTTTTTCTCAGAGTCTCCCTCTGAAGGCTTGCCTACACCTCAACTGCCAGTGAATTTTATTCATCATAAACATAAGTAAGATGTTACTTTTTTGATAAAAGTACACCAGACTCTAGGTTCTGATTATTTTGGGGAGATGATTTTGGTTTTCATTTGTTGTAAAATATCTGGGGTTTGCGTGCCAAAGCTTTTTGTCCACCATCTAAAAAATCTTTTCATGTACTCTCCTCTTACAAATGACTTCTGAACTGTGTCACATTTTCCCTAGCTCTAGACATAAGTATTTTGTTTCTGTTCTTCAGATTCCTGTGAACTAGGTTTTTTTTTTCCTGCAGAGAAAACTAAGAGCTCATTTGCTACAAAGTAAGCAAAACAAGACAAAAGTCTACACCAAAAGCCCAGGATGTAGTGCACATGCCCGTTTCTCTTAGTGTCTCCATTTCTGGAGTTCCTCATGAACAGATATATTTACCTTGGACTTCAGAGTTCTCATAGTGACTTAAGTGTGCTCTGAAGTGGTCCTGTTATTTTATCTCCATTACTATTCTGCCTCCTAATCACCTAAATGAGTCAGAACTTCAGAGTAAGGAAATGCACAAAGCTTTCATCAAAGTGATATGATTTTAGGGCTCAACAGATCATGAACAGCTAGGACTAGTAAAAAAAAAAAAAAATAAAGCACAGATTGACAGTGTCTTGAGAGCAAACAGAATTTCTGTCCTTAGGAATTACGTCTCTCCTTGTATCTCCTAATGTATCAGACTTCACATTAGTCACTTTTCCCTCCACTCCAGGGAGCGAAACTTTTTACTAATCAGGTCAGCATCCTATGTAGCCTGTTCTTTTTTTGGTGGGGGGGGATCATTTTTCTGAGGTCTGCAGACACTCCACTTGCAAACACCATGTAAGAACCAACTGCTACCAAGTGCTTCACCCATATTCACAGGTCTGAGATTTCCAGTGAACTGAACAAGACTTCAAGAGCAGCATGTGTCTGAAGAAGTGGATGATTTTATATGTGCTGCTGAAGTGCTTGGGAGATTCCTGCTTTGAATGTTTTGATTTGTTCTTGTTTTCATCTGGAGTTGCAAGTCCCTGTAAGTTGTAAACACCAGTCCTAAAGGTCTCATTTTGGGGCGTGGAAGTGAAGGGCCTCCTTTGGAATGTTTTTTCTTTGCCTCTCAATTCCCCTAGCTGGAAGATGTAAATAGTGCTACTCATGCATTTTTGGAAAGTGCACTGATTTAAGTTTTCTTTTTGAGATTCTGCTAAATATTAAGTGAGATAAACCTAAATTTATCACGATAGCTATTGTATTGCAGCAGTCCTTCTGAAATGCAAGTACAGAACTGCCTTTTCCAGGTGAGTCATACACTGTGAGGGCCCCATTAATACATTTAATGTTTAATGACCAACTGTTTCTCCTGCTTCCTCCAAATTACTGTAAAGTTACTATTCCAAGGAGAGAAAGTAGCTTTTTATTCTGGAGAAGACTGTGGCATTCATCACTTTCAGTGAGAATGTAATCTTAAACAGTTCGGGATTTCCTCTGCTAAAAGGCAAGCACAAATTTGGAAATCTTTGAAATAGGAATGAGGCTGCAAGAGAGAAAAAAATAGATTATCTGCTGTTGCATTAGTTCTGTTTGGGGCATGTATGTGTGTGTGTGTGATCAAATTAATGTATATATATGTAACTTCGTTGTAGAAATGTTGCAGAGTTCCTTTTTTCTGTTAGTAACAGTGCAGGTCTTTATGATTGGGGGGGGAAAAAAATCTGGTTTTCTGAAGGAGGTGTTGAGCCTGCCAAAGTTGGTGGAGGTGAATTTGGACAGCAAATTAGTGTGGGACAGCTAGATGGGAACAGAGAAGAATGAAAAATGAGTAGATTGCTACAGATTTATGCTTGCCAGAACAAAACAGGCAAATTATTTGTGATTTTAAAGACCCTGAGTTTGCAGACTTAAATAAAGGCATGCCTTAAAAAAAATCCAAGAATTTATTGGTATAATGATACTTCTTTTGAACATTATGCTAGAGAAAGGGTAAAAGAATGTCAAACATTTAAAAATTATTTTTGCTCAAGTAATTCTTCCATAATGGACGTTAATACTGTTGACATTACTCATGGATTGAATGCAAGCAATTTAGACAATAGATAGTATCAGGTGCTAATAGATCAAATGTAATTATTCTTTGTGAAATAATTTTACACAGTTTAACAAAATTGTTTCAATTATTCACTGTAAAGGGAAACTCAGTAAAAGTGAAAATACTAAGCTTTCTCCTCTAGAGGCATTATATGCATTTCTAAGTCATATTTTTTCTTCATAGCAACCTCTCCTCTACAGCAGCTTCAGTGCAAGTTATTACAATTCTTTTTGCATAAGATAGGTCATGTGAAGTTCAGCTGTAGGTGGGGCCACTCTGGTTGATTGGGGGACAGTCTTAATAGATCCATTTCATTAATTAAGTCATGCATTTTTTTATTAACAAAACCTGTATGTCAGGTTTAGCCAGCTGGGAGCCATTCTTATGGTTGTTATCTTTGTCAGAAGGAATATTGTGAAAATAAGGAATTACTGTACACGCTTTAACTCCTGATTAAACAGAGGAATGACATCCGCTCACCTGCTGTCCATGAAAAAATAACTTAGGGGCATATAATGGTGTTGATTCATTGATTCTGATCTTACATATCTCATTAAGGTAAAAACTATGTACATTGTATTGAAAATATACCATGAAGGACTTGCATCATACCCAATCTATGGCCGTTGAAACCAGCAAGATTGAGGCCAAAATTTCAAACATCTAAGTTATTTATTGTTCCTTTTTATTCTTGAAGGAACTTTTTCTTCTTACCCCCATTTTCAGCTGCATAAAGGAATATTTTCTTGCATTTTTTCTCTTCTGGTCTTCCGTTCCCAGAGATCAGGAGGAAAGCAGCAAGATTTCAAGGAAGTATTTAGCTGTACTAGGCAGCCAGAAGAGCACCTACTTATGGCCACAGCCTTTAGCTTCTTGATACAAATAAATTCAAAGCAGTCTTCACCAGGTTTTCTTCTTGTTCTCAATGGGAAATGCACTAATGGCTTCCACTATCATTAAAGCAGACTGAACTGGGAGGAACTGTCACCAAAGAGGAAGAAGTTCTGTGAATTTGTCCCTGACCAAAAAGACTGCAAAGAAGGATGGGTAACAAGGCTCATATTATCTAATTTATCTTTCTTTTGCTTCTGAGCTAGACAGGATCTTAATGTTATCCAGGCTCATATAAGACAGTTCTGTTTGTTTCAATCATATTCTGTAAAAGGGACTTCCATCCTCAGGGTTTTGGTGGAGATAGAGAAACACGTATTCTATCTTTTAGCTCTTCTTCCCTACTGTCTGTACCAAAGGAGTAATTTTGCTTTTACAGTTGTGACAGTAGAATGAGGAATGTCGTGATGTAGGAATTTAGTTTTTCCTCTTGAGCAATGTTACTGCTTATATCAGAGGAGGATACAGTACCTGTTGGATGTGTATAAGCATAGTAGGCAGTATTCATACCAATAGCTATCTTGTCCTGTTCAAAAAATAAATAAGGAATTGAAGAGTATTGAATTCCGTGTTGGCTAGATTTCACAAGAGCTTTATCATATTCATTCAATTTCCTTGTTGGGTCCTGAGAAAATAATTAATTCTTTGGTTCAGTGCAACCAATATATTTCCTTCTACAGTATTTCACTTTACCCGCTGGTCATGGGGAAATGAAAAAAAAGCTGCAGATTTTCTTGTGAAATCCTGTGTCATAAAGTGAAAAATATTGTTTTCCTCTTCAACCAAGCTAAATTCAAGTGCACAACTATATTAATTTTTTTACTCATTTTATTTCAATAGCTCAAACTCATATAATAGCTCGATGGTCAAAACTCATGAGAGTAAAGGAAGAGAGATGTTAGGGAAGCTGATTTAAAATTTTTAGGATACAGAAATCAATTCAGCACTGTTTATAGCCTCTTTCCAGTCCCTGCGCTTGATGTCTTCACTGATTTTTCTCCAGGAGTCACCAGTCTAATCTCTCGCTTTTCAAGAGGTATGAAAGTTGTGTGTTTTGGCTTCCAGTCATGGGCTGTATCCAGTTGATGGCCCCTTTCACTGGGAGGAAAGAAAGAACATCTTCTCAGAAAACAAGGATGTTTGTGCTCGAGGCAGATCAACAAAGCACAGGAGGCTGCTGTCACTGCCTATGCCCCATGGTGACAGTAGTGGCTGAACCTGCAATGGGAAGGCAAAAACTTGTGAAAAGTTGTTTTTTTCCATGGAGGTCCCAAACCTGGACCTGCCTGCTGAGGTTAACCAGGTTGATGTGCCTTGTTAACACGTGCATACTATTAATTAGCTCTTTAGTGTCTTTCCATGAACTATAATTGGCGCTGAGGCCTGAACCAAATCTGGACTTCAGGTTTCCAAGATGCGGCACATGTAGGTAGTAAGAAGAAATCCAGGTCCCTGAAAGCTTAGATTTTAAAGAAAATGAGCTAGGGAAAGAGACTTTACTCCCAGTTTCAGCATGGCAGGCTGAGTTTTGCACGTTGTGACTTGCTCAGTGCCACACAGAAGACGTGAAATAGAAGAGGGAATTCAAGACAGAGCTCTTATCCCCAATCCACTAAATCATTCCCTTAGCATGTGTCCTTGTCTCACATTAAGGAAAATGGCCCAGACAAGTCTGCCCAGTTGCTTCAGTTAGCTTTGGTACAATAGAGAAGCAGACTTCCCTTATATTAAATTTCCCAGGCGCTCCCTTTATCATTTAAGCCATCGTTTTAACTGCCTTGTTTCATAGTGCTTAACTGTCCAAAGAGCTGTATGATTTATGTGAGCAAGGGTTTGGCAGCAGCAGCTAGGTAAGACATGACTTACTGAGTTGCCATTGTGTCATTTACGTGGTGCTCAGGAGGTGAGTTGCTAAGTGTGTATCCACACAGCAATCCCCAAACCAGCTGCATTTTTGTATGGGTGAAGCCATGATGGTGCTAAAGTAGACATTTTGGGTGTCTTTACCCATGTGGAGGACAGATTTCAAGATGCAGCACATGCAGTTCTCCTAGTGAGTCACCAGCCATTGTGGAGTGGTACATGTTGCTGTGTACAATACCAAGAATGTGGGGAAAATGTGCTGGGCGCACTCACTGCATCTCTAGTTCATTAGTACCTCACTTACTGGCACTCTGGTGACCAAAGGTGGGCATGGGCTTGAGCACAGTACACCATGTTCATCTTTCGTCAGAGTTGCATAATATATTTCAGTAACACCTTTGAGTAAGGTCAGACAAAACTGTTCAAATACTCTGTTTTATTTTCTTGGGACAGGGAAGGAAGTATCCTCAAATTTTGAAAGTTAAATTTTCTTTTTTTTACCCGCTGAATCATTCAGCAAGAAAGTAGGGTCAAGGAGCAGAGCCCCACGTGATTCCCCTTCTCAGGTTAGTCACACTGCAGGTTTCTAGCTTTAGGGCTACTCAGCTCATCCATGAGATCATCCTTCTCTGAAATAGCATATGTATTCAATTATTCCATCTTTGAAACACGTTTCCATTCTTTGTATTTCTTCTAATTGCCTTCTCCTGGAGAGACTCTTCTCTTCCTCAGCTGGATGTTCCTGGCCATGCTGGAAGGCAGGGCTGGCTTCCAGCTTGGGGTCCAAGACAGCTTTGTCTCTTGCTTTTCTGATTCAGTGGAGGAGTTAAGCCAAGAGATCACAATAGCAAATCAGGACAGCCATAAAATTCACAATCATGTCTGATTTATAAAGATAACACTGTATTACGTACAAAATATTTTCTGAGCTTTTTAGTAACAAGCTTTCTTCAGCTGATCATTCCTAAATGGTGGTATGAGCTTCACTGCTTGATTAATTTATATGCCTTTATGATTTTAATTAATACTGTTTTCACCAGAGGCAATTACTAGCAATTAGAAAACTTCAGGCTGTTCACTTTATCTATGCCAGTGTTTGGGAATTATTCCTGTGATCTTTAGTTTTGAAGACTATTGAATGGCATCAAGAGCACAAAGGAGGCCATGTAAACACTGGTGAAAAAGTAATGCTTATACTTCTGGGAAAACATTTATGGTGATTCACATTTTGGAAACTGAAACACTATCAATGTTTTATTCCCAGATTATTTTCCAAGAAAAAGCTTGGATCCATTGCTGAATCAGTTTCTTCAAAATACTTAGGCTCATATTGAAGTTGGATCATACAGAAGAGGCTGGAAGGCTGTTCTGTGGGAGAGAATCAGAGGATTCCTCCATCCTCTGACTTTAGCACAGAGGCAAGGAATAAGGCCATCTAAATATCTAAGGTGGTGTTTTGAGCCTACCTGGCTGTAGCAGAGGGATACCTGCATGATGTTAAAGGATCAGAACAAAAGTTTCTTTGTTAGGGATCTAGACAAGCACCTTTGTACAGAAAAAAAAAAATCAGAAAATGGAAACATGCTTAATAAAACTCATCATATGAATATACCAACTTGAAGATGGGAATATTCAACATATGGGTACAAAAAATCTCTGGATCCTAGTATAACTATTTTAGAGTTGGTGTTTTTTTCCCCTGGTGAAAAGAAGCTAAAAATCCTAAGTCATCTAGATGTGAATGAGAGCTAAGAATTTTTCAGAAACTGAAGCCTTGTAAGAAAATCTCAAATGTGCACTTGTATAACAGGTTTTGAGCAAGTTTGGCACAGTATTTACTACTACAGTATAAAGGGCTAGGTTCCTTGATGTATATTTCTAGTTGGCATTTTATCAAGGAAATAAACTTTGGGTTTTCTTTATTTTGTGACATGTGGATTGAAACTACATTTTCTCTGTCCAAAGCCTTGATTTAAAAGCATTACATCATTAAATTCTGTGCTTTTGCATAAGACTAAAATTGTAACTGAACAAATTATTTTTGCAGAGAGAAGCAAGATAAAGTTTCTTTCAAGAGTTCTTTAACATATCAGATTGATAAGAGTCAAAACACCTTTACTGCCATTAAATATTTACCAAGACTTGGCTTTTGGAAGAGGGGCAGTTCAGTGCAGTGTGTTTGGCTCCATGCAATGCTATTGATTAGCTATCAGAAGGACATAGTTAATGGGTAACTGGAGGTATTACAGAGCTCTCCACATTCTTGTCAAGTCTTTTCTCTGAAGATGACCTAAAATAAAGTCAGTTACAACTGGCATTCACCTGAGACAGATTGCACAAGTTCGCCTACGGTATGAACAAAAGGTTCACAAGGATCAGTTGACCAGGTCTTAGGCAATCCTTTCTAGTAGTTGTCATCACTGCTGGACTTTAGAACTGCACGTGTTTACATTTAATTAGAAAGAACACACAGTTTACATCGCACAGTAGCTATCGGCATCGAATCAGAATTGATTTCCGCTCTCTTTCTCAAATGGCTATTTCTTTCCGACTAATTAAAAAAAGGCACATAACAAAATGACTCATATAAATTTTAAAGCAAAGTAAACACTATTCCCTGGAGACAAAAATAAAAGTCAACAGCACATAGTCATTACATTGAGCTTGTTCTCAGGTGATTCTGATGCCCGCATTATGATACGTATCAGTACCATCAGATTTCTTTTATATAGATGTGTATATGGCGTGCCCCTTTGCACTGAATGGACACTTCACTGACTGATTCAGTTCTCAGAGTCAGGATTCTTATTTATTTCATCTGTATTGTTGCAATTTATCAAAAATTAGTTGATTGATTAGCTGATTTTTGCCAAAGGATTTTATTAATTTGCAATAAAACTGTCTGTGTGTAGGTCACTCATGTAAAACGGAAGTCAGATGCCAATATCTTTACCAGTAAGAAGCTGCTATGGAAACTAAAGGCCCGAGCCATATTAGCCTTAACTTAATGCATAATTTCTAAGAAAGAAAATTAGATTTATTTTAGATTTTATTAGTTTTGCAGAGAAATCTAAATTCAAACTATGGTAACATCAATTAAGGCTTCTAGCAGAAATGTCTGGCTCTTGAGTGCACCCATTCTTTTTTATCAGGGAAGCTTTCCATGGTAGGCATTTTGGAGAGTAAATGTTCATACCAGCAGTACCATCAAGCCTGTGGGAGCTGAAAGTGTTGCTGAAGGTCTAGACTTTGTTGGTGGGTGTGTGGGTATCTGGAGGAGCTGATCCTGAAATGTCTGGTCAGAAGGCTTGATGTTCCCTTATGCCATAATACCGTGTGTTTCTTGTGGGCAACAGTGCTCAGGATGAAGCTCTTGGCCAGGATCATCAGAAAAAGACAAAAAGTAATACATAGTGTTTTAAATTGTGAACATTTACAATTACATTGTAATTGTTATTAAATAGAAAACAATTACATTGTTTTCTACCAGTTCTTGTTGGTATGCCAATGGTTGTTATTTTGGTGCACTACCAAGAGTTACTTAAGAGTTGCTTTCTTAATTCAGTTTAGATTTGAGGAAAATGGTGCACTGTTCTTTAAACAGTTGTCAGAAATGCTGTTAAAAACATACTCTCAGTATAAAAAATAAATCGCCATGACCTTTAGGACAAGATCCTCTGTGTCTCTTCCACCAAGCTTGTGTTTCTGCAAATCCCTGACATCGGCAGTTTCCCTGCTGGCCCCAGGCCAGGGCAGCTGGCTCACACCACCCACGTACACACCCCTTCAGTGATCCATGTCAACCCAGCGGCCTCCGGCAGCCAGCAGGGAGGTGCAGGTGCTGCCAGCCCGGCCTGGGCATGGGGAAGGTGGCAGTGCCTCTTGTCTGTGAGCCGGCTGTGCCCCTTCTCTTTGCCTGCTGCCCACAGCCAAGCCCGGGGCTGCTCTGCCTCTGCTGAATGCTCTCACTTCCCAGGGAGAACACACAGGAGGTTGTGATTCACAGGAAAACACAGAGTTGCTGGCCCCATCTTAAATGTCCATTATATTCACATACTGAGGTCACTCTTGGTGCCAGCTCTGTCTTCGATTAATAGATAAGGTTCCCTCTCTATTTGCAGTGTTACCTAAATAATCTATTACTGTAGGGAATAACTACAGTATTACAAATACTAAGTTAAAGTTATTTTGTTAACTAAAGCCATTGGCAAATATTTAAGAATGGTCAAAGCATATGAATTGACAATAAAGAACAGATACAAGATAGCAAAATTCTTACTTGTAGCATCTAGTGGAATAAAGCAAACACCTTGCGCTTTTTTTTTTTTTTTTTTTTTATTATTTTTTATTTTGTATTAATTGTATTTAATTAGAAGCAAGCCTTCATGGTGCATCTGGAGAATGTTTAGGCTATAATATGCTAATACAGCCAATTCCCTGTCAAAACATGACAGGAGCATTTTATGGAAAGCTTGGTTATAGGAATAATATATAAGTTGGGAAAACTACAGAGTAACTGCAATAGTTCGCTGTGTTGCAAACACAGTCCTCTAATTCATGGAAAAAAATTGAGAGCCTGTGAAACTGTTTTGCAATTAGCACAGATACATTGTGGAACCCTGAAGATGTGTAATTAATGTTAACATGAGGCAAGTAATATTCAGGATTAAAGCATAAAACCTACAGTAGTCTCTTCTGTGAACTCAGGTGCACTATATCTCTGTGTGAGAAAAAAGCTAATGCTAAGTTGCAATCTTCCAGTCTCTAATCAGTTAGAGATAGCAGAGACCCCAGCCCCAGGCACATCATGTACCCAGGAAATTCAGGTGGATTTCTTAGCTACAAGCTAGCTCCTTAGCTGTGGGACTGTGCTCTAGCTGAAGGGAATAGCACTGTAACTGCAAACACCTCAAAAACTCTTCCTTCTACTCATCAGTCTCATGTATGTTTTTCTCTTTCAACCAAACACTGTTAACCCAGGAACTGTTTTTGTGGAGGTCGTAGACCATTTGATGGCATGGTGAGTGTGAGGAATGATAGGTGGTGCTGAATGCTCACATGAGGCTGTGCTATCTGAGCAATTTGCCCAGGGGCTGAATAAAGCGAACAGAAGACATTTGATTACTGTGCAACTCCCTAAATGAAGAGTTTGTAATGAAGGCATGGTTTCCTATTATGTCTTGTTTGAGAGCATTTTCTTGGTAGTCCTTCAACTTCAAGAAAGGCTCAGATGATTAACTCCATGTTCTTACTCCCTCTCCCAGGCTAATCATAGGGAAATGGTATGGGTACTTCAGTGATCCTGGACAGTAAAAATGAAGCTGAAAAGAATATGTTTGCTGTTTGGCATCACCACAAGACTATCTGAGTTTAGTTTTGTCCTAAATCTTGTTTGTGCTGCATGTAACTTAGCTCTTTCAACAGTGAAGCTCAAAGCACTTTGCAAAGGTAGAGTAGAGTTGTGATTGCTCTTATTTAAAGATAAAGAGACTGAGGCCCAAGGAGGAAAAATGTGTTTGCTAGTGGTCTTTAATTGATACTTGTTGAAAAAAAGAAATTCTAAGATGGATAGTTGTCAATTCAAACTTTCACAGTAGCTAATGAACCTATGTTTGAATCATCCATTGTCCAGGCTCTTAGGATCCAGGTAACCCTGGTACAGGTTGCAGAATTCTCTAGATCATTTCAGGAGACCAGGCTGAATCTCAAGGTGCTGCTCACTGTTGTTCCATACTCACATGTAATCGAGTCTGGACAGCATGGACACACATGATCAGAATGGACACACATAATCTGTCAATATCTGTTCTGTGAAATCCTGAAGTTATATGCCCAACCACAGAGAAGAAAATCAATGGTGGCCTCTATTCAGCAAGTGGCTGAGGTCGCCTGAGCTCATCCCAGACCAAGAATGTGTGAGTACATCTCACAAGAGAGTGACACTCTGTGATGTGACAATGCAAAGAGCATACTCTGTGTTATGTGCACCTAGCATTCCTCTTGTAACATGGTCCATGGCCTGCGTGCCAGAGTCTGCCTTTGGCTGCTGCCTTCAGATAAATTAGTGAGAGATGGTTTGTTGTACAGAGAAGAAAACACAGTCCTCTTACCTTGTGTAAATGCAGGCGAAGGAAGACTAGTAAAATATTTGTCTATGGTAGGGCAATGTCATCTAGTTACCAGTCTAACAGCTGTCAGGCTCCTGACTCACAATGTAATGTAATTGACTCTTTAATATCCTCCACAGTAAAATTTCAAGGTCCTTTTAGGTCTTCCGGGCTTTTTTTGATACCACCGTCTATTTGCAGTGTTTCCTAAGAGCACCTTTGAGGTAGTATTTTCAAGGTATCGATGCTGCCTCCCTTGAATGCACTCAGCAGCATGAGGGGACACTCTTCAAAGCCATCCTGAGTGCAGGCTGAGGTCTGAGAGGTCTCCAGGACCTGTTAGAAACATTTGTGGTGTAAACCAAGGTCAGACCTACATGCCTTCAGGAACATTGGATATGTTTATCACTGGGGTGGAGGCGGAGGGAGGGGACAGGCAGGGAATGTTTGGTTTTTTGCTGGATGTTTTTTTGTTCCTTTAGGTGGAAGGTTTTGCTGTGTTGTTCAGTAATTTTTTCAGGTGGAAAATAATTTCCCACCTTGCAGCAAAAGTATGCCTGGCAAGGTGAGAAGTGTTTCAGGAGTAGCACTTCATAGAGTTGATACTCAGCCAAAGTTAAGTCCCTCTAGGAGCAGTTACAACTGGTGATATTTCTTTGCAGTCTTGAAGCTACTCTGACTTTGGGCAAACCTCTTGCTCTCTATAGGAGCTGCTCAAGTGCTATCATCTCATGTCACTTTTTCTTCTGCCTAGACAACTAATGTGAGCCCTTGAAGCTCTCAGACCCAAGCTGGAGCAGGAAAGAGGCCATGTTGCCACAGTAAAACAAAATTCTTACTAAACAGAACTTAGAAATTACTGAAATCCAGGAACTGCTTGAATACTTCTGTGATCCATTCTTCAGGCCTAGAACTCCCTTTTTTTTTTTTAAATTATGGCATCAATATTCATTGAAGACATAATCTTTGGGTGAGTGAAGGAATTTCAAATTAGCAAATTTCAGAAGGGGTGAAATGAAAGTATTTTACCAAAACACATATTGATGGAAATCTGGGAATTGCATGCTTTTGAAAAAAAAAAAAAAATTAAAATATCTATCAGTCTCAGTGCATTTATCTGGAGGAATCACACTCGTTGCAAAGTGTATACATCAGAATCTATTGGTCACTCAGATGCAGTCATTGTAAGTTAAGACATGTTAAGTATGTTGCAATTGTAGTAGTATATATGTGTTTTCCATGGCCAATCTTTGAAAAGGAGCCCAGTAGTAGACAAATTGAGCCAGTATTTCAGGATCTAAATAAATTACTTTATTTTTCATATATTCCAGGAAAAAACTCTGAGCTGGTGAGAGTATCCTCTGAGCTGGTAGAATATCCTCTAGTTTTTGTTGCTTTTTTTTTTTTTTTTTTTTTTAAATCGGGGACCCATATATTCACTGAACAGTTTAGCTTCTCATATGTCTTTTTTTTCTTTTAATCTTGTGCCAGGTGTTTAAGAAGTGGGCAGCAGCGGTATTTCAGTAACCTGCTTTCGACATTATTTGCATACCTTTGTGTTTTTCCATGGTGATCAATGCTCAACTGTAGTGGAAATTCAGTCAGTAAATTTTATGTACAACTGCTAGGGTAATTTTGTTTTAATTAGTCCATTCTAGGAATTTTAATGTCCCTTTATAAATACTTTTGTTTTCATTATGTCTTCATTCAACTGAAAAGGTTTTTCACATTGTTTTCAGATAATCACTGGTAGTATGCACAATGACATGTAAACACTGACCTTTTAGCTTCTCTATTTCTCTTAGTTCATCCACATTTTTTTTGTCCATGTATATTATATTTTAGGTTTTTTATGTTTTCCCTTCATGGGCTGTTGGAACAGACAGTGTTTTCCATGCAAACACCTTAATCAACTGCAAAGAAAGAAATATGCTATTGCATACTAGCTGCTGTCATGTAGACTGTCTTGAATACTGTAATCAGTGTGTACTGCTACTAGAAATCCACACTGAAGTAGTGTTTGATTTGTCCAGAACTTTCTGACACACAAATACAAAGCATTTTATATTATATTCTGGTGTGTGCAATGAAAGAGTTGTGCTCTGTGTGTTTGTGCTTTGTGATTTGGAATCTCTATGAACTTACCTCAAAATCCTGGATAAAACTGAATGGGGACCTTTAGAATTGATTAGCATGTGCAAATCATATTTCGAAGTAATCCCGCTGATTTACTGATTTTAATTTTTGAATTATAGTGGTTTTATTCCCATTTTATTGAAAAGTTCTCTTTTGCAAATAAATCCTCTGTAGCTGGTTGGTCTGCTTGCTAAAAGAGAGTCCTGTGTAGCACAAGTTATTAACTTATCAAAAACTTACACTGATTAATTCAACTTCCTATTAATCACAATAAAAACTTTTTGTTGCAGCTCAGATGTGATCAACAAGATGCTACAGCTAAAAAATACTTCCACTTAAGTTTTTGCTGAGTTGGGTTTTTTTTGCTTTTTCAAATTTTGATGGTTGTTACATACTTCTAGAAGAGCCGTGTGGAAAATGTTTATTCTTTCTGTTCTCTGTCTCTTTTTTGTTACTAGTGCATGTGAGTCCATATATGACGATATTGAAAGTATTCATTATTTCTTCCAGCTGAGCCTTAGACTGAAACTTAATGACATGTATGATTTGGTTTTCCCAGGTTATACAAGTCTTTCTCTGAAGGAATGAGTCTGAAGAACCAGCCTAACTGTGCTTTCCGTACTTCTGAAGGCAGACTGCAGGGAAGGGAGGATGTTGTGACCCTAACCTATGGCCAGATTGAAGAGCTGGCAGCTCAGTTGCAGCAAACTCGATCAGAGCAAAAGGACACTGAGCTGCAGCTCCAAAAAGCCCTAGAAGCTTCACAGGAGGCCAATGAAAAAGTGCAAAAGTAAGTCACTTGTCTTCCAACAAAAATTGCAGTTGTAATCCACATGAAGCATTTTTTTCTGGTATTTTGTCTATAACTGAAAGTGTGGCAGTAGTCAGAAAATGTCCTTTAAAACAATTCCTTTTTTGTCAGCTCATTTCCTACTCAGTGTGAAGCTGATAATTTTAACAGCTTTGTGCTATTAGGCAAGTCAGGGTACGTCTCATTACTGTTACAGAAATTGCTTCCTACATCTGCAATTCACAGAGAAAGTCTTTCCATCTCCTATGAATGGTTTTCGCTGTCTTTTTACCCTGTGGAAATCCTATGGCGACAGAGTATTTGCCTTTATAATTGCATGGTAGAATATTACGGTTCTCATTTTTGGTCTGTTACACATTTGGCAGGTTTCATGCCACGGTAAATGCCTATGGGGTTGTTCAGGAGTGGCTTCAAAATCCCACTGAGAGCCACAGGAAGTCTCTGAGTCAGTGAACAGAGATTGTATTCTCTTTCCTATCATGAGTTTCTCTGTTAAAAGATTACTGAACTCCAAAACCTGAAGTTCATCTCTAGTGGAGTACTTATTGTCATGTTTGTTATTAGTAGTGCCTCTTGACAGTCTGGCATTTCTCATCTCTGCATTGCAATCATCAACTACAAAATTCTCCTCTTTCACTTTTCCAAGGGGGTCGATGCTGAACTGATGCAAATTGTCCTGTCTGTCCTTATGTATCTTCAGCTTTAATGTCTACAGCACATTTACAGAGTAGCCAGAAATTGGCTTATAATATTATATTACAAAGATCTAGTAAAAAGTTTTCTTGTTTAAAAAAATACACGCTGAGTTCTTCTATTTAAAAATAGTTATATTCCTATATTTTTATTTTACTTGTAACTACATAAAATATAATATAGGTATCTATATAGAAATAGAGATTTCTAGTCATCTCTTTAAAACCTCCAGTGATTGTTTGAAAATCACTCAAGTCTTTACTCTGAGCACTTAGATGTATTTGAAACTTCAGGAGGTGTGTGCTTGATAAAAACAAACCTATGAAAAAATATTAAAGTGTGGCAAAGAGAATATTGATTGAACCTTTCTGTACGCTGTTTTAAGTTGTTACATTTATTTTTATTTATTAATGTTTAAAAATACAGCTATTTAAGCAGAGGTTGAGTTTTCACTGGTTGTTTTTTTTCCCGAAGTGAAACAATCTTGTTTAATCCCGTGTACCCAGGGTGGCTACAAACGGAATTAAAGTAGTGGGGATGCACCGCTATAGTGAAAAGAATTTATGTAATTTAACATGCTCAACTACTTGGGAAAATTTTGGTCAGGTTAGTTTTCATCATTGTTAAGATCAGACGACTGAGCCTATAGCAAAATTAAACAATTGGTTGAAGTCTTTTGATGACAATAGCATGCCCTTTTCACCACGAAACTGTGGAAATGCTCTGCGCGTCTTCCCAGCACCCAGAGTCATCCACCCCCATCTTATAATTCAACCTGCAAACAGATTAAGCAGCTGAGTTTGTGGAAAGTGTGTTTACTTTGAGCTAAGAACCCTTGTGTGACACTATAGAGATTCCTCTGACACCTCTGGGAGAGCTACACAGACAGTTCGTACTCATCAGCAGGGAAACCGGGCTGAGAATTCCCAATTTCTTTGTAACCTCAACTGCTTCATACAAATCAGTGTTTGGCAATTAAGCAGGAACTCATTTGTTAGCTTAGCATTTTGTTTAGAAGATGAAGGATGTTCTACATTTCAAAAAAGAGCTGACAATTTATAAACCTGTCAACAGAAAGGCTTTTTGGTATTAATTTACAGTAGTATGAATTATTAGCACTGCCTTAAGAGGATACTTAATGTAGTTTAAAATATGTCACTAAAATTTGTAGACTAAAGACCATTCTAAAATATCTGTTTTCTTGACTTTTTTTAAATGTTTCACTAAGACTGAATTCTGACATATGAAGGAAGTAGTTTTGTCAGCTGTATAGAGTAGTTTCTCAGTATTATGCAGTGAAATAGCAACAGTTAAAAATCAGAAGAGTGAAATAATTATGACCTTTATTAAGAAAGAACATCATTGTAACTAATAAAATTATGTTGAGAAAAGACGTACTTTGTATCTTCATAAAAAATACTGATTTTACCCTGCCTTTACTAATCTGTTCTCTGGCAACACTAAAGAATTTTTTAATAGTCTTAAAAACTTCAGTGTTTGCATTCAGCGTGATATGCAGAGCTTAAAAGACAGTTGTAATTCTCCACAGCATTTCCATCATGTCAACCATTTGTGTACCCACTGGTAGTTGTTGCTTTCTAAACGTGAGACCCAGGTCAGAGTAGTGGTCCTGTGCTTTCTATCAGTACAAAAAGCATCTAAAAAACGTCTTGATTCCTATCCCACATGAAACAGCAGCTGTGAACCAGAAGGGAGATGTTTTGGTGTCTACTCATAGCGAACTTGGATGTAGTAAACACCTTTTAATACTGAAGTAGGGTGAACATCTGAACATCTCACGTTGGCTCACTGCAGTGTGAAAAATAAATTGAGACTATATGCTTTTGCCTGTGAAGATGATTCACCATCTTAACAGGGGTGCTGATGTAAAACAAGAAACGTTGATGCTCAGAGTGGCCACACAGATTTAGCTGAATTTCCTTGAATCTGTTTTGATTTTGAGACATTATCAAGATATGCTTAGACTACAGCAAGTACACATTTTAACTGGGATCTATGTAAATAAACACACATACGTGCACACGTAACAATAACTGTTTATTCAATAGACTCTTATGATCTGCACAATAATATTTTTAATCAATAGTCTGGAATGGCTATGACTATAATTTTCTAGATTTAATTAATGTTTTTATTTCATGGTTACAAAGAATTAGGACAGGAGCACAGAATTCATCAGGCATTTTGGTATAGTACTACAGGTCCCCTGCAAGTTTGTCCTGCTTGAGAAGCCAGGAGCCAGCTGGTGCAGTCCCAGCAGGGAAATGGGGCTGACCTGGAGAAGGTAGCTGGGAGAGCCTGTGAATTAATTAATACCTCTGCCAACAGAGGAAGCAAGGCATTTTAAAAATGTCCTTCCGGCTGGAACCTCTGGGATTGTGGAGTGGTTGCTGATGTCAGTGAGATCAGAGGAGGTTATAATGTAATACCAAATCAATATTAGCCAATTATCAGTAAAGGTTGAGGCCACTTTTGATGTGGTTTTTCCAGGAAATGTTCTATTTTTCTGCAACAGCTTTGGAGCTGGAGTGAATTTTAATGCAATTTGTCTGTTGGGGGCTTGTATTTTTTTCTCATAATTTAATGATTCTAGCTCAGTAAAGTGCAGCTCTGCATGTGAACACAGCTACCCTTGCATACTCGTGTAGCTGTGTAAAGTGGCAGAAGAGGGTGAGTGGGTAGAATTTCTATGCAATCCTCTAAAAATAAACACAAATCCACAAAGTAACAGTGCAATGCTAAAATATACAGGTATGAAAATAAGCATAAATGGTGAGAAGAGTCCTGTTTGTGTACTTTGTGGAGGTAGTTCTGACTATGAATAAAGCTAATATAAAAGCGATGTAAACCAGAAGTCATTGCTTCATTTGTCCTTTACTGTTTGTTAGGGACCTTTTCGTTTGATTTATTTTTTTCTTTTAGGGAGGAAGTCAGGAAAGTTATAGCTTCGATAAAATATTTCAATTGATTGAATATGTTAGAAAACTAAGTGGTCTTCTGAATTAAATTCTATCCTGAATAACATTTGCTTTACCCTTTAAGGTCTGATTTTTTTGACCACCTAAATTTCACTATGACTGGAACACACCCTTTATTTGTTTAGTCCTGAGTTTCCTTCAGCATTTTTGAAAATGTTTTCTCTGCTTTTGTACTTGTTCATTTATTTTCTTAGCTGATGCTGATATATAAATTGATCTATGAAACAACAAAACCAGTTATTATCAACAGTTGACACGGATGAAAAGAATACAAAAGATGTAAAGAAATAAGAAGCTAGCATTTATTAAGTAGCTAGTGTCCCCCTCTTCTGCAAGTAAAACTAATCTGCCGCCTGGTGTGGGAGCTGTATGTGTTTCACATCAATGTCCAACACGTCCTTCAGTGCTGGCTGGAGGGTCTAATCTTTCCCAGAATGATCAGAGCAGTGCAGTTCAAGAACAAGGATGAATATTTGAATAATCACACCACAATGTGAGGTGACCCTCCAACAGGGGACTGACCAGATACACATATGGATTTTGGGAAGAAGCTCTGATGCTCTTTTTTAACACAGCTGTGAGAAGAATGTGGCTGAGACCCAGTAGTCTTTCTGGAGTATAGCTGGCAAAGGAAACCATGAGGAGAAGAGAATTTAACACATGGGTGTAAGGGAGTGCGCTTCATTGATGCGATCTGAGGGGAATGTCTAATGACTGGAAGAATCAAACTTGGCAATGAAAACACAAAGCTCTTTTCATCAATTCAAACGCTGACTCTAAAGCTGCAGATGGTTACCTCCAGCCTTGCCTATTCAGTGTGGGGTTGTATAAAATGGCACTTTGGTGAATACTAATAGATCAAAACAAAGATTTAATAACATAAAGATGTGGTGTTCATTTTTAAATGAGGATACAGGTCAGTGTCTCAGAAAAGAGTGAAATAAGTATCTTTATGTATGGGTCTAAAGTCTCTGGAGATTTTTAACTGCAAACATATCTTTAGTGTGCAGATTGTGTTCAGTACAGGGCAGCTATACAGGGAAAAGGCTACAAGCAAGATTTCTGAATTATTATACTAATTGAGCCTCTTTGCAACATGCAAGTGTTGTTAACTAGTTATCTCCCTTTTAAAATCATACCTACATACATTTAGCTGAAGTATACATTGTAGCTTGTATGCGTTGAGCTACTTGTTGTAGAAAAGAATGGAGCTAGTTAATTAGAAATTGCAGGCAGAAGCACTTCACAAAAGAAACAAGTTGTACATTCACTGGGACTTAAAGCTGTTTGTTTTGGAGGAACCACCAAGTCTTAGAGAACTCAGTTGGCTGTATTTTAAATTTGAGAGAGAGATTTCTTTCGTTTTCTAATTTCAAAACAATAAATATGATTTGATTTCTTGCTTTAAGATTTTATATTTAGATGTTGAGACTTTTATTAAAACTATACTGCACTTCTTTTTGTTTTTTTTTTCTAACTAACAAAATTGTACTCTGCTGCATGTCAGATCAAAACATTAAATAGTGGAGGCAAGGGGTACAATTTCATAGATATTAATAGTTTCACTGATTTGTGTCAGTAAATAATTTAGCACACGTCAAAAATTATTTTCCTTTTAATGATAACGACTGAGCTGCCCACTGCTGTGAAATTTTCCTGAGTTTGAATAGTTGGTAATCTTCTAATATCATATGGGGAATAATTTAACTGGTGCTGGTGTTTTGAAATGTAAAGTAAGTCCTGGTGTCTTGTTGAAGAATGTAGATACAGAGCTAGTTTCTTAGTTACAGCAAATTGACTTTGCTCTGTCTCACTAAGTTGCATTCATTTGTCCCAGTTAAGGGTATGACCTGTAGTTTACTGAGAAACAGATGCTGGTGGGTACATTCAAAAGACAAATGAGTGAGGGCAAGGTGCTAAGAATATTATACTTGCTATAGCAATCCACAGAAGTCAATGGATATCAGAGTTTGTATGGAAAGAAATGGAAAGCAAAGGAAGATGACTTTTGTAGCAGTCTAAGATACCAATGCAAATTAGCAAAGTTCTGGATTTTCAGAATTGGATCAAAACTTATTAAAGGGGATTCAAAATGAAAAAAAACTCCTGGATGAGGACTGATATGTTTTCTGCCTCATACAATGATTAAAAGCAGATTATAAGCTCTGTGGGGCCCATAAGAGATATACAATCTCCACAGGCAGGGTTTTATGGTGTTTAGGAAACCCAAACTAGCCAGATGGAAGATTCCCAGACACACAAAACCACTTCCACATACTCTGAAGAATTCTACAGAGCTGGTGAAAAATTGTTTGGCATACCAGTCATGAATAGGAACATGAGAAAGTGCAAAACACAAAATCTAGTAACAGTCACTCATATCACATATAAAATTATTGCCATAATGTAGCAATTAGAGGCAGTGTGAATGTACTGGATTTAGGGGAAATAGGCTGGAGCAGTCTGCTTTAGTCAGTGAGGAAATCAGACTAACTGAATGTGTGAAAAAAGTCATGTTTGATCTAACTGAGAGCTGCACATAGCAAGGTCAGAATTTTTTTAAATACTTGGAATTCTGCACTAACAGCAGTGATTTCTCTCAGAAAAGTTCCCCTCAGACTGCAGTAATATGCATGGTGAAATGATGAATTAAATAGTCTTGTAGAGATACCTGCTTGTTGCAATAAAAAACATAAAAAATTGAGTAAGCCAGTGAGGCTGTGTGCAGTCTCAGAAAAATTCAACATATAGACAGAAATCAATTTTCTAGGTCTGAAGGAAATAAAATATTGAACTAATATTCAAAACTAAGGTGAGCTGAACAAATTCAGTCATCATTGGCATATTCTCTGGATTGCTGTCATTACGCATTTCTGTATCACTAGGCAGATGTTTTTTCCCTTGGTAAGGCTAACGTATTACTCATACTGTACAAAGGGAAATATATAACTTTCGGAAAGTGGGAATGAAATATATTTCCTTATTGGATTATATTATCTTTATTGAATTACACCAGTTTTTTAATTGGGCACTTCATGTTGCAGTCCAGCTAAAAATTTGCAGGCTGTGGTGGAGAGGGTGCCTAATAACTCAGTATCACTTAATACTGGTTATTTCTCAGCCCAAGGAAGCACTTTGGATAAACACTTGCAATGGAAGGACTTTAGCATGAGGAGAAAATTTCAAAGTGAAAAAATTATAAAACTTTGACTTTTTTTCTTTTGGGCCTGGATTCCCTGGGTACCCAAATAGAGAAGCACATGCTGAGACAGAGTGAGGCATGCTGGTTTCAGAGATCCATGCAGAGCAGTGTCACCTCAGACATTGATTTCAAAAGTGTCCTTGGCATCTGTCCCCATCCCACCCTTAGTTTTCTAAGTAGTTGTTTGGGAGCAGGGGCCAGGATGTGACAGAATGGATCTGAGTTTTCCCCTCTATCTGTGGAGATTCAGATCTCCTGCACCTCAGAGGCGTATTTTAGCCACACAGGTCTGGTCTGGATGCTCCCTGTCCCTTGCTTTGAAGCAGTACCGTGTAGCAGAAAATAGTGCAGGCTACTTGGATCAGAGAGGAGCAAATAGTCCTCACCTCTAAGAAACAAGACCTGTTTCTGTAACTTACCTTTAGGGCTTTTTTCTCAGTTTTATCCAATGCTTCTTCAACATAAATTCAAAACCAGTACCACAACTTCCATCTCCCATTTTTCAGGTGGGCACCCTTGATCGCCACCCACAGAATCACACCTCCAGGTCTAATAGCATTTCACATGTTTCTTCTGTAAAAGTTCACAGCTTCAGAAAGAAGTGTAGAAGTGTCTTCAACCCTGATGTGCACTACTCCCCTGGGAAGTGGCAGATGTGGGTTAAAACCAGCTTTTCCTTAGTTTGGCTGAATGCTCTAACTGAAAGTATTATTGGTAGCACTGCTGTTATCTTTATCATCTTAAAAGAAACTTATGGTCTTAGTTTTAGAGAAGGTGGCTTGAGGACTTCTGGACAGCCTGAAAGCAAGGGGCTGAAAGCAAGGGGCTGCCCTTAATAGAGCAGGTTGTGATATCAGTACTGAACGTCTCATACAGTTATAATGTGTGATATTGCCAGAGCAGATTATGGAATATCCTTCTCCTGGATATTTGGGGTGTCATAAATTCTAGTGAGGCTTGTAGCATCTGACAGATTATGATCAGTGCCAGTATTTTGTTCAGTGGCACACTTAACAGAATGAAGACAAAAAAATCCAAATCAAAGGGAACGACAGGTATGCCTTTTGTGCATTCCTTGCACAACCAAGATATACATTGGCTGCAGGGAGTTTCACATGGATGAAGAATGCAAAACTGCACATACAGTCAAAGTCAAGTATTTATTTTCTTTTTTTAGCTATGGTTTACTTTTACTTAACCTCTGCACATTGTGGATTGCAGTGCAGATATTGTTTTGTTAAAGTATGGGTAGTTACAATATAAACACAAATATTTATTGTCATTTGAATATTTATCATCTCAGCCTTTCACGAAAATAAAAGCAGTGCTGAAACTTCATTCTCTCAAACACTAAAATGTATTCTATGAAAGTCAAATGTTTTCAGAGTCAACATAATCACAGCATCCCAGTTTTTGACCTGTGTGTTCATTTACAGTTTACTTATAGCTGCTTCAGAGAGATGGAAGTTTGTAGATTACAACATGGTTTTATTGATTTATCAGTAGCAAAATACACTAAGTATACACTCAGTAAACTGGATCAGCTAGCTCTTGGGCTTGTATTGTATAATATCAGCTTGTTGTGGAATACTTCAGAACAAAATCAGAATGTTGGCATAGTTAACTTCAGTGGTGTAAACCAGACTTGCAAAGACTAATATTTAGTAAGACCAATAACACAAACAAATTAGATTTTGAAGTTGTTTGCCCAATAGGAAGAAGCATGCTGACACAGTATTTTTAAGCTTATAGTTAACTATTCTATGACAAATTATTAAATAACTTTTAACAGCAGATTGAGTGCTCCTTGAAGAATAGCAAGAAAACTTTTTCTCAGACCTGTCTTTTTTTTTCCAAGATGATAAAAAGAGTGTCACAGCAAATACTCATTTACTTTAATATTTTATATCCAAATAAAATAAGCCCATGGCATTTACATTGCCGTTACTAAATAGTATTTGGTTTGTTTGCAAGAGTCATTTATTTGTGGCTTGGCTGAAGGAATAAAAATAAATTTGCGGTTCTTTCTGTTAATACTCATACTGTTTTTTAACATATGCAAAAGATTGAATACTGTAAATGTATATGCAGAAGCTCAAAAAGAAAGCCCAGACTTTCTGAAGCTTCTGAATTATGTATAACCTTTTAGAGAATTGCTGGGACAGTCTTTACAACAACAAAAAGAAATAACTGACTAAGCCAATAAAGTATTTTATTTTAAGCAAACTTGAAATCATTTCAATTTTTTCACTGCTTAAAATTAAGTATATCTTTACTAAACCAAGGCCTAGTTGTCTGAGATAAAATTTACAGTTCGTGTTTCTGAACTACTACTGAGCCATTAATTAATAGTCAGATTTTTCCATACGGTTTTGGGGTTTTTTACAAGATTTTGTAGAAGGGCAGCATCAGCTGTATTTATGAGAGCTAACAACAGCTTTAACCCAATAATCACCAATGTTGTTTTATTG
Organism: Certhia americana; assembly: GCA_018697195.1. Lineage (NCBI taxonomy): Eukaryota > Metazoa > Chordata > Aves > Passeriformes > Certhiidae > Certhia > Certhia americana. Next base: position 38,978,106 of record CM031861.1, read on the forward strand.
GCAAGTTGCTCAACTTTCCTGTTCTACATTTGTGCTGTGATGTGTATATAAGGGTATGGATCCAAACACTGAGCTGTTGGAAGGTATAAATCTTTAGGACCAAATTTTATCATTTCTTGCCCACAGAAATTGCCAGAATTCAGCCTTTGAATGAAAGACGCTGCAGGTATTGTGTACTGTGCAGGTATTGAAATGTGTACAATAAAATTATTTTATTTAGCAATTTGGTTTGTGCCTCATAATATATGCATTTCTATCATTTCTATTTCAATCTTTGATAAAATAATCATAAATTATTTAAAGGATATAACATTGACATCAGGTAAAAGGCATATCTAAGTGGTGCACTCAACACAAAAGACATTTTATAGATTTTACTCTATGCTTTTGGAGAATTTTGTGACTCTATGTAAAGCAAAACAAACAAAGAACTAATTCACTTCTTCCCATGGCAGGCAGGTGTTCAGCCATCTCCAGGAGAGCAGGGCCCCATTACACAGAACAGCTACTTGAGAAGACAAACACCACCAGTCTGAACATCCCCCCTTCCACGTCCTTCCTACTCTCTTTCATACTGACCACAATGTCATGTGGTCTGGAATATCCCTTTGGTCAGTTTGGATCACCTGCTCCAGCTGTGTCTCCTCCCTACCTTCCATTTACCTCAAGCCTCTTGCCAGCATGGCAGTACACAAAGCAGAGAAGGCTTTGGCTCTGTGTAAGCCCTGCTCAGCAATACCAAAACCATCTCTATATTATTAACCCTGTGTTCAGCACAAATCCAGAATACAGCCCCATACCAGTCAGAAGAAAATTATCTCTACCCCAGCCAAAACCAGCACCATTGCACATCAGTATTTGCAATTGTACAAACTCATTGTAAACAGGACTTGGCCAGAACACATCTGAAGCAGGTGAGACTTGCCTGGAATAGGCAGCTGAGAGGTTCAGACTTGACTTTTAAATTTTCCTGAAGATGTATTTAGAACAACCCAAAATCCTCTATAAAGGAGATCCTTTTTCACCTCCTGAAATTTCTGTTGAATAAGAAAACTGTCGAGCTGTTGCCAGACATGATTGTGAGCCCAAATTGAGAAGCTGAGAGAAAAAGGCTATGTATTCAGCAATTTTAAGCTATAATTCAGTGGGATACTTTTTTATTATTATATTTGTGCACATGAGGAAGCCAGATCTGAGACTATGTTTCTCTCAAGAATGTGAGGAACAGTTCAGAGACACAATAAGATGGCCTGTGATTCATGGGACTCTAATGATACTAAACATCCTTACCAAGGGGCAGGACTATTGTTCAACAGGAGTTTTAAGGAATTAATGCTTTTCTGTCTTTGAATGAATAAATACTATGGCAGAATACTTTCTATGGAGAAGACATATCAGCATAAGGTAAAACTGCTAGTTTTTCCTAAGCAGGTGACACCGACTGCCAGGAGGTATTTGGCAAGAAAATCCAGGAGACCCTTGCCTATTCATATCAGCACAAATTTCATGGCAACGTAAGGAATAGACTGTAAGGAGTAACAGCTGTGACACCAAATGTGTGGAAACAGTACTTGTCAGTGCTAAAATTAACTCAAGCTTGTGGAAGAAGGTAGAGAAAAGGTTTTTCTGGCACAAATATAAGTAGTAAACTTTGCATAAAATTGCCATATAAACTGTTGGATTCAAGCTGGAGTAATAAGGGAAATTTGAAGATTTGATTAAATAACCTAATGTGTTTCATTTGACTTTAAATATGCCAGTATATACTCTATTTCAGCTATTGTTAATTTTTATCTCTAATATCAGCCTCATGCTTAGTTGTGAATGGTCCATCCAATAATAAGAGCCTGGTCTTTATGATGTGTTGTAGATTTCGATGTACTAAAATATAGCGTAGTTGTTTCAGGGTTTTTTTTTTCCTTGGAACCTTATTTATTTTTGGCAATCAGTGTATGCTGCCCTGAGCAAGCATTTTGAAAGTAAAGGAGTGATACCTTTCACAAGGTGGCATTAAACCCAGCATAGAAGCAAAGTCCTGATTTTGTATTATCCTGTAATGTGTAACAATCTACATCAATGCAAAGTAGGGTGAAATGCTGTCAAAATAGATCAACTGTGTTTGCTGCTCACTTTTCCTGCTGCTAGTGATGGCACAAGGTGAATAGTAATAGTGAGCTAGCTCATAATCTTCCAAACAGAAGGTAGAGGGCAAACAGTTTGACAAGATTAGTTATTGTGGACCACAGATAAAGGCTTAATATTTTAGCCAAGGCCTGTGTAAGCCAGGTTTATTTTGAAATATGTCTGCTGTCAAGAGCCCAACTGGCTGTATTTGCTTCTAAGTTTAATCATATACAGAATTACTCTTTTGGGTTGAGAAGACGCTGAAAGGGATTTAATAGGAATGCTTGTTTGGTGACAGTGCTTTTCAGAGGCAGAATGGTTTGCCCTGCCAAATTTAAGGCTTGTACATTTAATGGAACATACTTTTTAGAGTGATATTATAAAGTGTTGGGCAGACAGGAATTGGTGGCAGTGCCTGTAGGGATTAGATTCAACACTGTGGTCTGCCGTGGTTTAGAGCTCACTGATGCTGCTAAATCAGTCTCTAAGACATGTGTTTTAAGATCAGAAAGGACCATTGATACCAGTCAGTCCAGCCACCTGTCTGACGGAGGGCACTAAATTGTACTCAGCGTCAGGTTCAAAACCATGACTGTACTCCAGCATGCCATTTAGAAAAACACACAGACTCAACCCAAGAAACGCAGAGGGAACATTGTTAAGAAGAGAAAGGCAGTCTGTGCATTGGAACCACATGTGGTCTTTATCACTATGATGGTTTATGAAAGAATTGTTACAGTCCATTAAATTCAGTGTGCAGTGATTTTTACTGAGGTGATAAAAAATTATTGTTAAAAAGGCAAGTTTTCGAGGTGGCAAAAATAATACCTGAATTGAGGAATAAGGATAATTAAAAATTCACTGAATCAGCTAGGAGTAAGAGGGTGATGGCTGTGTAGCATGGGAGATACATCATGCACTGCAAGGTCATATCCTTGATACCAGGCTTCAAACCAGTGAATATTTAAGTACTTTATTCAATCAAAGCAAAATTTTGAAACTGAGAACAAGCCACCCCAACACCCAGTGTTAGCACAGTGTTATTCTCGTGAGAGGGAGGCAGCTGGGGTCCAGTTCCCTCATGCAGATAATAGAGCTGAACTGGTTTGCTCCAGCCTCCTGAGTAAATGATCCTATCCAAGTGACTGGTTTCTGGGCAAGACCAGTATCACAGCAGCCTCTCTTCTCTATGTCATTTGTTTTCTTGAATGGACAGAAAATGCCTGAAAACAAGTATGCCGTTTAGAATTTTATGAAGTCTATCCAAAGAAAACTGAAGGAAAGGAGAGGGAAAGCAGGGGAGTTATTTTATTCTAAGTGAAATTAAGTGAATTTGTTTGTATGACCACTCACCAAGCAACTGTTCACTGAACTCTGCTGCTACACTGTTTATAGTGCTTTTGTTAAATTCATTTTATTTATCTAATATATTTTCAAACACTTAGTTTCTAAAGGGAATTAGTGTCAGCAAAACACATTCCACAAGAAGCCAGAAATCATGCAAGTAAGGCCATCTTCATAGCCTGAGCCTAATCTTATCTACTGGAAAGATAACCAAGGGTTATAGCTTAGGTTTATAAGCCTTTATATAGCATTTCAAAATCCAGGATGATTTTGGTTTTATCACTTAACTCCTCCATTTGCAGCTAGAAACCATTGTTTTTGACTAGTCTATGTATTGCTTTGCAGATTAGGACACGAGCTACTTGAAGGGTGCCATTTTCTGTCAGTTGGGGGTCCATTTTGTCTGTTTCTGGGGCATGATTCCCAGGAAGGTCACTCCATGACTGGAGAACTGTCATATTCAGAACTTGGGAGTAAAGGCCACTGTCTTTGGGGTGAGTTCCTCTGACCAGAGATGGAGCAGTGTGGAAGGACGTACCAACCAGTGTGGATTTATGCAGTTGCAGAGTTTTTACTGATCCCAAGCTACAGGTTAGAGCTAAACTTCTTCAGCAGAATATGTGAAAGAGGGAAGCAAGCCAAAAATGTGCATAAGAGCGAGCGGTAGAGAGCAGTAGGTAACATACTTGCACTGATCCATTCAGCTTCTGGGTTCCCAGAGCAAAATTCTCTGTCAGTTAGGATTTTAAGTCTGCTTTATGGAGACTAAGTCTAAAATCAGAATTGTTTTTACTCACAGGAGTAAAGCTTTGCTAAAAGTCTGAGCAGATTGTTAATCAATGCAGGATCTATGTAAGGAACACTCCACATGACAACATGCACTCCATGCAGGCTCTGACAGCTGTGTGCATAGGTGACAAGGGAACACAGTTTGAAATAACTGGAAGAGAAGTTGAGAATGGTTGAGAATTTGTATTGGGGAAGACATGCCTAGTGATGTTCAGGTGGCTTTCCTCCAAAGATGAGGATCTTTTTAAAGCTTAGCAACATGTTTAAAAGGACATAAATAAACCTGTAATATCATAGCAGCAAGCCCCTTATGGAATTATTTTTATTTCTGTATAGAACACAGATTCGATTGCTTAATTCCAGATTTGTATGGAGGAAGCATTAAGTCACTGCAATTCAAGACACTCAATGTTGTGTCTTTTGCCAACTGAAAAGTAATGATGGACCAGGTGTCCTTTCCTAAATTGGGTGTTTTATTTATTTTTCCATTTCATGCGAGCATTACAGAATTAAGTTGTGTAGACAAAGAATATTTCTAGCCATCATCTTTGTGCTTTTCCAATGCAAATTCCATCTATTGTGAAAAGTACTGGATATTTTTACTTTTTACTTTTGGATATATGTAGATCAATAGAAATAAAACCAAAGTTGTATCTGTAGATCTGAATGCATAGATTTTTCCTATGTATTTTTGGTGTAGTTTTGTACTCATTTTGCATGCATGCATACAATAACTGTATAAAGAATGCTGATGTGGCATTTGTTGAGAGAATTTATTTGTTAAGGGACAGATTTTCTAGAAGTATTTGAAGAACCAAAAAATAATGAAGGTCATCTACTGTGGTTTTCAAAAATTTCAAAGGAAGAAGTTGAAATCTGTGAGAATGGGGAGTGAACCCTTAGGAGGCTTTGTAAAGCATTTTAAAAGGTGTCTGCATGTCCTTGCACGTTTGGACCTTTAGCACTGCAACAGAATGGCCCACCCACCATATCATTCTTCTGTCTGATCTAAGATATGGACTCAAATACTTTTGTCTTAAATGACTTATTCAGTTGCTTCAAGAGATGCAAATTCAGTGTCCTTGCTTACATCTCAGGAGAAAGTGCCATGTTGCACATTTGACTTATACTATGAGGACTCTTCACAAGCAAAATGTCATTTGTTAGAATGTTAGAATTTGTTAGGATTTGTCTTAGAATACAATCCACTGTTGTCAATGCTACTTTCATTTAAGTAAAATTTGGTGAAAATACATGAAGTAACTGAAGTTTCCTTCTTCATGTCTTCCATATTTTGAATAAAACCCTGCAAACATTGAGACTAGTTCCCAGTACCTTCCATTCTTCTGTTTAAGTTACTTTTGGTCTTGAGGTATAAAACTATTACTTCAGTTTTCCACATCAAAATGCTCAGTCTCCAGAAGGAGCTGCCCGCAGTATCCCACTGAGCTGGGCACGAAGCCTTATCAACAAGGACTGGCTCTGCCACCCTCACCCCTCGCAGGTAGCACCTCACTGGCACCACAGCCTTTTTAGCTGCCTTGCACTACTCACAAAGAAAATGTTGCTTAGTGTGAGTTGGGATGACAGAGTTGGGCCCTTGGTGAACAAAGAGTCCAGGATTATCATTCCAAAAAGCCCCCTGAGGCCTGTATCAAGAGTTATTAACCACTGATTCAGCGCATAGCATTATTTTGTAGGCTTAAGTAGGATTTCAGTGGTATATTGGGTCTTGTGTCTGCAAAGGGGTAAATTTTGCCCTCTGTTATTTTATATTATAAATAGCCATTACAATTTCTCTTTTACATTGTTGCTTAAATCTCTTTCAAAGGTACAGTATCTTAATCCACTGCTACCTTTTTTTTCTCTTCCGATAAAGAATAAATAAATTTGCAAATCCACATATGACTGAAACAAAAGGCAAATAAGCTCTGCATGGTTTATGTTTGGTGAGGAATACCTCATTTTGATGATTTCAGTCATCATTCGTTTGAAAAGCAGAAACTATGATTGTTAAGCCTCATTATTTTCAATGAAGCCTGACAGTTTCAAGGTTAAACAGAAGACAGCTACTTTCATCCCAGTGGTATTTCTCTTCAAACATCATCAGCTCTTCGCTGACTTGTTCTGCACTGGTGTGCAGTGCCATTGCTTGGTCACAGAGTGGTGCGCATCTAAACCCAGTTGTAGGACAGTGTGTAAACTGTGACATCCAACTTGTGTTTCCCCAAAAGGAGCCTCAATTACTGAAGTCATTTCCCCCCTCCCCCTGCCTTGTATAAGCCACACAATATTTCTTTTTAACTGAACAGTGATTTAAATAAGCTATGATCTCAGATTTTACAGGTTTTATGCTGTCTCCCAGAAAAAACAATTTTCAGCCCAAACCTTCTGTTTGTCCAAACAGTTTGAAATGTTTCTCTAGTGCTTTTATGTCTCTGAAGTACATTAGGGAGGGTGCTAGTGTGAAAGAGACCTCCAGCAAGAGTTAAAATGGCTGAGAAAGCTGCTGTGCTTCTGAACACACATGCTATTGAAAGAGGACTAATTTGCCATTGCTTTCTGAAATTGCGCATGGACTGACAAGCAATGTGACAGGGAAAGTTCCCAATAAGAGAGGCTGATAAAACTGTGACCAATCAGTAGCTGAGTTAAAAACATTAGAACTCAGAAAACATTGATGTGTCCATGTGAGAAAACTTTCAGTAGCAAATGACTTGTGAAATCCCTGACTTTATACCTGCATGGACTGACAGCACCAAGTTATGGCTCTTTGGGTGCTGCTTCCGTAAAGACAAAGTGCGGTAGATGTTATTTTACAAAACTGGGGGGAAATGCACTAGTTGGTTAAGAAGGAAAATGACTACTGGAAAACTGAAGAGAGAGGAGTACCTAAGCAGCAGTTTTTTACCTGTGCATTCATTCCCTCAGAGTCCTTGTGGAACAGCTAGAATGAGCTGAACTTTCCACATACTTTTCCTCGTGTCTGATGATTACATTTGGGTGGTGAATTCTTAATCTCATTTCAGGAATTAAGTCACCTGGTGAGTACAATGAAAGGTGTAGCTTCATCGTGCTTGGTGGTTCCTGGAAAACAAGAGTGTTTCAATACGTACCAAGCACATTAGTCATGACTTGTGGCAATAAATCCATGTTGACTAGTTTACGTGCACTGAAGTTACTAATACATTCATGAGATAAAATGTATTTTGCAATTTTGATAAAGCTGTGTTATTTTTATTTCCTATCTCATTTCTTATGTTGTATAATATTTTTTAATTGTCTTTCAAGGTAATAAAAAAATGGCCAACTTTGTAAAAATGAATACAGCTATTTGAACCTGCAGCTCTTTATCCATTGAGGAAGCTGTGTGTATAATATTCTGGACATGGCTCTGAAAGTGTTCTGCTACACACAGTGTCTGCTTTTATACAGATAGTTCATTTGTGGGAGTTTTCATTGAAGGATACCATACAAATATAGACATATTGAAGAAACAGCTTGACTGCATGATTTCTGAAGACAAATGTGTGTAGATGCAAAATGATGAACAAATTTAGTCTTTTGCATTTGTCTACATACTTGAACAAAAGAAAGATCAAATTAAGCCAGTGAGAGTATGAACATGTTTATAGTGCCTGTGCCTTAAAACTAAGAGGATTGGGTAGCTCTCTGTCCTACTTATTTAGATGGTTAATTTTTCTGTAGTAGTATTGACACAAGAATCACACAGGCCACCTTCAAAATATCATCATCCATGTCCTCAGAAACTTGGCTTGTTGAGTATTTTGAAAAAGTTTTTACATAAAACACATCAGCTTTTAGACATGAAATTATAAACTGGACAGTAGAAGTATCTGTTGGATAATGGGCAAGATATTTTCTAAGGAGAAACAAGAGTTAAGTGCTACATTTAACATGAGCCATGGACAGCTCTTATTTTTAAAAGTGCAAAAATTAATTGTCCTGCTTACACCCAAGTGTACGTGTACTACAGGTTTGCTGCACAGGGTTTTGTGTTAATGCCATACAGGGACCTCAGATACTCCATGCACTACAAAGGAAAAGTGAGTTGATATATATCACTGACTGCAGATGGGTTGGGTTGTAGGTTAAAAAGTTTTTCACAAGTTGTCTGCATTTTCCCTTAATGTCTGTCTTTTACAGTAGTGCTTTGTTTCTGAGCGTGACCACCACCAGGACAGCTTGGTTCAGTGCAAACACTGTCTCTTTCAGCCAGAACATTCCTAACATTAGCTTCCTTTTTTTTTTTCTCTCCTCTCCCTCTCCCCTGCCCCCTCTCAGGTTGGAAAGACTGGTGGACGTCCTGAGGAAGAAGGTTGGAGCAGGGACCATTAGGACCGTGATCTGATTGAAAGCTGTAGTCTAAGGAAGCTTTCACATCTGGTGACCAGGCTGCTTCATTCAGCACTGTGTAAACACTGAAGCCTTAACTTAGCAAACAGTTGTTAGAAGTGGGACACTCCAGCGACATTCCAAGCTGAGATAAAATCAAATCATAAATGTTTAACTACTTTGCTGCTGAGTTCTGTGATTTGTTAAAATGTTTCACTGCAAACATGTATTTGTTTTTAAGCAAATGCATTGTGGCACTGTGTATTGTGAAAAATTATGTGGATGCTTATTTTAACTGTCTGTCCTCTCAGTGTTAGTAGACTATAGTCTGCTGCAAGGCACAGCATGGTAATTTTTTTAAATACTACAGGCTTCAGGTTCAAAATGCTGCAAAGCAGTTTCAAAATTTAAATCCCTTGTTTTATTTGTGAGACTGCAAATAGTCCAGTATTCATATGTTAAATATATTAACTGATAAAGTAGGTTGGCATTCAAGAAATATCTCTGGCTGGTATATTGTATATTTTTTCCTCCTTACTCACAGCCCATTGAATTGCAGATAGTAACTGTGGCTACATCAAAGGGCAGGATAAATGTATAGCTTTATAGAACAGTTGAATAGCTTCTGCTAGTACATGGCATTTTCAGTGTACATTAAAAAGAAATTTGCAGTTAGGTTTCACTGGAAGTGCAGCTTAAAAAATTGCAACATGAAAGCCTTGTGACATTGTACAGTATCTCAGACAGTGGAAAAAGTTTCCTGTATTGTTTTTAATCATTCCTCTGTCCTTTCGTATCAGGGAAAAGCTCTCAGATTTCAGAAAGCACCTTATAAATTAAAAATTCACCTTTTCAGTGTTTGCCTCTTCTCATCCCTTTCCTACAAGACTCTGATTGCTCTGCAGTGCAGGAGTACCATCCAGATTGGGTTTGAGGCCAAACTGTCAATCCTCAGCTTTTTGTACTCATGAAGTGCCCTAGGACTTAAAGGCTGAAGCATAGAATCTTACAGGGAGGGGAGAGACTGAGGGCTGAAGAGGAATATTTGGGGTACACAGACATTATAGACCTTACAGATACTTTGGAGTTGAACTTAGAGTTATGTTTGTGTGTGACCCAGCCATCTCCCTGTATGAGCAGTCAGGTCAGTACTCATATAATCCTGCTCAAGAAAGCAGCTGTAATCTCTGAGCACCCCAAATTCAATAAAGAATCTCAGTAGCTAACTGGGCTTTAGTGCCTCCTTAAGACCACCCAACTCAGGCAAGGTGGATGTAGCTCCTGAGGTTTCCACTTGTCTGCTTTGTTTAATGTTACATGGTCTTATGTCTTAATGCTTGCTTGTTCAGATGTTGTGATAGTGCAGTCTATCTGAAGAAAATGAAATATTAATTTTAGGTGAAAAGAGAGACATTTTAATGTCTGTTTTTTTTCTTTCAAACAAATGTTAAACCTTCATTTACAGACTTAAGCCCCTCCTAGTTTCAGCTGACCAAACCTAACCTCTTGCAGGGAGATAAGTAGCATCCCTCCAAGCCACATTTACCCAGGTCACTTCTAGAAACTTCTGAAGTGCTCCTTTTTGACCTTTGGTCAATCCTAAGATAGCCAGTGAGTCTGGAGCCTCTCCCCCACACCTATTCAGTGGAAAGAAATTTCAATGCTTCCAAACCAGAGGATTGCCACCCCCCAGATTCCGTCCCCTTCACCATCTCCCATGTGCTGCTGTTCAACTCTTTGGGTGACTCAACAGCTCTTTGTCCTGCTGTCCTCACTGAGCTTTGTGCATGAAGTGGGTGACAAGATCTCCTGAGTTATCAGTGCTATTGAACCATTTCTGCTGTAAGGAGGTAGTGAGGAAGGAATGAAGACAAAAATATAAAGACTACCACGCCATGCTAGACCAAGGCCCAAAGACTGCCTTTGGCAATAGCAAATAGAAGATGCCTAGGAAAGGGTATAAAGTCAGGGCAGCGCTAGTGACCACTCTCCCAGCAATTTGTTAGTTAGAGGCTTTCTAAGCCAGAGGTGGTGTCTTTGTATTTAGCAGCATTTTTTCATGACATGTTTTTTAATCCATTTAAATTGTTTGTATTGACTTGTTCCTTTCACAAGGTCTTATGCAGTTAATGATGCATTTAGTGAAGAAATACTTCCTTTTCTGTTATGAACCTGCTCTATTCATTTGCCTAGTTTTTGTATGAGAGAAATAGTTAGGAACCATTCCCTGTTCATATTGTTTCCATGTCCCATGTGATTTTACGCATTTTGAATCATTTCCCCCACTTTTATTTTCCAGAGAGAACTCCTAGTCTCATTTAAAGAATCTGTCCTGTGTTTTTAATTGGCCTTGTCATACTAATCTGTTTTTTTCCAGGTCTGCAGTGTTTTTATTGAGATGCAACTAGATTTGTGCCTAGTGTTCAAAATATTGATAAAATGTGACTTTAATAGTCTGTTTTATTCTTTGTGCTATTTGTAACCATTTTTAGCATTGGACTTGCTTTATGACAGATTATTTATTGGTACTCATATTTCTGTAGGAAAACAACAACGCTAGAGCTCCTTCCCCAGTTGTAATATTCAGCTCAGGGTTCATGAGAAGAATATGCTTATATGAAGACAGAACTGCTCTCTGAATAGCTTAGCATTTATGGGTCCTGAATGTCACCCGTTGTTTTGGCATTCCCTGGTGACCATGAGCTCTTATTCCATCTCCTCTCACAGCTCCTCTTTAATACTCACAGTAGAAAAGTATCATCAGCATCTCCATGCTGAATATGGTGATATTAAATACTGCCATCTCCAAATTAATCCCCTCTTCAAGGTGATTTCTTAATTAAGTTAAACATGGCCTCTGGGACAAAGATCCCTGTAGGACAATAAGATAGCTTTTCCTTCACTGTGAAAATGAAACATTTATTATTATACATTGTTTTAATCTAACTTCAAAGTACCTATTTTTCAGTGTAAAATTATTGGTTTTTGCTCAGCAGCTTTTATGAGGAAGTTGTTTGCTATTTGAAAATGCAAGTTTACTGGATCAGGGCTTGTGCTCCATGCATGAATGTGCTAAGTTCCTCCTTCCCCTAGGAGTGTCAAGAGCTCCTCACCTTTACCCAAGTATTTCTGCATGCAAGTGAATAATCTTGTGAATGCAGGCTTCCTACAGCCAGACTGTTTGACCTCCAGCCTCTTGTGTCCATTGGCTTTGTTTGGAAAAGTAGGATGGGCCACGCAAAAGCCATCTAGCAGGCTTGATGTCAGATACATTTGATTGCAGGTAATACTTGATTCAGTAAAATTGATAGTTTTGCTCTATAATTTTCCTCTTGACACATTATACGTAACGTGAAAAAGTAGTTCTCTGGCTTTTGTCTTGCACCAAGCAGCCTGGAATTCGGTGATAATTTAAGTTAGGGTGTTTCGTCATAAATGACAAATGTGGATAAATGCATTTGAATTGTAATTAAATCAGACGTGCTGACTTTTAAAATTCAGCTGGAAATGTTTTTATTCTTTGGAAAGGACTGTGGGAAATTTACTCTGATTAGAATAGAAAGATTCAAAAACAGTTGGGTTCTCCCTCTTCCTTGCTAACAACCTGGTGTGTGGTCTTTGACAAATTCCTTAGTGACTGTCATTAAAGGCATGCAGTCCCTGAAGAGGTTCCTGGGCTCCTCCGGGGAGTTTGCAAAAGTATCTATGTGGTTAATGTCAAAACACTTTCACTTCTTCACCTGCTGAAGTGAGCAGCATAAATCACATAGGTCTGGTAGTGGAGGCCCAGCCTCTAGTGCCCTCAGCAGAATTTCTGGTCCTGTTGAGCCCAGTCTAACTTTAGCCTTTCAGTGTAGTGAGGGCAGGAAATCTTCTCTGGTCAGTAGAAATAGACAATAATGACAACATGGGTTAATAGGCTTATCATATGGTTTGTTCATTGAGAACTGATTGATGCCTGTGCATAGCTCTGAAAGTGAAAAGAAGCCTGCTCCCATACAGCAGACAAATGCAATTGTCACTTCTGTCCTAATATATGTGAGAAAGATGAGATTGCATACGATTATGTACTGGGAGTAGCAATTCATTTCCCTCCTGAAGGACAAACAGTTCATGATGAAAGGTGGCTCACCATAGGTGTTTCTTATGGTGACAGCTGTAATTACTGGTCAAATTAGGGTCCCTGCTGTCTTGAATAGAGCAGAGATACTCAGAAATGTTCTTCCCCTGTGAGATTTTGTGTCTTTCTCTTGATGATCCTGCAGCACGTTATGCATTGGGAACCATTTCTGGTATATGCCAGGGTAAAATATGTAAATAGCGTCATGTTGGCTCGGGATAAGAGCATTATTAATGCTTTTCAGCACTGTAATTATATTCCTAGTAAGCCTTCCCTAAGCCCTCACTAATTAACAATATTGTGACAAATCAACTTTAACAGAAAAGATCTGTGGACCTTTAGTCTTTTAGTACTATTTTTCATGCAGCCCACAGCTGAAAACTGGTGGCATGGCTTTCCGTACTAGTGGTGGGAAAACTGCTGATATTTGAAAAGTTCAAAGCCAGTTCAGTCTTGTTAGTGGAATCCTGTAGCTGAATTCTGTTTGATTCCTCTTTAAGTGTATTCACAGCAAAGTAAGATTCATTGGTTAACCATTAATGTCAAGGAATATTAAAACTGTTTTTATAAATAAGCCATCATATTAGAATGGTTTCATGCTGTCAGTATGTTTTCATATGCATATTTATTTATTTGTTTATTCCAAATTGGGAACATTTTGTAAGATTGACTTTATATATATTCTTAACAGGTGATCAAGAGTTGTAACACCTTTAATCCATGTACACAAATTCACTTACTATCTAAATGTCAGGATTTCTCTGTGCCTTTATTTCCTTCAATTAGAATAAGGCTGTCAGTTTTGTTGGGTTTTCTTCTTCTTAACTTACCCTGTGGAAGATTTTCCTCCTGTGCAAGAATCAGCTGTGGGGCACATGAAATCACTGACGGGCAGTTTCTCTGGCTTGCAGATTTACATGGGCTGACTCTTATCACTGTAACATTTCACATCAGGTCTGCAGAACTGGACTTTCTCTGTTTGTTCTTCTCATGCATTGGTAAATAAAATGTATTCACAAGGTTCAAAAAGACAAAGTAGTGTTCTCATATTAGGTCGATTATAAGTCAGCTGTTGAGCTTCAGTGTTCTAAACATTTCATTCTTCAGTTTTGTTGGGAATCCACGTGTTCTAGGAGGCTTTTAAACAAATACTTGAAATGGTTGAAAGATTTACATTGCCAGTGCCTAGCTAAATATGTAGTCTTTAGAAAAGACATGGTTTATTTTGGCACCATTTGACAAACTCAAATATTTTAAACATTTGTTAAGTTTGAGCTTGCACATTTGAACTAAAAGTTTGCATTCCAAAATTGCATCTCAGGTTACCTGTCTCTCTCTCTTTTGTATTTTATAATCCCTTTATTAAAATACTCTGCAAAAGAAGTTGAGTTTGGAGTGTGGTTTTTTATTGTTAATTGTAAAATATTGTCAATAAAAATCAATTTTAAGGTAACATGTACCTGGTAACTCTGTTCGACTAAATGTCAGAAATACAAATCCAGAAGTGTTTTCAGAATTTAGGATTTTATATTGGTAGCCAAGACTTGATTGTAAAATTATTGGAACACACTAATAGTGGGACCAAATCCTGCAGTGCTTTACTCTTAGTCGTATTATGTACTGTGATGAGTAAGTACTAACTTTACTGGTGAGTGCAAAGCCAGGCAATAAAGAAAATAGACTGAAAAGCTGTACTGAACTGATGAAATAGAACAACTTGAGGAAAAGGAAAAGCAGTCTTTGATCTGGAATTGGTTTTCTTTTCCTTCCTTTGGCAGAAAGGAGGATCAAGGGCAATGTTTAGTCTAACTGAAAAAAAACCAACAAAACAAAAACAACACAAAAAACCCACAGCAACCAAAAAACCCCCACTTTTATTTTCTTTCACATTCTAACCTGCAACTTGTACTGAAACATAAATAGTTGAGAACTTATGAATTGAAACCACCATATTTTGCTCAAGACCTGCTCACAAGTTCTGAGCACACCGTTACAGTTGTGTTCATGCTCTGGCGTGTTGCCCAGGCAGTTGCCAGCTGCAGAGGGTCACACTCCTTTCTGAGAAGCTGTCATCAGGGGCAGTTGGCCATGTTCCCTCCTGGTGACCTCGGGCCAAAGGTCCATGCAGTGCCACGTTCACAGAAGTTTGTCATGGCTTGAGTGGCTTCTGAACATGATAGATGCAGGTCCATTTTCATATGGTAACATAGCAATAGGACCAATAGAATTGGTCACAGCTGCTTCCCAGTGGCCATGAAAAGACACGGTTAGGATTGCACTTGCAGAGTACATGACATAAATTTGTGATGATTGACTCTCACATGAATATGCACACTACATTTCACACACTGTTAAAAAAGAGAGTGGTTTTTCCCAAAGAATTCAAAGGATGGAAACTGTTTTATTTGTTCATAAACTAAGTATTAACAGAATCGATTTCAGAAACTTGTAAGAAAAATCAAAACATTGAGATGCAAAAATGAAAAGTTACTTTGGTACTACTATGATTTATTGTCTGAAGCCACAGGACTTTGTTCATGATTATTTGACTCACTGATGTGGTGCACATATTTCACAGGTTTTGTGATCAAGGAGATAAACATCTCAAAAATCAGTCCATGAGAAATGAGGCTACTGGAGTGGGTATAAGTCTAAGGGATGTAGCTATCAATTTAGATGTACTCTTTAGAAGCAAGGTTTTACATATGTCTAAGTAAAATCAAAAAGTTAAAAGTCATTTCTTCACTAGAAATAAAATATCAAGCAGTATGGTCTCCATCAATACATGCTCATAGCACTAAAATCATCCCATTTGGTGCTTTAACAGGGTATATAAAATTATTGGCTTTGTTTCTTCCACTTTAGACAGGGAACATTTTCCTTCACCCCTAACAATCTACCAGAGTGTGGAGTGCAAGATAGTAATTAAATTTTGAGCAGAACACCAAGAAGAATTGGGTGAAATCCAAATATGCATGTGTGGAAGCTTTGCCTGTTCATATGTAGAAAAGGAGAAAAAGTTGTTAAAATGAGTGACAGAAATACTTTGCTATGCTTACATACAGAGTTTTAAAAACTTCACAGAAGTCAAAGACACAGCTGTTGTAATATTTGAAAGTAGATGTCTCAGTAAGGTTAAAGTTAGTATGTCAGCATAAGGCTAAGAAATTATTTGAAATTTGTTGTGTTCATTTTTTTCACTAAATTTGTGTTTGATAGAACAAGCTACCTTGGTTCTAAATTTCAAATAAACATTTCTAATTAACACTTAGCTGTTTTGGTCAGTAGGTAATCAGTATGAAAATTGTCAGTGTCCCTCTGCTTCTGCTATCCTATTGCTAAAGTTTTCTCGATATAGACCTTGTAAGGACACAAAAAGGTTGTATTAAAATACTAAATAGCAAGTTATATTTAGTTTATTTTATATATTTAGGGAGGTAAGGATCTGAACCCTTCTACGATTTTCATCAATAGATCTCAGAACACATTTTAATGAAAACTTAATAGTATTTTGTCCCAAAGATGGCAGAAGTGCCTAAATGAGCATTTGACTGTATGGCTGGCCAGATGTGAGGCAGCTCTGTGTAGGAAGGTAGTGGCAAACAGCTTGAGGGGCTGCAGCCTTTTCAGTGGACCAGACTGATGACCACTAGGAATGTCTGGAAGAGGTAGTCCTTGCTAATTTACAGCTCTCAGGGATTCATTCTGAGCTATCCAAGATAATTGGTTGCTACTGTATGAATAGAAGTAAGGGCCCTGTCTATAGCCCGGTCATTTGGTGTCATTTATTTGCTCAGTAATTACTTTAAGACAAGTTATAAAGTCATATCGGCAACATTCTTTTTATATACAAATGGAGTCTTGTAGTCCTTAACAAAAATACTGGACTGCTGTGGAAACTAACATCTGGCTGCTGGGCCAAAAATCTGGAAAAATCTCTGGAACAGTGTACCTCCTCCATGGACTATATACTGGAGAGTCAATAAAACTGAATTGTACCATCCTAATTTACCTTGGGTTTTTGCTCTTGTGAATTGCAGCCATGTTCAGTTGTGCAGAAGGGAGAGTGGCTCCCTTGGAGTCAAAGAGGAGCCTGTGGAGTTTCAGGGCATCTAAAGGTAGATGTGAAAATGAACAGATTTCTAGGATATGTCATAGGGAGTGGAGCTCAAAAAGGTTAGTGTGTTCTTAGGGACAGACTGTGTCCCACAAGGGACAGCTGGGCTATGTGCAGTAACTGAGTTGCAGCAGCACCATGATGAAAGCGGTCATGTCTTCTGCTGACTGGACCACCCAAGTTCCTTCTTCCCTAGGAGTGCAGGATTCCTTGCCTGGTGCACATACACACACCGAGATAGAGATCCTCACTTGGGCCTTTAGACTATCAGACTGCTTGGGCACAGACATCTCCATACTTATGATTTTCCGTAATTCAATAGGTGCCCATGAAACTCAGCCAGATAAATATTGATCAGACCAGCTGTGCCAAGAGGGGTGGTGCTGTATGTGCTGGTCAAGTGGGCAAAGGGAAAGAGAGGTCAGGCTGGAAAGGGAGGAAAGAAAGGTGAGGTAACCATGCTTTGCAAATCCTTGTAAGGTCTTGAGATTCCGTCTGGCTGTGTAGTCCCAGCAGGCAGGGAACCACTGGCCTGCATTTCCACAGAGAACTGGAAGCCAGTCTTTAATACTATACCCAGGCATGCCAACAACTAAGGCCTGACTGTGCCAGTGTCATCTCAGATTTACACAGGCAATCAAATCTCAGCCTAAGTCATTCACAGAATCCTCTTGTTGGACTACCTTCAGTGTTTCTGTACATCCTTGCTAGAGTGAGGAACTTATCACAGATGCATGAACTAGGGCTGTGCTTAGCTGGTAGTTGCGTCTCTGCTGGAATAGCTGAGACTAAGCGTGGATTACCAGGTCAGGCAGTGCAGGAGAAGCAGGTCCCTAGAGCAAAAAGATGGCATGTAGCCCCCACAGCCCACTACTGTGCCTTTGGAACTGGCTCCGCAGAAATCCCTGGGTTGGGCTGCCTGCTGGCAGGTAGTAGAATCACATCTCTCAGTTTCGTGTCATTTCAGTGGGATCCTGAGTGCATTGAGACTACTCTAGGACATGAACCAAAGCACAGAAAGTGAAGCCAGGTGGGAGAGTGGTTTTTAAAATACACCCTCAATAGATGCATCCTGAGTGAAATTTGCCTCTGGAATTTGCCGTTCAGAGATATCTGTCTGCCTGGCCAATTGCACAGGGCTTGCTCCTGCATTCTGTCCCCAAGGAACTGCATATGGGACTAACTGCACCCATTTATAGTATGTTGGGACTGCAGTTTACTCCTCTCCTGAGGGCCTGAAGTGCAAGAGAATCAAGGAGAAACATACACAAACTCACCCTGCAATGTGTTAAGCAAAGGCTTGACTGAGGGCTGTATGCTGGAGTGCAGAGGTGTCTGTGGGCAGTGAGAGGGACTGCTCATATCAAACATTTGAATACAACAACCACCACTGTAGCACATACTGGAATGAAGGTCAGGAAGATTTGTAGTTATGCTCTTCTTTAATCACAAAATGGAGAAAATCATCTCAATTGCTTTTCAAGCAGTTAAATGCCAGGCTTGCTCCATGTTTTACCTGTCTGCTCAGGATAACTTTATTTCCCCAAAGCTCTAACATCCACTAGAGTAAGACTCATAAATCTGAACTACTCATGCCTAAAGAAAATACTCTTTCATCAGTGGGTGTTTTATTGAAATCCCACAAGACTTTTCTCAACAATTCCATATAGCAAATCCAAAACTGCCTATTGTAACAATCCATCCTGTTTTCCAGTGATGGCATTATCTTTGTAATTTTCCATTCATTGAAATCTGGTCTGCAAATGAACAGCTTTGCATGTTACGAGGTGTTTTCTCCAGAACTTTACCCTCACACAGCCTCGTTTCCTGTAGAGCCAACTATTGAATGACCTGCTACCTACTATCTCATTAAAAGTATTTTTTTTTCAGTGCTATTGACATTTTATCCTCTTAGAGCTCTTCCAAAACCACCTGCTGCAGGTGTCTAACTAGGTGCTATGACTATTGCTTTCCGCTAGTAGTAAAGCAAGCTGAGGTCTGGCAGGCTGAACCACATATTACCCTCTTGACCCAGGATGTGTAGGAGATATACCACCACCTGTCATAGCCATGTCCTGTTCCCTCCTTCTGCCCCACCCCCTGCTTGCAGAACCTGTAAGTTATGTCTTTAGTTCCTATTCAGTTACTCTTTTACCTAAATTATTGATATACAGCACAGTTATCTAGCCAGCTGCCATGTCAATTTATGGTGATTATATGTGCATGTAGTGTATTTCAACCCAAAGAAAAAGCTTTAAAAAGCTTGAAAAGCTAATGTACATCATCCATGTGAGAAACTCTGTAGAATCAACATATAAAAATGCAGATGACAGGCTCCTTATTCTTGAATTACTCTTGCTTTCCTGGTGCACTTGCCCTGGGAAAGCTGGATATCAACCACAACTCAAAGGCCAATTTACTACCCCAAATCCTTCCCCATTTTGGTATCTGGGGACCACGAACAGGTTACCATTAATCTTCTTTTGGATTAACTGAACAGGATGAGTTTCTGATATTACTTATGTGGTATTGCTCAGACAGTAAGGCATTTCTAATTCATGGGCATGCAGATGCTTGACTTGTACACAACACCCTTTTCCTGCACTCCGATATGGACTGTATAGATCTGATGTCTCCCTGCTGTTTTTGTGCACATTCCTGATTTCAAGGAGCGTGCTCATTCTCTAAGGCACAACATCACCCCAGGACCTTGTGCTCTATGTCAGTCCTAGACAACCCTTCAGAGTATGTGTATTTCCATTCCTCTCTAATAATTTCTGGGTGTGGAAAAGACTAGACAGAAAACCATCTAAGGCAGAAAACGGTAATAAAAGAGTAATAGTTAAAAAAAAAAAAAGAATTAAAAGTGGTACAATTCATTTAGGAAGCTCATTTCAGTGAACTCTGCTTCATTAATACTGATGCCTACATCCTGGATTTTTGTTGCTAGACCATGAATCTTGCCCAGTATGGAAAGAAATATATCCCTGTCACAACCATCTGAAAGTCAGAATTGCTGAAGCCAGGTAGATGTCTTGTAAGGCTGCTGCAAAAAAAAAAAAAAAAACCCAAAGTGATTGTGTAGTTAATCTTGTTGGTTTAGTTGTGTTCCATGGTGATTTTAATTATACTGTAATTTGAGCTAAGTCAAAGGATGGTAAGAATAGTGGCTGGGTAGAGGTTAGTGGAATGTCAATGGAAAGAAGTGATTTGGGGGGCAGATCTGATGGGCTGGAATACTGCTGTGCTCCCAGAGTGAGGGGGTGAGTCTGTTCTTGGCATGAGTATGACAGGGAGGGAGCAATGCCAAGAGGCAGTTAGGGCTGGCAGGAAGTGATGACAGTTGCTGAGTGGGAAAAGTTATACTGCACTGCTCATGAAAAGGGGGTAAGAAACACTCCACTGATGCTGGCTAAAAAGGAAGAGGTCAAAAACAGGACTCAAAGATGTAAGGAAGGATATCATAGAACAAAACTTCAGAGCTGAATACCAGAACTCAGTATCTGCCTTCCCCAGCAGGTGCTTCTCATCTGTGAGGCTGAATTCATTTGACTTTTGTTCTACCTGACAGCAGACACTGCCCTGATGGCTAGAGAAGTATCCAGATGGTAATTTAGCTTTTGAGTCCATCAATAATTTGATCATCAGCTATGGCATTGATGGACTCTGAGCTACTATTGTTCAGTTAAGCAATGTTTTGTGCTCTGCAACACTTAATTGTTGTTTAGGTGGACTGACATGGAGTAACATTGTTTTTTGATCAAAGCAGTATGTTAACATTCTGCTTAAAATACACCTAGCACAGCTACTTTGGACTGCACAGCCATAAGACACATGGACCAATCATTCTTAAGTCCATGCTGCAGCCTTCTAATGGTAATGAGGAGCTACTGAGGGTCAATATTAAGCACTCATTGTACTGGTAGGAAAAGAAATAAAGTTCATAAAACTTTGAACTGGGGGAAAAGAAATAAAGTTCATAAAACAAAGGCTGCCTTTTGTGGTTTTGTGTTGTGAACTGTGTATGGAGCACATAGGTCTTACTACTGAGGAGGAAATGGTAGTTTGTGCTGGCATATAACATATTTTGATGTCTCACGTACCTTTAAAGACAAAAGTCAGCCACAGGGATAACAAATGCCCCTGAGCATGACAGAACTGACTGCTTCTCTCTAGATAGAGAACAGGCTGTAGTAGGAGGTTCTGTGTACTTGTTTGAGAGCCAGGAACTCCCCCACAGCAAACTTGTACTGTCTCACAGGATCAAGACCACAGATCTCCCCATTGATTTTCAAGAGCTCTTGTCATACCAAAGAAAAACCAGTATTAAATGTGTGCCACCTTTGCCCCTGCACTTTGGAGAGCTCTTATCACAGGAGAGACCACATTTCTGTTTTCAAATATTGGGACGATACAGAATCTGTTGCACTTTCTTACAGTGCCCTGCAACACCAGCTCTAAATCAGAAAAGTAATGATGGACAGATTGCAAAATAAGTTCTATGATGTTTGCTTTGTGAAGAAGTTGATTCAACTTTTTTTTTCCTTTTTGCTTTTCTCCCCCCACTCCAACAAAGGCAGGTCTAAGATTAGCTACCTGGAAGCCTTGTTCAGTTTTCCTTCAGTTACAGCACCAGACTTCATAGATTTAATAGAAAAATTCATATTCTAGTTCCTTCTGTTAGATACTTGCATAGATTAGATGTTAATATGCCTTTTTTACAAGGGTAAAGGTAACGATTTCTGAGTCACACAAATTAAGAAGTGTGTCGTTTTAGTAAAAATTACTTGAATTCTGTGTATTATTTCCATAATCCCTTTTCCCACTTCTGTATATCAGCATTTTTTCTGTATAGACTCTGTGGCATGTAAGCAGTCTTGCTTTTGCTATGGCCATTTCTTGACAGCAGGATCAATCCTGCTCCTGCCAGGTGCTGAAACTGCTGAACTTGCTTTGGCTGAATAAAAGCTGTGGGTGCGACACCCGCAGCGCTTGGCTCCCCTCTGTGGAATGCTACATTTGTATTAACATGTATCTTTCTTTGTGATTTTTTTTTTTTTTTAACTGAAAATGATGGCCTTTAAAACCTCTTCCTGAAGAGAGAGAGAGAGAGAGAGAGAGAGAGAGAGAGAGAGAGAGAGAGGTTGAGAGAGGGAAAAAAAAAATGCACTCCCCTTGGAATTTAACCTTAATTTGAACCAAGATCAGTGAAAGAAAAGCACTTTCGTGCATTGTTCACCAGCTCCACCCAGCCAGCCCCTTATCTAACCTGAGTGTCTTTTGCCTATAGCTTTGTAACTTTTGCAGTAGTGCTCTCCACATGCTCTTACATGCTTTGAAACCAACCTGGAGACACTGTGACATTATAATACCAAGAAAACTAGTGATCCCATTTTGCAAATCCTTAAACTGCACAGTGCAGCAGCAGGGACTGTCCTTCCACAGGTTTATAAAGGGCCTAGTGAGTATTGCAAATGAACAGCAGTGGCTATTTCTGACACCTGGCAAAAGTGACCTCAGGTTCTGAAGCCCCTGAGTGAGCCTCTCTGTACTCCCCAAACCAGGAGATGTTTAAACCTAAGTAGCTCTTCGTTTCAAGCTGATTCCTTGGACTTCTTTTGCCTTTTAGAGGGAAGCAGACAGCCCTTGATTTGCATGACGTCAGCTCGAGGTCAAATTCAGCCTTAAACACACACATAAAAAAGCAAGCTTCCTTGTTTGCTGTTCAGAGGCGGACTTCCACTGTATGTCTCCTGTTGTCTGCACTGGGGGCAACAGCCAGTAGATTGCTTTCCTATTACTTTTTACTTCCTAGAAAAGGCAGACAGCTGCTCCAGGTGTGGTTCACCTTCATGTTGTCCCCTAACCCCTATCAGCCATCTGCTCCCTGCAGTCATCTCCTATTCCTGGCATCCCTCAGTTCTCCTGACTTGTGGACATGGTCCACTTTCCCCTGCTTACTGTCTGCTTTATGCACCTTCCTTCCACGTCCTCAATCTTTCTTCCAAGCCCTCACTGCTCATTATTCTCATCCCTGCTTCTGTCATTCTCTACAGCCACAGGCCACCTCCCTGGTTCTCCAGGGTCTTATGTGAGCCTAAATTCCCCACACTCCCAGCCCTTTGTGCTAACTGCTGCCTCCCTTCACCTGCCTGAAGATGTGGCAGACTTCTAGCAGAGGACAATGTGCAGTGCTACCACTGCTAGCAAAATACGGTCCAACAGCTTGGGAGCAGACCCCTTAAAAGTGAAGGCAGGAATTAGACATTCACAATGGCTTCTTGAAATAAAAACCAAACATGGTGCAGCTCAGAAGGAAAGAGAGGATATACTGTTAAATGCACCAGTGGCTTGCCATGTAACTTCCCTTATTTTAACAACTGCTGTCTGCTTTTCTTTTAAAGAGGTGTTTTGAAAAATGCCTTTTGTTTT
This sequence comes from Certhia americana, assembly GCA_018697195.1. Lineage (NCBI taxonomy): Eukaryota > Metazoa > Chordata > Aves > Passeriformes > Certhiidae > Certhia > Certhia americana. Next base: position 39,001,388 of record CM031861.1, read on the forward strand.
TGTTCTAGATAGCCTAGTAATAAAACCCTTCAAGGAAATACTGCATATAGCACTGCTGTTGCAATTCTCGAGTGTTTGAAGGACCCCTTGGAAAGAGTGTCAATCAGAAGACATGACAGAGGAAGCAGGAAAAATCGAAATAAGAAATATCAAGGAGACACGGTCAAGCATGAATCATTTCTTTCGGCTGAGACTGAAGCAAGATCAGATTTCACATCCACCCTCGATGGGGCTGGCATTTTCACACACACGACAAACCCGTTGGCATGGAGGTGGCTTGATTTCATGATTATTACAGGGGCCATTACAGGCATATATTTAAGCCCGACTTAGATAAGGGGAACTGAGGGAGGGGGTGGTCTTCCATATATTTTAAGAAAATCACAGATCAGAGGAACAGTTTAAAAATAAATAAATAACCTTCCAGGCAGGTGGGCATTTTTAGTGGATACCCACCCGCCAGGGAACCGCATCCCCGGCTCCTCAGCGGTGGCTGGGAGCGCCAGTGGCCCCACGGGGGAGTGACGGCTGCTGCAGCCCCGCGGGGGGAGCGGGGTGGAGGCAGCTCCGCGCCCCGGGGGCCGCCGCCGGGTGCCTCCAGCTGGCTCCGGGGCTCGGCCGGCAGCGGGAAGAGGAGGAGGAGGAAGAGGAAGAGTAAACCCCCCTGCGTGCGGACGCCTTCCAGCCGCTGCCCGCCGTGCGGGGATTCCCTGACCGGGCGCTGCCTGCGGCTTTGGGCCGGAGTTGGCTCAGCAGCCGGAGCTGGCGGGGCGGGGGGCACTCAACCCGTGCATCTGGGAGCTGTGTGCCTGTGGCTTCCAACCCAGCCGCGGGCTGACACCTATGCCAAACGCCCAGTGCTCTGCGGCTGTGGAGGGCTGGAGGGGAGCAGCCCCGCTGTGCCGCAAAACCCTCCTCGGCCCGCCGCTCGCCCCGCCCGCAGTGTCCCCGTCCCGGGGCCGATAATCCCCCGCCGTCGTCGGAAGCCCCACACACCCGGGGCCGTGTGTGCCCTCGGGGCGGGGAGGGGGAAATCCCCCTTGGGCGGTGTGCAGGGTCCCCCGCCCAGCGTGCTCCGCCCGGGGCGCCGGAGCGGGCGGCGAGCCCGCAGCCCCCGCCCGGGAGCCGCCCCGCCTCGGGAGCGCTCGGACAGCGGCGGGGCGGAGAGGGCAGCGCGCCGGGCAGCGCAGCCCGGTACCCACCGCCATGCCAAACGTCTGGTCCGCCCGGCTTTAATTCCTCCTCTGAGCATTTCGAAGCGCCCCCGTGTTTTGTAAGCCGAGTAATAAATTTGTAATTAAAGCGGTGTTATATTGGAAAAACTTTTTTTTTTCGCCCCCTCTTCGTAGATCTTTAATTTTCTAAGTGTCCCGCTCCCTCATTCTGGCTCAGGCTGAACCTGTGCCAAACCGCAAAGCCTATAGAGCACAGGTCCTTGCAGCTGAGGAGAGCTCCAGCCTGTGTCTTCAGGAAATTAAAGAGCTCTGTGTCCTCGTGTGTCTGTGTATTGACTATTTCCATAGGGGTTTAGCTGTGGTTTGCAGCTCAGCATTGAAAGACGTTATTGATACTTCGAGGGAAAAATTGAGAAATGGTTTTTTTTTTTCCTTTTTTAAAAATATTTTCTCTGTGGTTTTCCCTTTTCTTTTTTTGTTTTCTTTACTCATGCTACTGGCATGGGAACAGCACTGTCATACTTCACATCATCAATGTGTGCTGTGTATTTGTTGTAGTCTGGAGGATCTGACTGCTAAGAATTATTCAATCAAAAATACATTTATTTTGATTATTTGTTCTTAGATTCCCAGTCACAAATGATTCACCTGGTTAAGTACAGTGACCTCCCTCCTTCTGAAATTACAAATTTAAAAAGGTATTTCTCCTTTCCATGAACATCTTATCTGATTAATATATACCATAGCTTTTCTTTCTATTCCAGTGCTTCTAGTATGAAGACAAATATACAATGAGAACATATTTATAACTTAGAAAGCATATTAATATATATTAAAATCTTTCATGTTACCAGAAACTTGAAGGAACTGGCAAGCCTTTAAGCCAGCACAGTAGACTGAAATGTTCTAGCTTCTCAGATGAATAGGTATCTGCCAAAAACCTAAGAACTACTCTGCAGATAAGACAATATGTGAAAAACTTTGTAACTCTTCTTTATTTTTAGTGAATGAAACACATTTTCACGGGATCAAGGTGGGCCTGGAAACTCAAACGTTTTTTCTAATCTTTAAAAATCTGAATTACTGCTTTAAAATTTTGAAAGTCTCTTGCAGTTCCATCCTGTAAAGTGCTGTGTATCTCTCAGAGGCACTTATAACAGCTATTATTTAATTAGGTGTTATTTACTTATTACATTCCAGTAACCCATTGGTTGTAACCTTGTCTGTAACAGAGTGAAACAAGAGTTCCTGTTACAGAGCTGGTGACGAAATGTTGGAAGTACCTCTGAAGACCTTTTGCTTCTGGCACTAAGGTATTTCCAGCCTTCTTGAGCATGGCAGAGGCCCATGCAGCTGTGTTCTCAGGAGCCTGCATTAGGTGACCTCTTGGTACAGCCCTCCCGGGGGAAGCTTTGAGCCCAGAACCGTGTGTATGTGTGTTTGTGCTTGTTTGTGCATGTGTGCTTGTGTGTGAGACTGTCCCAGTGTGGAAGAAATGCATCAATGGGTTGGTCTCCCCCTGATTCCTAGAAGCAACAGAAGGAAACCCACTAATCTGAGCTGCTGGTAATGGAAGAAACTATCTGCATCCCAGAAGCCTCCCAGACATCCTTGAGCAACCTCAAACACCTCTTTCCCTTGCTTATTTGTATCAAGAGGGTGATCTTGGGTGGCTTTGTTCTAAGGACTGTGTTGAGGAAAGAAGCATTTGGAGATTACATTCGTTCAATAGATCACTGCTATGTACCTCTTGGTTATCTCACCTGGATCTTGAGTGGGTTTGACCTAGTGGCTTGCACCCATATGGGCACGAAAAAGATGTTTACATACTACATCAACTTGTATGTCCCTCATTTGTATTTATCAATTTTTGGGGAGATCATGGTCTGAGCAAGCAAGATCATTCCCACCTTCACTGTTATCAAAGGGCCCCAGCAACCTGGGAAGGTGAGCAGGTGAACAGGGACATCTGAGGGTGAAGGAGCCAGGCTAAGATTGCCCATGTGTCTCTCCATGGTGCCCCACATCCGAGAAGGTGGTGGGAGCCCACAGGACACACACACACACAGGCCCCCCAGCCTCATTTGGTCCTGATAATGCCCAGGCTGGTTTTGTCACAGGCTAAAGCCGATGTGTTGAAGCTCAGGATCCATTTGTTGCTGGGTTCATTTTCAAAGATGGAAATGAGTTCCTTTGCCTGCCATGAGTACACAGGGTGTTCATTCTGCTGAAACACCCAAGGAAACTCAGGTGTGTGTCTCCCAGCCACCTACTGCTTGGCAGAAGTGAGGGGCGAGGGCTGGACCACCACAATGCTCTGCCAGTGCCTAGCCACTGGAAAATAAAGAAGATCTTTGTCCTAAACCTGCCTGTTTTTTAAAATTTCTACTTGAATTTGGGATATGTTGGTAATTGTGGGTTGTGTGTGTGTGTGGAAATCAGCTGTCATTCCAAATGGAAGTGATAGTTTAAAATACAATAACCTTTGTACCAATCTCAATGAAAAAGCAGAATACTAAAAATTAGATCTACAGAGCAGCTTTTGACTTCTACCTGGTAAATCATAATTTTTTTAAAAAAATGGAATTCTGTTTAATTTAGCGAATCTCTTGTGTTTATTTTTACTTAGCATTGCATAGCATTACATGCAACTTTTTGCTCTGGAAAGGATGAAGGGAACGAAACCCTGGAGAGATTTAAACCAGAAAGACATGCAAGTTAACTAATGTCTGAGTTGTCTGGGGAGCTGAAGATGGTGTCCTGTCCTGCTTTTTACTAGAAAGAAATCTGGCGTGAAAGCAGGATCTTTGTTGCCTAGGAATTAAGTTGTTGCTGCTGCTTATTCCTTACCTGAACTCCTAATCCCCTGTTTGTACTATGGCACAAAACAAATTATTTCACACAGACCAAAGGACAGCCTTGTAACAATTAAAGTCTATTGTGTAAAAGTATAAATGGCACATTGATCGTTAAGGTAAGCAGACTTGTAAAGAGTAATTCTTGGACATGAACTATACGATCATTTAATGTACACTTTGGAGAAGTCATTATGCGTGGGGAGGTAAATTACAAACTGTAAAATGCTTAGTTAGCCAGTTAACGTGTGTGCTTGGTCTAAACAGACCCCAGCAGAAACAATGTGAGGTTTGCTCCTACTTTTGCAGAAAGCACAAGTAATTTAAAACTGCTTTCCCCGGGAACAAACACCTTATCACCTTATTCTAAATTTCTTTAAATTCCTTAAACAAATAAGGACTCCCTTCCCCTCAAATAAAAAAAAAATTAAAAAATAAAAAACCAAAAATAAACAAACAAAAAACCAAAAAACACCAACAAAAAAATACCACAAACCACCCTAAAAACTAAAGAAACCCACCTCTATGACATTTACAGAGTGGGAATTTTTCTAAATCCTTGAACCTCGGACTTTGCTGAGGTCCATGTAATCTCGGTCACACTCATTAGGAAAAGAAAAAAGAAAAAATCTACCCCCTGCCCAGGGAGTGTTTAAAAGGATGAGTGTGGATCCACTGAAACCAGTCCTGTGAAGGTCAGCTTTGTCTTGTAAGAGGAAAGGTGACAGGGTCAGCATTATTGCACATGATGAAACCCCCACGGGTGCTGGAAGAACTCATCTCTCTCCTCCTGTCTCCTCGTTTGGCCAGTGTGTCCCTTCTGGGGGCAAACCTGTTAACGAAGGTGGTGAGATTTCTTATTGTCAGAGACAAACACTCAGCTGGCCAGATCAAGGTTCCAGGCCCCCCATTTAGGGTGGGGTGGGAAAACTCCTGTTCCCAAAGCGCAATTTGACTTTTAGGAAGCGTGGTGTCCCTCTGAGCCTGCAGAGAAGGCAGGAAGTTTCTGGGTGACCGATATTATTTACTGGGCCCTTCCGTGCGATGGCCAACGCCAAGGGGACATTGCCTCGGAAAAGCATCTCTGGGGGTTCTGGCGGGCCCCACTTCTGCGCTTACATGAGCTCTTAAGGGGCTCCTGCAGTGGGCGCTGGGAAGGTTGCAAACAGAAGCAGTTTCGGTGGTGGGGATGGATGCGTGTTTGCCGGTACGCAGAAACGAGTCAGACACGGGGGTTTGCATCCCTAGCCCATCTCGCCGCCGCTCCTCGTGCCCTCTGTCATGCGTGTAAAGCACCCACCCAGGGCCCCATCACCGCCCGTCGTACGTGCAATGACTTTAGACTCTCATTGCTATTTTGCTTGGCTTTGAAAGTTAGCCTGTTTGGATAACACCCGATAGAAAACATTTACGCTGGAAGCCAAACAGGCAAATATTTTAATCTCTCATATTAACACAGCGGTTTTCCAATCGGTTGATTTTTGTGCTGTATTATTTATTTATTTGTGTATGCGTTATTCATTCATTCCTGCCTTTCGTTCATTCATTCATTCGTCCGCTCCGTCATTCATTCATTCCTCCATCAATTTCCCTCCTCCGCGGGGCCAGCGGTAGCCCGGGCTGCGCCCGCTGCCCCTCGCAAGAAGTGGCCCTCGATTTGTTGCATTTCCGTAGCCCTGAACGGTGCCGGGGTGTGATGGTGCTGAGACACCCCACCCCGACCCCTCGGACGGGCTGCTGGGTTTCCCTGCGGGGGACGCCGGAGGAGAGGGGCTGTTTGCCTGCTTGGCTGCTCTGTGCCTGCGGCGGCCGCTGGGTCTCCGCAAGTCAGCGGCAGCAGCGAGGGGCAGCGGGGACTGTGCTGCTCCCGGGCAAAGTCCGAGCCGGCGACCCCCGCCCAGCTGATACGGGGCCGGGCGCCGGGGTGCGCCGCGGCAAGGAGCGGAGCGGCGGAACCCTCCGGGCCCGCGGGCGTCCCTGGAGGGAAATGTCAAGAACATCGAAGCCTGGAGGTTCGGCTGCCGGCTCGGTCGGCGGAGGGGGAATGCGCAGTGAGACCACCAACATGCCTAGAGCAGTACAATCCGCCACTTAATACACTTCTGCAATTTAAACTTCTGGGGACCCCCTCCTTTCAAGCCGATTTGTGATATAGGTGTTTTCTCATTACACTCCCCCCCCTTTCCTTTGAAATGCACCCCCTCACCACCCTCCCGCTCCCTTTCTTCTGAGCCCTGCTCTCTAATTCTAGATGAGTATTACTTTGCTCTTTTCGTTGGCCAAGCACAATTGTGTTATTGGAGATAATGAATTCAATCCCCATCAAAGAGTATTAGGAGCGCCTTGGCCCTGTAGTGCCTTTTTTCAAACCGGGAATGAAAGGCAGAGAGAAAATTCTCTGGGTAGCCTCTGCGCTGGCAGCTTTTGAAGTGAAGGGAGGCGGGCATTGTTGTTCACATTTTTGTCCATACGGCTGAAGAAAGACCGGCGGCTTTTGATGAGAAGATGAGAACCGCCTCGTAAGTTGAGCAACAAGTTAGATGGCGAAGTCTTCCCGCTGCCTACTGCCTGTGGATAACATATGTCCCGCATTAATAGGGGCTCAAGGGAACAATTGCCCGGGGGGTGGGGTGGGGAAAGCTCTTCTCTGCACCGTCCAGCGGCTCCTTTTTTTTTCTCCGTCCTCTGGACACCGATGCCCCGGTGGGAGTGTTTTTAAGGGAGACCCGAAGATATTCTCCCTGGCCTTTGATTCGCTCGTGTATCCACGGGGCCGAGTCGGGCAAGCGGTGTGCACCGACCACGGGCTGTGCTGAGGGAGAAAAGGGGGATCTCGGTGAGAAGTGCTTGGTCACCTCTGCTCTCCGCTTCGTTCTGCCAGGGCTCCTGGTGGCCAGGGCGTGAAGTTAGGTCTGCTGCCATGTGTTTGGAGGGCATCCCCCCCTTTCTAAACAAGAGTCTGTATTATTAGTTTGCGGGGGGTTGGGGAGGGGGGCGGCTTTGGTTTTTTCCCGACTAAGTGTGGGGTCGGGACTTGGTTTTGTCACTTGTTATTCCCTTTCCATTTAATTTAAGTTAATGACATACCTGAAGATTGTAAAGTACTTCCTTACATAAAGCAACCAGGCAAGGAAAAACAAGAAGAGGTAAAGCGTCTGTTGTTCACATCAGATAATCTCAGAACTAGAAAACTTGTTGCATACATTTGAATAAGTTCAGACATGCTCTTATTCCAATCTCCTGCCCCACAGTTCAAAGATTCCCCGCCCCCCTAGCTTTATTATGCTAAAGAGGTCATTACTGAGAGTCACTATGGAGAGATCTCGGTTTGCAGAATGAGGCCCACCTCCTAGTTACCAACATGTTTACATTTTCTGTCGGTCATAAGCCGAGGAAATGTGTGTTAGCAACCCGCCGGGCAGGCTCGGGAAATAGAAGGAATAAAGGGGGAAAATACATTTCAGCAATTGCGCAGTAGATGGCAAGTGCAGATGATTAGAGAGCATTTAGAGGTATCGGGCACAAAGGCGGTATTTGCCGTAGACATGGTTGCTGGAGAGGAGCAGATCCCACTCCCGGGGCAAGGCAACCCTGCGCCTCGGTGCCCGGGCAGGCTCGGAGCGAAGAGCGAGTCCCGGGAGCGCGCCTGCACCTCCCTGCACTGATGCCTGGCGGGGAGTGGAATCACACGGGTCCCTGTCAGCGGCGTGGGGCAGCTCCCGAAGCCCTCCCTTCACCGAAACAGGTGCCAGCCCCGGGGGCACAGGGCACCTCCCCCTGACCGCTCGTGGCCAAGGGGCGACCCGCCCGTGAAGGGATGCCCCCGCTCCAGATGATGGAGGTAGCTTTTCTACCGGACGACGGAGGACTCGACACTCTTTCACTGCCAAGTGGTGTCTGAAGGGGCCCGATTTCAGCAGCAGAAATGCGGTCACCCGAAACATGTCCACCTGGGGACCCGCGTTCCCCTCTGTTCCCTCGGGCGACTCAGTGAAGGCGGATGGGGTTCCCAAATCCTGAGATGGGCTGAACCAAAGGAGGGCAACGCCGTCCGCTGGGGAAGGCTTGGGCTACCGAGACCGGGCGGGAGACCCGGACGGGCAGGGAGGTCAGTGGCATCCACACCCCGCGTACACCGGGGCCCCGTCCCGCCCCGCCCGCTCCCGCGCTGCTTCAGAGCTACCCCTTCAGAGGTTCCCCTGCTGCGGGGGGACAACCTGGGCGAGCGCAGGGCAGGGGGGAACACAGCAAAGTTCCTGTTCAGTGCCCCTGTCCCGCCTGCTGGCTGGATTAATAATAGTAGTAATAATAATAATAATAATAATAATAATAATACCCTGTCTACTGGTAGTTCACCTTTGGAATAAAAAGCAGGTGTAGGAATATTTAATGGGAAAAATAGATTGCCAATTGTACAACAATAATATCAAAACGACGACGAACTTTCCCTAAAGTAAGTCGCCCGAGCAAAGCCCATCCGAGCAATGCTTCCGCAGGAGAGGCGCCATTCCGGAAAATGATCCTTTCTACGAATTCAACTAAATGTAGTTTTGGGGTGAAGGGAAAAGAGGACATCGCATCTTTTTTCCCTTGTAGAGACAAATGGAGGCTACATATGCCCTAGATCCTAATGACTGGAGACAAAGGTGAGCGCTGGCAGTTTGATCTGTCCAAAGTTCAAAGATCTGAAATCTCAATGAGTTTCTGTTTGAGGTGAAGGGGAGAAACAAACACCATGGCAAGGCTTGGGCCAGAAAGTTGCGCGGTTTGCAAGTGAAATGCGACGTTATTTACACTAATCTATCCTTAACTGCTACTTTGTCACAATGGTCAGAATAATTATTAGAAAATTACCAGAGGGAACAAAGGCAGGTTTTCTTATTATCGCCTCCCGTTTTCCACTCTTCCCCCATTTATTTTCTCCCGCTGAAATGAATCTTTCGAAACTACAAATTGCAGAAAATGTAAAAGGTATTTTAAAAAAAAATATTAGTCTGCCTTTGCTAGGAGCCCAGAAGGCTGGCTTCGCATTAAGAAGAAGAAGAAGAAGAAGAAAAAAGAGCCATTTTGCTGCACGACCCTTGACATGTAAATAATTAAACTAATTGCATTTTGATTTTAGCTATTAACCATTCTCCTATATTTCCTAAACAATATTGCAGTGTGGGAGTTTTGTGAGGACTTACGTGTACATTCTTTACTCCGGTCACACTCTGTGCACTATTGTGGTGTGATTTTTGCCTGGTCATTGTGTGTTATGTATATTTCCATTTGCCTCCCCTGGAAACAAATACATATTAATTATATGTATGTTAATATATACAATATATGCATCTATATTCCTCCCGAGACAACTTTATACCCGATGTTTATATGAGGATAATTTGCTCATTCACGAATTAAATTTATCACACAAATGCACAAGAAATCTATTTATTTATTAAGTCTCTGATCTTGAAGTGTTATTTTCAGAGTCATTAATCACATATGCTCACACATATATGCATAGATTCCGTTCCATTAGAACAGAAAAGAAACCGCTCGAAGCGCATTTTTATCGCAATCAGGTGTTTTATCTATAATATTTCTGTAAAAAAACCGAGACAATTGCTCTTCTAAAGACTCGGCGTTACAGCAAGGGAATTAATTTATTTCGTGTTTATGCCGACGGAACAATTTCAGTGCCCATTCAATACAATTCAAAACTATTTTTGAAGCAATGCCAGTGGCTGAAGTGTTTTCTCGCGCCGTTCTTTCACGGTTTACTTATGTTTTATTGACACTAATAGGATTCAAATGAAAAACTGTCCGGCAATTTTTTTCTTTCTCGTATTTCAGTAGTCCCGAACATTTCAAATGATTCCTTCCAAATAATGTATGTCCTCCGACTGTTTGCCTATGTAGATGTCAGTGTTGTCCATTCGCACTCAGGAAACAACCCAGTAGTTACTTGTGATTTTATTTCTCTCATTTGACTTGGGCGGCTGAAGCTTTCATTCCACCGCCTCTTCCCTTCTGTGAAGGGCAGGTGCTGCTCGCAGGTGCTCCGAGGCGGTGCCTTGGGTGGGGGGCGCAGGGGCACCGTGCCCTCTTGCCGGGGGGCGCAGGACTGTCGGACCCTGCGGCAGAGCTGAGCTCCGCTGCGCCAGGGGACCCTTCCGCGTCCCCTCTCCCCGGGCTGCAGGGTCCCCGCCGCGCCGCCTCGGGAGCACCTGCCCCGCCGGCACACCAAACATCTCCCCCTCGTCCCGGGCCGGGGGCCTCCTCACCGCCCGAACTCCGCGTAAATCTTTAGAGATCCCCCGCCGCCCCGATTTACTCCCCGCTTCTATTTAATGACGCTAAATGCGCCGTGTTCGCGCCCTCGCACGTGGCCGGTCGGAGGTAACTGACGAGCAGGAAAAGGCGAAGTTCCCCCTATAAATTGAGGTGCCGGTCGGAGCCTGGAACCTGAAGCCTGGTGGGCTCCCACTTTGCCTCTGTCCCGGACGCGGGGCTGAGACACCATCTCTGACTGGGGCAAAAGCCCCGCACTCCCCAGCTCCTTCCCTTCTAGCACAGAGGGACCGGTCCGGCTGGAAAGAGATGCTCGCAAACTCCTCGCTACACATTGAGGGGCGAGGGGATGCACCCTCTTCTTGTGGCCCATTTTTAGCTTATTTTTGCACTATGGCTCGGGCTTCCCTGAGCATAGGATTAAAGCAGCAGCAGCAGGGCAGCTAGGAGCAGAAAATAAAATGGGACTCTTCGCCCTACTGTTCATTTCCAAGTCTTAAACTGATCACAGAATGCTGCGTGCTTTGCGCCGGGGACCCGCGTTTTTAACATGAGCTGCATCCCTGTCTTGTCAGTGGCTCGTTGCCCACCACAGACACCATTTGCCTACGAGGAGAAAGGGGAGGAATATAGTCTCGATGGCGAGTAGCGAAAGGGCACACGCTGCATCCGTGACAGGCTCCGCTCCTTATCTCTGAGAGGTTTGGAGCTGCGTCGGCCCGCTTAAACCCTTTTATTACCCACGCCCCAAATATTTCCATTACACACGGTCTGTGCTCCTCAGCTGATATGTGGAACTTGCTGCCTTATCGCTGTCAGTCGATTGATATTTTCCGTGTATAAGCGCAAGGCATTAAATCAATGTCTCCGCTCTGCAATGGCATATTCTCTATAGACTAGTCTGTGGGAGACAAGTGAAATCCTGCTGAAAATTGGCTTCATCCTGTCTCGATTCTCACGAAGCTCCTTTTGGCAGAAGAAGCGGGGCTTTAAATAGGATCCGCCTGCCCAGACTCGGTGCCGAGCAGCCCCGAGTTGCCCCTGGCTGCGGGGGGTCTGTTGATGTTTGCCATTTCGGGACATTCAGAGGCGAAGGTGCCGCACAGTCGGGCCATGGGGTAACCGGCCGCACACGGCGACGGGGACAGAACCCCCTCCCCCCCGCCGCAGGACTCGCATGCGGCAGCCCGGGGGGCACCTGCGGTCAATGCCCACCCGGCCAAGAGCACCCGCAGAGCACGATGCGGGACACAGCTCCGTGTCGCCGGGAGAGCCGTGCGCGCATCTCCCGTCTGGATCACCGCCGATCCGGCTACACTTGCAAAGTAGAGGAGCACTCCCAAGACTTTTTTCATTCCTACCGTTTTTAGTTGGGAAGTAGTGCTGGAGGAATGTGGCAAGATTTCTGGGACGCTGGCTTGGTTTTTCTTTCCTAAATCGAGCCTTAATTTAGTTTGTCGCCGCTGTCCCTAACCCGTCAGGGGGCAATTATGTGATAATTACGAGAATTACACAGTTCTTTTATCTGTCGGCCGTGCACGAACAGGGCTCGGCACAGCGAAATCCGTTCACACTTAAACTCCCCTCCCCCGACAAAGTCTATTGCTGGGGACCAGAGCTCTACAGCGCGGCTGCTCGTGTCGTTCCGACTGATGGTTCCGAGCCAGAGCTACAAAGAGGGATCTGGGCCTTTCCAGCAGCCCGGAGCGGCGTGGAGCCGCCCTAGGGATGCTCCCCGTGGGAGTGTCGTCCTGTCCGGCGGGGAAACGCCGAATCTGGCTGTCGCCCCAGCAGCCCTGGCCGCAAAACACCCAGGAGGTTACATCGCCTCGGCTGGCTTTTTCCTGCCAACCCTCAACATATCCCAACACGGTGATTTAGGGAAAAAAAAAAAAAAAAAAAAAAAAAGAAAAGGACATTACCACACACTCAGCCTCACAGGCCGGTGGCATCGCAGCGCCCCACAAGCACACCCTGCGGGAGCGTCCCCCGCCTTCTCTCTGCACAAGTCTGACCGTACAAATCTTTCCTCTTCACATCGACACTTAAGGACTACGTTCTGATTTACTTGCACATGGCTCCGTCCTTCGTAACCCGCCCCAGAAGTTTTGCAAGAAAATAGCAGAAGTATTTCATTGATAACATTTGATTTATTTAAAGTCCGTAACTGCAAATGATCAAAAACATACTTCACGCATTAAATTCTCAGTTATCGTTTTAAATCAAAATATTTTTTCAATTACAATCACATTTATAAAATTAACAAAATTTCTTAAATTCACGTGTAATTATTTTTTTTACTGTCATTTAAAGCAATTTCCAGCTGTAAAGAAAGAAAACAATATAAACCATGCAATAAATTAAGAACATTGAAACAGCGAACAGGAATAATAATAAAACCCGTCTGGCTATGCTAACACCGTGTAGAACTGTGGAAAGTGCAATAACACTGGATGAAATAAGCTAACGATGGCGATAATTAAACGGCCACACACAAAAAAAATTTATTGGACAAGTTTGAAAAGGGGGGAGAGACAGAGCTGTCCTCTTTTTCTTGCATCAGTGTAGTAGTCAATGTTTCCTAGAGGAAGGGGAAAGTAACCTGGTTATAGATACACAGTTCTAGCTGGTACACAATGAAGACAAATTAAATAAGTATGTCATCCACATGTTGATGAGAGTTCCTGATGAACTAGAATCTTCAGTAACAGATGGGAAGGAAAAATAATCCAACTGGCTGTGACCTTTTGTGACTTTATATTACATCCCAAAACAGGTAACACTTGGAAAAAGATAAGGGTCGCATCCTGCACTCCAAAGCTCCAGTTGGTCCCCTCGGGAGTGCAGGATCCGGCCCGCAGCATCTGGGGTTTATGCGGATTGTAGTAACCGAAGGTTTATTTTGCAAGTATCAAAAAGACGATCCGAGAAAGTAAATAGTTCTCTTGTTGCTTAGAGATACTCTTAGTGTTTTGCTACTTCACAGCAGTATTGTCCTTCAAAGCCTTTTTAATTAAAAAAAAAACAAAACAAAACAAAACAACCAGTCTTAAATGTCTACTCGCTTCTTCATCTCCGTATTGTTAAAGTATTGCCACATACCTGTAAACTTACATGAGATTATAGAACACATAAGGGAAGGAGACGAGGGGGCGGAAAGCACAAACAAGTAGTTTACAAGCTCAACATTTTTTTCTTCTTTTTAATAACACCCTGCATAGGCTGGGGAGGTCTCCGGGGAGAGGGGCTGGGCGGCAGGGGCCGGAGGGAGTATGTACAAGCGGGACGCGGCCGGCTTTGCAGGAGGTCGTAGTGGACCATAACAACACATAGTGCGTTGCGAGACAATTAAAAAGTAACAGTCCTTTGCACGCAGCGTGCAGAAACACCTTGGTCTGTCTCAGGGAAAGCGGGGAGAGAAGCCAGGAAGGGGAGGAGGGCTCTCGGCCCCGGCGGCGCGGGTTGCACAGCTAGGAGGTGTTTAGCACGGGTCTGGAATACACACCTTGGTAGTAGGAGGGCTCTAGGGCCGAGGGCTCGATGCTGCTCCGGCCAGCCATGGAGGCGCTGCCCAGAGGCAGCCCGCCGGGGATGCTGGCCCCGTAAGAGGAATATTGCAGAGCCTGCTCGTAGGCTTTGAAGTCCAGCTTGTGCTGCTGCTCCGAAGAGGACATGAGGTTGTTGATGGAAAACGGGTGGTTGAAAGAGTAGTGGGGATCACCCTTGAGGTGGAGCTGGGGTTCGTGGGCTAATGAGTGAGGGGGATGTGGGACGGAGGCCAAGGTGGGTACAGAGCTGATGGTGGAGGAGGCGGCAGAGGCCGAGGTCTTTAGCTCCGTACTTGATCCACTGTGGTCCATAGACTGGGGGCTGGTGGACGGGTTGGAGCTGGAGAGAGAGGTGGCCGTGTCCAACTGCGCAGGTTTGTTGTGGCCTCTGTGCAGGGGAGAGTTGGAGCTTGAACTAGAGGCCCCGGCCTGATCTTTCCTGCCCTCCTGAGTGGCTTTACTGTTCGCTGGCTTCTCGCACTTGAAGCGTTTTTGCCGGCGGAGGTAACAGCCGTTTTCAAACATGTTGCCGGAGTCGGGGTGCAGGGTCCAATAGGAGCCCTTGCCGGGCTTGTCGGGGGAGCGGGCCACCTTGACGAAACAGTCATTGAAAGAGAGCGAGTGGCGGATGCTGTTCTGCCAGCGCTGCTGGTTCTGTCGGTAGTAGGGGAAAAGGTCCATGATCCACTGGTAGATCTCGCTCAGCGTCAGCATCTTGCTGGGTGCCTGCTGGATGGCCATGGTGATGAGGGAGATGTAGGAGTAGGGCGGCTTGGCGTGGGGGTAGGTCCGCTTGAAGGACTTAGCATCCCGTGTCCTGCCGAGGTTGGACTGGGTGTAGGCCATGGGGCTCATGCAGGGGTTCATGCCGCCGTAGGGGCTCAGCCCGTTCATGGGGGCCGGCTGGGCAGACATGGCGTTGATGCCACCGGGGCTCAGCGCTGTGCCCATGGCGGCCACGCCGGCCGGCATGCCGTTCACGGGCCCCGCTGAGCCTGCCGGCATGCCGGCCACGGCGCCGGGACTCAGCCCGGCCCCCAGCCCGGTGTTGGCGTAGGACATGTTGAAGGAGCTGGAGGTCATGTTGCCGCTTGTCGTCATGGTGTTCATGGTCATGTAGGTGTTCATGGTGTTCATGGAGCCCAGCCCCGAGTTCATGTTGCTCACGGGCACCGAGGAATAGGCCTAGGGCAGCGAGACAAAGAGACGGAGTTAGAGAGGAGAGAGGTGTGGCAGGACCCCGTAGGGGCCGGATCCGCCCGCCTGGCCCAGCCAGCCGTGCAAACGTGCTGGGACGCCGGCTGCTTCCCCGACACCAGGGAAAAAGCTTCCCCAAAGCCTCACGGAAAGGCAGCCGTTTCCATGAAAAGGTCTATTTCATATTTATACGCATTTATAAATAGACACGGAGCGGGTGCTCTTTCCGGACGCGCTCCCGGTTTACCGGCGTGTCGCAGCTTGCGCGGGCTGCGCCGGTATCAGCGGGGCGCACGGACCGACCGCCTTCCCTGAGCCGCTCCACACCCTCGCGGAGCCGGGCTGCGGGCTCGGACTGTCCCGGGAGGACGTGTGCTCTCCGGCGCATTCCCTGTTTTGTTGGTTTTGTGTCCTGTCTCCGTAGTTAAATACTTAAACTCATCAGAGTATTGAGATTGGTGGGCGTACGCTGTTTGCGCCAAGGAGAAAGACTTGCTTGTATTTTCTGAGAAAAATCTCACGTATCTCTCCCTTCCCGCAATAATTTAAATTTCTTTTCTAAGAAATGTACAAGATGCAATAATGTCTCGTTGCAAAATAATTAAAAAAAAAAAAAAAAAAAAACCAACCAAACAAAAAAACCCCAAACAAAACCTCAGCGAAACCACACAGGTCTTGTTGGCCTGTTTTATCTGTGGAAAGCTTTCCCCTTGGAAAGCTTCTACATTTTCTATCAAAATAGTCTTTAAATTAAAGTTAAAAAAAAAAAATCAATCAACTAGCCAATAAAAAAAGTATTAACTTCTCCTCTCTGAGATTTTCTACAACTGCACGACATGAAAAAAATTGTAGCACCCTACCACATAAAACAACTCTTAAAAAAGGCAGAGCCAGAGAGCCCGAAATTCTGCTTTCCGCTACGGCATCTGACTTAACAGGAGAGAGAAAGACGTTCCCAGTTAACTCGAACTACGGCTAATATGGCTAAGAAAAGGAGGTTTCAGCAACGGTTAAATATATAAAACTCATTTCTTATCCCTACAAATTTCAAGAACTTATAAATGCACTTTTAATTTAGAGGATCACATTAATTATTTGAGATGATAGAACGCGTCTGGGTTTCCCATGTTGCATTCATGCAGTTATTCAAATTAAATAGCAAGAGATGAGGAAAGATTGAAGTTTAAAAAAATAGCAAAAGCGAAGTTCGCTTAACTTTGTTTGTGGGCAATACATATAGCGAGGAAAAATGAGTCTGGAAACGGCACATAATTAGGATGACCCTTCTTTGCCCTTAGCCGACTTTCCTTTATTAAAGGAGATGCCAGCCGGGTGACACGTATCTGCCTCTGTCCGCGTGGCCCTCTGGGCGCGTGTGCCAGCTCCGGGTGCGGGACGAGGCGTGGGGACTGGAGCCGTGTGTCCGGGTATGCTGATGCAATGCCCGGGTGCGCACACCCAGGTGACTGCCTCGTTGCCGCACTTCCTCAAAACGGCTCCTTCCCGGGCGGGAATCCGCGGTGCTGCTGGCCGTGCTGCCGGGCGCTGGTTTCTCCCGGGACCCCCGTCGCAGAGCCTTAGCGGCGCAGCGCGGACCCCAGGCCCCACAGGGCCGAGGCGGGCCGGGGGAAGGCTCCGGGCTCTGCCGTGGCCCTCTCCTCCGCCGCGGTCGTGGGCGCTTGGGCCGGTTCTCCTCCTCCTGATGCACGGCGCTGTCAAGCAGGCGCGGGGGGCGGAAGCGCCTCCGGGGTGCCGCGGTCCGGACCGGGTCCGGGTGGGGGGCGGCGGGTCCGGGTGCGGGCCCCCTCCCGGCCCGGCTCTCGGCAGCGCCGCCAGCCGGCCCGCGGCAGCAGCGCACGCCGCGGGCAGCCCGTCCGCAAAGTACGGACAAACGGCTGGTTTTCCCCCTCCTTTCCTTTCCCCCGGCTTTAACAGGTGAGGGCCCGGTGCTGGCGAGTAGAGAGGCCGGAGGTCTCGCCGAGGAGCTCGGGGAAGGCGCTGGCCCCGACCAGGACGCGCTGGCGTCCGTCTCCCTCGGCCCCTGCCATCTGCCGGGAAGAGGTCGGGTGCCGGCGGCGCGGCGAGTGCTCTGCCCTGAGCCAAGAGTTTATGGGGTGCTTTTGTGCGCTCCGCGAGGGAAGATTACACCTCTTAGATGAGACCAAGGACTGCCCCCGGCCCCCCGGCCCTCCTGGCGGGCTCGCAGCCGCCCCGTGTCTTCCCCAAACGCCTCCAGGGCTCCTGGAAGCTCTGTTTTCCTTGGGGAAGCCTAGCCAGTTTCGGCGCCGGAGGGAGGGGGAGGTACGTTTGCGTTGGCAGGATCTGTACTGCAAACCGATTCCTTCGATTGCTGCCCCCTCCAGACCCCTAGCCACCCCCAGGTCCTCCCCTCTCCTGCACAGGGGCAGCAGCGAAGCCAGACCCTGGGATTTACTCACCTCCTGAGTGTCGGCGTAGTAGCTGTTCCAGTCGCTGGTTTCATGCCCTTCCATTTTCACAGTCCCTAACATTATGGAGCCAACCTGCCCGGTGTAACCATCCAGCCTTCTTGCAAGCGAGCGACGGGCAGTAGGAAAAGAGCCCGAAAGCCCGACCTAGCAGGAAGCCAGCTCCCAGGAGGGGCGGGAGGTGCTGAATTCTGCTCTATAACCAGCCAAAAAGGAGGCAGGGAGCGGTGTGGGGCGAGACAGTTGAGAAAGTGAGGAAGTGCGGCTGGGATGTGAGTGGAGTTGAGCTGATGTGGATCTTACGTCGCAGAAGTACCCACCTCCTCCTCCTCCTCTCCCCATTTGTCCGCCGCACAAAGGCGTTCGCACCTACAAAGCCGGAGATGCACCTGCAAACAAGGCAGTCCCCCTCGCCTGCAACTCCCCCCGGGGCGGCACTTTATTTGCAAAGCTGCGTAATTGGTTTAAGCTTGTGGGGAAAGAAGGAGAGTGGGAGAGGGGGACAGACAGGGGCGGGGGGCGGGACGGGCTGGGACGGGGGACGGACACGACCACCCTTTCAGGTGGACAGGACAAATGCTAGGAGGTATAGGGGGAATGAAATGAGGCAGATGAAGGAAGGGCAGCCCCCTCTATTTGAAGAGAATGCGAAAGGCCATCCAGCCTTAAACCCCTGAGATTAGAGGCAATGTTTACTAAAGGCCGGTAGATTCTCCTTTAACTTGATGGCCGGGACGTGCTTCAAAGTCCCGAGTCCTGAAGTCCACAGGCTACCCCCCTCTCCCGTTCCTCACTTCACAGTTGGTTACCGTGCAGATACTGCAGGCCCTGTCGCGGCGCCCCACGCTCCCATCGCCCCCGGGGCATGGATTAGGCGCTCCGGGCTGTGAGCAGGAGGCTCGGCTCCACGCTCCCCAAAGCCCTCCCAACCCTCCACCACCCCCTCTTCCTCCGGATTAAACTAGCCCTTCAAATGGGGTGCCGTCCTATGTAGATGGTGATAATGATATTGCTTTTTTGGGTGCCTTATGTTCAGAAACCATGTGAGTCACCGTGCTGAGGCATAATACTACAGGTTCCCAATAAATACGGACAGGGGCCTGAATGCGGATCCACTGATATTAACCTACACTTGGCAAACATCAGGTGAGTCACTAGAACCATTTTATGTCTTTACTGTGGAAAGCCTTCAGCCCAGAAGGCTCATTTGGAAGCTTTTTCTGATGCCACATACCCAGGAGCAGCAATAATAGGTAGAGGGTATCTCTTTTCCAACTTCTTGCTTATTGACCTGATTTCTCCCAACGAACAGGGGAGGAGGATTCTACACAGGGTGGTAAAAGGTAAAAAACACGGATAAAACAAACTGACATTGGACAAAGCTTTTTATTATTATGGAGGGAATATCTCAGTCTTTGCAGAGGGATCAAACATTTTCTGCCCTGTCCGGCTCTTCGAGCCTATGTCAACACCACGGAATTTTCTTGGGTTTCTTTATCCTATCCCTTGTGAGTTCGTTCCCACCTAGCTACTAAAACTTTTATCACCTCATAGTAGAAAACAAAAACCAAAAAGTCAAAAAAAAAAAAAATCTACATCACCATCCAGTAATTAACAATCCTTCCCCTCCCCCTCCCTCCCCAAACCCAAACAACTTTTCCAACAGTGGGAATTTGAAGGGGAAATAAAGCTCGGGATTTTGAAAAAGGCTTGCACATCATACCGCACAAACTATAATACACATCTGGGTCTGAATTTTCAGCTTGATATGTTTATCGTTCAGCATGGCCAGAGTTGCTTCCATAGTGATTTTTTCTCTACTGATCTGTGGAAATATCATCCTCACAAACAGGATTTTAAAGTTTCTTATAGGGACACAGGATTCAAACGACGAGGTAAATCGGCCTCGACAAATACGTTTTAACTTGTTCTCTAAATATATTTGCTGTTACCCCCCCCCCTTTTTTTTTTCTCCTCTTTTTTTTTTTTTTTTTTTTTTTAATATGGCAACAGAATTAAGTCAAATCCTCGAAACAAACAAAACTCTGGAATCAGCAGAGGAGAACAACATATGAAAGTATGTCTTGAAGGAAATAAAATATATAGAAGCACTGGATTAAAGCCCTGCTTTCTCAAATGGTCAAACTACACTCATGAAAATTGGGACAAACCCCAGTGGAATATCCAAGAAATATTAAAATTGAGGTCTTCATGTATGCACCCTCCCTCTTTTCCCAGTGGAAGCGGTGTATATGTCTGAAAACAGACACCCTTCGGTGGTGGCTTGCTCATTTCAGTGTTTGAGGTCTGTGGAGTATGGCTCCCCCCTAGCAGCACAGCCGCATGCAGGGATGCTGGCAGGAGTGCAGCTGCCCCAGCGGCCCCGCTGTCGGCACCCCCCCGCTGGGTGACCTCGGGGCGGTGCTGCCTCGTTTTCCAGAGCCCAGCCCCGCGGGAGCAACACCCGACGGGACGCCGGGCAGCTCATGCTGGGTCACACCGTACCTGGAAAAAAGGGCAGGCACAAAGCCGGCCACGCTCATCGGATTCTGCTACAAACCGTGGAGGCGTTACACCGGGCGGAACAAACGTGGAACCGGCTAAGCGGCTCTCCGGGGCCGGCCGCCCCCGGGCCGCCCCGGCTGGGACGCCCGCTGCCCGGGAGCGGAGCCGGGGGTTGTGCAAAGCCTCAGCGCCTCCTGTTGTCCGGCTGCAGGCTCAGCTCCCTCCTGAGGTTGCTCCCAGAGGTGAGAGCACAGGCAGGATCCTCTCTTAATCTGCTTAGAGCCTCTCGACTTGATGTATAATAAGCAAGTCCGAGTCAGAGCCATCCGCTGCTGGAAATTCTCTTCAGCCCGGTTGCTGTGGCGTAGCCCTGGTGGAGAAAGTCTTCCCTTAAGTCTAGAAGAGGCTCAGGACGCTTCTGCCCACCGCCACAGGAAAAAGTGGGGTTTTGGGTAGTTGTCCTTGCCTTGCACTTGAGACTTTATGTAGTGGAGCCCTACGTAGGATGTTCTGCGAGTCTCCAGCAGGATTTATCAGTATCCTTTGCAGCAGGCTTAGCAGAGAAACACTCTCCTAGGATGCAGGACGCTGTGTAGTAGCCAGGGGCTCTCCAGTTGCACCTAGCTGATGTGATTTTCAGGAGTCAGGTCAGTAGCACTGGCCCAAATTACAGAGCACCTTTCCCCAGCTCTGCTTCGAGTAGCCCCAGTTGCTCTACAGTTGCTCTACACTTTTGTTTGTTCGTTCGTTTGTTTGTTTCTTTTTTATTTTTTTCAGGGGGAGCTGTTAGTGCAACCTGGAGAAAGTGCAAGCTGAGGTGAGCTCTGCTAGATGAGATCAGGGTCTCAGCTCTTGGCTCCACCAGTGTGCTCTACCAAGGGTGTAAACATAAAATTTGACCTAACAAATACGTAAATATGTGTGTGTGTGTGTGTGTGTGTGTGTAGCGGGGGCAGGACTTCCAGGTGAGACCGTGTTACCAGCGCTGTCAGGAAGAGCTGGGCCCCGCAAAGGCCACTCAGCAAGGATCTGGGTTTTGGGAATATAGTCGCTGTCAGGCCGGGCCGAGTGACCTCGCCCCTGGGAAGGGGCTTCCCGCAGCGCCTCGGGGCCCGGAGCCGGCCCCGTCCCGGCACTGCCCACGGGGCCCGGAGCTTATGGGCGCCCTTCCCGGTACTGCCCTCGGGGCCCGGAGCTCCTGGGCTCCCGTCCCCAGCGCCGCCCGGGAGCGCCGCCCGCAGGCTCTCTCCCACGCGTGGGCCGGGCGGCCGATGCAAGCGGCGGGAGCTTTAATTTTAGTGTGGAGCGCTGTCTCAGCTCGTTCCGGTCTAGGCTTCCCCAGGCAGCAGCAGCATCTGTCGGCCCTTCGGTTTGACTTGCAGAGTCTTACTCGATTTTACCCAAAACACACTTTTCGACGAGAATCTCTCGGCAGTGCTTGCGCGAGCCAGGCGTTTAGCTCTGGAAGGAGCTGCGAGGTTATCTCCATATCGGTATGCTTTCCCTGCTCTATACTGTACAGCCTTCTTTCCGTCTGCCCGGATCTGTCTCCTGCAGAGGGTTCATCATACCCGGCTTTCCAGACTGGCCCAAGCCTGTGCAGTGGGTCACCGAAAACACCGTGGGACCCCGCCAGACTCCCCCACCTTCTCCCCACGATTGAAAATCTCTCTTTCCGTCTGTTTCCAGCCTGAAATCCTTCCCCATTCAAGACAGCAAAGAGTAACCGTCTGTGTAAATGTGCCTGTGCCCAGAGCTGGGTGCTGTGGACGGGGAGGGATCCTGGGTGCTCCGGAAGCAGGAGTCGGTGACTGCCGGTAGCGCCTCTCCTTCTGGGGGGAGCCCACAGACAGGGCGTCCGATCGGGGGGCTGTTTTCCCTCCCTCCGCCCCTCACACAGGCACAGCCGCCCCTTTCTGTGCTCTTGTGGCCGAGTTCTCCTTTAGAAGAGACCGTGGGGGTCTCCTCAGACACGCCCGGAGGAGCCTCCGTCGGGGCGGTCGCTCCCGCGCCCCTGCCGCCGGAGCTCATGGGCGAGAAGGAGACTTCACCTCCTCTCTCTCGGGAGCAGGGCCCAAGCAGATGAAGGCATTACATGGGGTCAACATTTGCTTCTGAGCTTTTGCTGAGTGGGAGTGCTCTTCCAATCTTCGTGACGATCAGGTGGCCTCCTTTCTCCGACCGGCCCAAGGTAGGGCATCCCCTTTTCCTACAGCACCTCTTCCTCCCCAGGAGCCGTGGTCTGGTTCTCCTGGGCGGACTAGACGTGCCCTCTCCGCCGCACCATCCACGGCAGGGAGGGCCGGGAGTCTCATCCCTCTCAGCCGGGCCCTGCCTGCCCGCTGCCGGGCCCTCGGCTGCGGGTCTCCAGCTCCCTCAGCCGCCGCCGCCGGGCGCAGGGGCTCCGGGACCCGTGCAGTGCCGCCCAGCTGCCCGCGGGAGAGCGGCCCCTCCGAGACCCAGTCCTGCCGCGGCCGCGCCCTCGGGGACCCGGGCAGCGTTGCCGGGCTGCTGGGCATGAGGGCTCTCACGGGGCACACCCAGCGCTCCTTTCATAGCCGCTCTCCCTCGAGACATTGGGTAGCTCGTTGCAACAGTGATGTTCGGCTGCAGGATTTTATTTTATTTTATTTTATTTTATTTTATTTTATTTTATTTTAT
>CM031861.1:39024061-39118116 GCA_018697195.1 Certhia americana
TATTTTATTTTATTTTATTTTATTTTATTTTATTTTATTTTATTTTACTTTACTTTGCTTCAGTTCAGTTCAGTTTCAGTGCAACTCATTGCATTTCATTTCCTAGGCACTCTGCAGAACTAGTATTATAGGACTTGAGTGACATAAACAATAGCCCACCCATCTGTAAATACTCATATATCAGACCAATTAAAGGAGAAAGAGGAACAAATATGGAAATGAAAAATCATGAATGTTGATATCTGATGTTACAGTCATGAGAGTAAGGAAGCTCCTGTTTTGTGTTATTTTGTTATTTTTTTTTCCTATAGTGTAACAAAAGAGTTCTTAACTTGGTAAATCATTACCCATCAAAAACAACCAGTTTATTTTTGCTAATATGGTTAGATGTATGTATGCCGTTTTCAGAACTCCAGCTGGCAGGATGCCCATACTTCAGCATGTGATTGACCAAGCATGTTTTACTTTATGCAAGAATAAATGCACTTGATAGTTATCAAATGTATTATTCGAGAGCAATAAATACGACACAGATATTTATTTCAGTTATAGTTTGCTTTATTATGATATACAGAAACAAATGTAAATGTTTCTGTTGTGTATTTCAATCAGCGTGTCTGTTCTTGTTCAATTACTTGATATCATTTTGAAAATCTTGCTTGGTTTATTTGGTTTTAAAGGGTGTTATGTTTTGAAGTAGCTGCAGTACTGTGGCGTGGAAGAGAGTATCAGAATAGATATGATTATGCAGAGATAAACACAAGTATTTAGATAGCACCCAGTTCGTAGAATCTCACGCAAGTTTCAAAAGTGGTGTTTCAGGATATTTATAGATTTTTGCAGGAAGCAAAGACAGCAAACTGAAGCAGTGAGTGCAGTTAATCTAAATCAACTGGTATAGGAAACAACGCTTGATAAGAGAGGTGCCTGTGCATGAATTCTAGAATTATTTCTTTGTTACAGTTGCCCCAGTAACTTAATGGAACAAAATTTCCCTCCCCTGCCCCAACAATATCAGCTGCTTGAATCAGGGGTATTTCCACTCTTCAAGAGTCTTGTTTCTCCAAAACCTGCAGTGAGTTATCTTTGAGAATATCTGCTTTACTGATAAAAAACAATATCTATGTAGTGGACAGTAGGTTCCAAGCTTATCAGCTCTTTGTAATATTCATCTTAATATACTACTCCAGTTCTCTTGCAAACTGACTTTCCTATGCAGAAAGTAGACTTGGTTTGATACCTTTAATTTTGAGCAATGGAGAGTGAAGGAATGCTACCTTTCCTTCAGAGCATATCAGTGTATTTTCAATTTGTTTGCTGTCTTCTACTTTACCTGCAAAACTATTCATTTCACTGTCTTTGTCTCTACAGTATTTCTGCAGAAAAGCATTGGGAGATACCAGTATCCATTCTGGATGGCTTCCTTGGCTGACAGCTCTGAAGAATCAAATGTTCAAAATAAAGGCTGGCTTATTTAAACTCTTCCCCAAGGAGCAGTTCTGCAGTGTTATCCAGCTTGCAGTTTCTAGAGCATAAATTAATTCAAACTGCATTCACTGCTCATTTTCTCGAGCTGTGTTAACACAGACAGTGAGCAATTGTGGGGTGTGTGGCAGCATTTTCACAGATATACAGAAGCACCAGCCATTTACTCCATTACAGGCCATAACTAACCTGTGTATAGCAAAAATGATGCTTGCCCTGGAAAAGGATGACCAGAGACCCTAACACTGTAGTTTTACACTGAAATGTGAGAACGTGAGTATCAACTGGTAACACCCTAAAATCATGAGATCCATAAAATAATATAGTCAACCAGTGCCTATGGGAAAGTAGAGGAAGGTCTGGATTTACTAACATGTTAGGACTTCTCAAGGGAAGAAGCTGTTCAGTATTTTGAAGAGTGGCTCATCATTCCAGCAGCTGGTCTAAGCTTCTGCTGCTGCTTCAAGTACTTCAAGGGTGAATTTGAAAACTGCTGAGTAGTTTGAAGAGGCTGACATCATGAAGATTATTTAGTTTACCACATGGCTTCCACTGCCTGGATTCAGTTCTCTGTGCAGTTACAGGTGAGACAAGGTAAGAATCAGATTTTTTTCATTCCTCCTCCATCCATTTCTAGCCAACAAGGCAGCTGCCTGCCTATTTCTGCTATGCGTGTAGTTTCAGGTTTACTCCTTTTTATGTGTTAAGGCGGGATGATTGAGAGGGAAATCTAACATCTGAACTTTCCTTCAGTTCCTCCTAAAGAGAAAACTCCTCTCTTCCATCCAAACAATTTCATAGCTCATCAGTTGGCTTTGCCATTACCCATTGAACAAACCATCTTCCCCTTCTCAGGATCTATGAACATTTGCTCCAAAATCCATCCATTCCCAGGAGTCCTTTAAATTTTTTTCTAGCATTGTCCTTAGAGGTAGCTGGAACTTCAGCTTCTGCAGACAACCTTCCCTGCCCTTTGAGGGGCATTTCTTTTTGTTGCTGTGGTGTGAAGATTTTTGTGATTAAGTGGGATTGTTATGTCCACAAAGATGAGTCTTCAGCTGTGAAACCTGAGATCTACAAACACATACATATCTATACCTATACCTATACCTATACCTATACCTATACCTATACCTATACCTATACCTATACCTATACCTATACCTATACCTATACCTATACCTATACCTATGTATTCACTATCAAGCTGTTGTCCTAAGAGAACAAAAGAGCTGGACTGGAATGGCCAATTGGAAACTTGCTATATTAACTGAAAGACAATGGAGAGTAGAGATATATCTTTGATATGATCAGATATAATCAAATTTCAAAACTAAAGCAAGCAAAGGCCCAATCCCAGACAAGATTTTGTCAGGTGTTTAGCTGTAATTTTTCTGTTTATTGCTTACAGCCTTATTCAAAGCCAGAAATATCTCTGACCTTATGCCTATAATAACAGCTATGCGAGATGGACTTCCAGAAGTACTTCATATAATTTCTTTTGGGCTATATAGTAATATAGCATATACTTGGAAATATTACAGTCATATCATACTAAAAATAAACCTGTGAATCATTATCACTCTAAATGACCAATTGATTTTCTCATTGTGTTGCTCTTCTCATTATAAATATGTTTTAAAATAAAAGACCTTCATCATGTTTCCAACTTTTTATTTATATCTATTTTGATTTATATTATATTATTTTAGGAAACACCAATGTTTTTAAATGGGGAGAGGAGAAATAAAAAAGACAAAGCCCAGAATCCTAGGAGGAAGAAAAATGTTAACTATTTCTGCTGCCATGGCACTGGCAAATACAGATATCTTACAATCATAATGGAGATTAGTAGAGCTGGGTGTGCATATTTGTTATGGATCAAAGATAGGATATAGTGATTAGAAGAATGACAATGCTTTCAACACTCACAAAGGGATTGAATGTGTGATTTATAATACTAATTCCACAAAACCTTTCCATGGCTGCTTACTGCACAAGGGATTCAATATAGATTGATCACTGGGAAAAAAAAAAGTATTTCCTTCAGCTCGGCTGGATGCAACTAACAAAAAGTCTTTTCAGTATTGACACTGTCTGATTTAAGAGATAACCCCTCTGCCATTTACTCTACTCTTCTGCTACAGATTACTGTCCCCATAGTGTAACTATCAGAGAACTTTTTGTGCTACATTCCCAATGCCCATAATTCACAGTTCAGTATTTTAGTTTATAATTAATCCATTTACTATGATTATTTAAGGCCATTTTATATATATACTTGGCAAAAATGTTAAAGATGTTGATGCCCTGGAAAAGCAAACAGTAACCTCTACCCTGAGGATACATACTTCTGATTTTCTATTTACTATCAGTCAGAAGCACAGATCCAGTTATGAATTTACTACTGGTTCTACTAGGGGACTTAAGACAGTCATTCAGTCTTTCTTTGTTCTGGTTTCTAAAATTGAATAATACTACTTGGACATTACGGTGAAAATGCATTTGTAAATTTGCTCTTATCCTTTCTAGAACTATTGCACTGGGGAACAGTTTTGAATACATATACTGCTGTTCTGAGGCAGACTTGATCAGTGCTTTAGCACAGCAGAAGGGAGAATGCAGCACCCCCCAGCAGGGCTGGGGAGCCTCTGGACTATGATGTACAAAGATTTTCACAGCCAGCTGGAAAACGATACCAAGGTGAAGCTTAGCATTTAGTGTTGAGCTATGTGTTAGACACAGAGGTAGCAAAGTAGTTATGCTCTTACTTTCCTTTTTCCTTTAGATAATAGCTACTCATCTTTCCAAGTTATTTCTGTGGTATTTTCTTGAGGCCCCATAGCAGGCTGAGGTCCTTCATATGCACCATGCTGTCCTGCTTTCTGGGTACCTAGATGAAGGTGGCTATTGGAAGGATGATTGACTCCAGTTGCCTCCCAGTGTCTGTGGACCACTATACCCACCTCACTCCATCATGTGTTTGGATCATGGAAGCAATGTGCACTGGGAGTGGGACTTCCTATATGATGTGGACTCAGACAATTTCAGAGCTGAGGAATTGAATTTTTTAATTTTTCCAACCAACTGAACAATTTTTTAATGATTGCTTTTCTTCCTAAGAAGAAAAAAACCCCATTCTTATAACATTAATAGACTAATGACTTAGAAAACACAATTTATGTGACGTTAGAAAGCTTAGTGATCTGGTGAGGTCTAATTATGAAAAATAATAATGTGTACCCAGGGACTGAACTTGCAGAAGGTTTTCCAAATCTAGATCCATTTGCTAACTATAAAGATTCATCTACTGATTAAATTTTGGACTTTGCAATCTTCAGAGATAGGGCTTAACCTGTTTAACTAAATACTTAATGTTAATAAAAACCCCCTACTCTCAGGCTTCAAGCCTGATCACATCGCTGTGATCATTAAAGGATGATAATAATAATGCCTGGGGAAAGGGGGAAAAGGCTTTTTCTGTTTTCCTGTGTATGAGAGATGAGAATCTCTGCAGCTGTCATCTCTGGAGCTCAAGCTAAAGGATCTAGAGGATATATTGGCAACAATTTCTCCAGGAATTGCTGCTAAGCGTAATGTGTGGCTTATTAGGGGAAAAAAATATAGCATTTGGGACTTAATTTGACATCAGATCCCCTTGGGTGTTTACTTGCTTTGCTTGCAAGACCTAGAGACTATTAACACAAGACAAGTTTATGAACCAAGGCTTGAACCTTTTTCACAAGCTGGCTGCATTCCCCAGGAACCAGCCCCTGCTCTTCTGCAAGCAAAACTGACAGCCAACAGATACTGTAAGATCACACAGCATACTCATTTGCCATTTTATCACCACTATTAACCTAAAGAGGAAATTTGTGTCTAAGGTTTTTTTCCTTCCTCCTAAGACTTTTTTTTTTTTTTTTTTTTTTTTTTTAATGCAAATCTTTCTTGCCATTCAGCAGGTTCTTACCGGAACTTCCTGATGCAAATACCTCTTCACATGCAGGGCTTTTTCTTCCACATCCCACTGTGACTCCTGCAGAGAGGAACTGTTCTAGGTAAACGAAATCATTGAAGCTTTACTTACTGTTTAACTAGTTTGAAATGAATCTGTTCTCTAGGCTTACATCTGCATTAAACTGCTAATAGGATTCATCTTCAATGTGGCAATCGAACACTTCATTCCTGTTCTGAACTGCTTTAATGGCCTGGACTGCTAACAGGAATCCTTCAACACAGAACAGCTATTTGATATTCTACCTATTGCTTCTCCAGCTACTCCGGGATTCTTGCTAGAGAGAGAGAGAAGCAAATTAGGCACCAAGAGAAGCTTTCTAGGGCATATTACAGGGCTTTAACCAGTTATCTTTCTATCAAAAGAGAAAATTTGTTATTAATTGGCATGTAATGATTGGCTAATGACTTTTTCATCTTCAACAGGTTTTCAGCTGCATTATCAAGTTAAAAGTTGGCCATCTAGCCTAGTATAAATTGCATTCTTCTCAAGAAAAGCACTCCAGGAATACAATTAGGCAGGAGAAAAAAACCCTACAAAGAAAGAAGATAATAGGAGACATTTGCCTGTTAGACCATTGGGGCTTTTCAATCAGTTTAATACCACATTTGAATCCAGTATCTCCAGGTAGTCCCTACAGTTCCTTGTTATCACATGGATGTTGGAGGTTCCAAAGTGGAAAAAGGGAAAAAAAGGCTTTATTTTTCCTTACCATAAGAGACTTAGTGGATTACAAATATAATTCTGTGAACTGCTACAATCTAGAGATTCATGGAAATTCCAGAAATTTGCATTCATATTATGTGAAGAAAACTACATTTCCCCCGCCCACCCTTACTCTATAATCTGCTTTGCTTTGCATGCGTTCTAGACCATCAGCCTTCTTGGGAACCTGATAAATGTAACCTTGTAGGATTGTGCTGTGGTTATGACCATCTTGATAGATTCAGTTTGACTTTCAACATTTTCTTTAATTTTTAAGATTTTTTTTTTTTTATTTCTTTCCTGAAGTTTGATGATTTTTGACATGTGTTATCTTCCCAGTACTTGTTAGACACTGAAACACTTTTTTTTTTTTTTGTCCACTTACAGTCATACTTCATGTGTGAAAATAACTACTGTTAAAATTTAACTTCTGCCAGACAGCTATCAAATATGTTCAACATCTCCGTTCTCTGAAGGATTGACTAGTAAAACTGCAAGACATGGGGCCAGGATTCCTCTCAGAGAACCGGTTTCAGACTTTTTGCTCATTTAATACTGCAAAGCTGTTTGGTTTATGGACTCTGAGATGGAGTCTCTCATATTGCACGCAACTGCTAGTACTGAAAATAAAGTTGCAGTAGCAGAAACTATATTGATGATGATGAATGAACCACACACAGCTGACTGGGGCTTTCATCTCCAAGCTGGAACTTTGATAATAACAATAAAAATTAGTTTTGTAAGGAAAATGTATCTATGATTGCACGCAGGAAGTCACTGCACTTCATGATGCATAAATTCCCAGAAGTGCTGTTCATATATTTGGTTCTCTGGGCAAAGCATTAGAAGCGCCTGCGGCTGAAAGGTTTGCTATACACCAGAGAGAAATGAGGCTGAAAAGGTACAAAACCCTTGCCCATCCGGCGCCTTTCAGATCCCGCGGGTGAGCTGGAAGAAACACGGTTCTAATGATATCCTCAGAGGAGGCTGACGCACTTCGGCTCACTTAGGAGAGGAATGTCTCACCAGTACCCCAGTCATAAAGTAAGTCACGTCTCGGTCTCTCTGTGGCGTGTTCGGGGCCATTCCCACCAGGTGAGAGTGCTCGGCAGGGGTGGCAGCGGGCACTGCCCGTTCTCTCCCCCATCGGGAGCGCGTCCTTGTCCTGTGCCGGCTCCAGAGGGAGCGGCGCCAGCTCCACATGGGGACCACCACGCCACCAGCGAGGGCAGGACTGGAACTTGGAGGGGCCCAGGGGTCACTGGCTTTATTTTTGTTTGTTTTTTGTCTGTTTGCTTTGTAGGTGGAAAGCTCTTTGTGGTTACTTCAAGAAAGTGTTGAGCTTTATTCTTTCTCATTTTCTTTTTTTTTTTTTCTGTTTGAGGTCTCCTTCCAACTTTCAACTTGGACTCCCAAAATAAGATATGTTTCAGTTGTTTCCTGATGTAAAATGCTGATAGCCTCATAACACTTATTTGGAACACTTGTTAACACCAGTGGAACCCTTAGCAAAATGGAGGAGCACTTGCAAGCTGGAGACTCTGCGTAAAGTATGA
Source organism: Certhia americana (assembly GCA_018697195.1). NCBI lineage: Eukaryota > Metazoa > Chordata > Aves > Passeriformes > Certhiidae > Certhia > Certhia americana. The sequence continues at coordinate 39,031,823 of CM031861.1, forward strand.
ATCCTCATTTCTGCTTGAGTTTACAGACTGCATACAGTAATACAAACTTGCCAGAAAACATCAGCACTCAGGATTGAATTATGTGGGAGCCTTGAACATAATTAAGGAACATGAGACTACGTGCAAGGAATGTCAGTGGGGCAGTCTAAAGATCAAATAAGCAATAGTTACAGCTCTCAGAAACATGAGCATCTAGCCCTTATTGGAAGATTTAACACTAGATCAATTGCATCAGTTAAGAACATTATCCTCTCCAGAGGTCAAAGAGTCCACACAAGCCTGTCATGAATATAAATAAAAATATTAATTAATTCATTAGTTGTTCTGAAGTTCACTGACAATAAGAGTGTCTTCTGAAGCAAGAGACATGAAAAACAAACTCCTGACTCAGCGTGATGAGAAGAAGAAGAAATAAATCTATTGAAGAAGACAATGCTGTAAAAAGCCAGAGAAGTTGCTCTGGAAAAGTCAACAGAAAAAATGCAACTTAATTCATGAAAGTACAGTTGTAACTCTGGCAGCAATAGCATCATTTGCAGGTACCACTTAAAAAGAATTGTAACAGTCAAACACACAGCACCACCTCGGAAGTCAAGTTACTCCAGGTTTAATTTTCATGCTAATATCTCCCTAATCTCATTAGAAAAGATAAAAGCTGTGAGTAAAGTAAAGGATTGAGTGTGTTTGCTACAGATGGATCCTCAGAATTTAAAAAGAGATAAAACTCAAGAAACAGGTACAGTCATTAAAGATAGCATTGACTTTAGCTCTGCAGATTCTGATACAAGTAAAAATATTTCAAGAAAAGCAAAAATAATTAGGGAAAGCTGTAAGAAGAGACACAGAGTGATTTCAAAAGCAAAGCAACAAGATTTAGATGTTGAGTTGAGAAGGATTCTGGGAAAAGGAAGTAAGCAGCCAAGTGTGAGGTCTGCCCAAGAAGAGTTGGAAGAGGCAAGGGATGTAACTAGACCAGACATTTCAAAAATATACGAGAAGAACTTCCAGCAGAGCAAGTCTGAAGAGTCTACTTCCACCCCAGTGCTGCCTGCGAAAGTGGTTGCAAGGTCTATTGATGAAATAATTGCTTCCCTGCAGTCTACTTCTCCATCTCCCTCAGACCAGATGATCAAAGAACTCCTGGAGAGTGTTCTTGGCCAGAAATACAACATAAAAATGGAACTAGATGAACCAGAACAAGAGCAATATTTTTCTCTTGGGTAAATATTACTTTTATAAGAGTTGTATATTTTTTTTTCCATCTCCTACAATGTGTTACAACACAGAAGCCAGACAAAACAAATGGATAAAGACATTAATGTATCATAGAATATTCTTCTCTCTTTCTTCTGCCAGTTTTTTAATGTCCCTTAAAAATGAAAATGAGCCAATATCAGAATACTTGGAAACATTACCTCTTTTGGGGTGTTACTTTTATTATACCACTTATAGTTTAGGACTTATTTTCTTTATTCTTCTTTCCCTTTTTAAGCTGACATATTCCAGCACGACAGATGAAAAAATTAATATCATTGGAAGTATTGCTGCTTTTATTTATTGCTTAGCTTTTGAAGTCTTCATAAGACAATTTTTTATGGTCATAGTTATGTAAATCATGTAAGCTGCTGCAAGAGAATTCCTTCAATTAATTACAGCAGTAGATAACAGTAATACGGGGCATCAGGTAGATGCTAGAGAAAGCTTTCCTAGATTTTCACCAGAAGTTTGCCACTATATTTGCTAACTAAATTGTTGACTTAGTATCAGATGACTTTTTGTCCTCTCTAGGCTAGGCTGATAGTTTTGTTTCAGTTCCAAGACAGCTAAAATGTACAGTACCTTACATTCCTTAAATGTGAGATTGACTCTTTTTTTGATTGAATACAAAAATTAGAAGAGAAAAAAGCCCATCTGAACTAAGTTAATTTAAATGTGAAAGTCCATGAGCAGCAGTAGTATCAAACTGCATTTCCAGTAGATTGATGAACTCGGATTTTATTTTCTTCTGAAAGTTATTTTGTGTGGTTGAGGCATTTGCAGTGTCTCAACTTTCTGTATATTTTATGGTGTATTTCAATTTGCATTGAAATCAGACAAGACTTTTCTCAGTAAGGCAGTATTGAGATGATGCCTCTTCATTGCCTGACTTGTATTTTAGGGACATAACAATTTGGGACTGCTTGGTTGGAATTTGTCCAACTTTATTTGGAAGTTGATTACAAAAATTCTTCAGACAGATGTGAAGAGGATTGAAGAATTATTAGACCTGGAAAACTATTGATTAACTTACCAGAAATAATTAGTAGTGATTGGTAATGTTTGCAAAATTGTGTGGTTTTCTTACTTTTTTTTATAACTTTGCCTTATGTTCTAGGTAAGATTTTCAAAATTTGGCTTCTGCCAGGTCCTGATATGTGAAGTGAACTGATTTTTTTTTTGTTGTTTATAGCGTGAGCTGTTGGGTTCTGGGCCTTGAAAATCTCACCTGAGATAAATGTGATATTTAGTTCTTTATTTCTAATATTTGATCAATATCAGGTTTAAAATAAAATTAAAATTTGAACCTATTGATGGTTTCTGTTCCAATTTTTTGTTATTTAATGTTTTTTTAGCTACAGACATGTGGACATTAGTGAGGATGAATGAGACCCTTCTTGCTGATTACCTTTTATTTTAATTCAAAGGCTTTTACAGAATCAGTCTCTTGAACTGAAGTGACCTTATAATTAGGATGAAGACTTCAGCAATTCTTTATTATTAATATGCATGGATTATTTACTTTACACTGAGCTTCATAGCTTACATTCTCTAATAAAAAAATGTATTGTTTTAAATGAAGAAAGAAAAGAATGAAACTGCTAAAATGAAAACCTACTTTCAGAATTAAATGTGTTTTTTTCATTTCTTACACAAAAAAAAAAAAAAAAAAAAAAAGAAAAGAAAAGGAAAATTATGTCCTCTATCTTATTCTCCATCTTGCATTAATAACTGGTTAGCATTGACACCTTATGGTGTTGCTGAGGGGGGGTGAGTGCTGGATTTCCCACTGCACTGAAATAACATTATCTGGGAATAAATGCCAACTCATTGGGACATCATTACTTAGCCCTCAGTGTCCTCTGAGGGAAAATGGTTGTCAATTATGCTTCCTATCATATTTTCTGGGAAAACACAGAGATTGTATTATAAAATAATGTAATTTCCAATGTCCAGAGTGACTTTTTTGCCTTGAAGCTTTTTGCTAGCTCTGAAGTATATTGAGATACTTAGTATATATTTGATTTAGTATCATAATAGGAAGGTGTGTGTATTTGTCTCAGAAATGCACTTTCTTGGAAAAGAACCTGTAGCTCCTCTTTAGCTGGTTACTCAGATGAGCTTGTGAGGTCAGTAAGTAAATGCAAATTTCTTTTCTCTAAAAATAACATCAGATTTGAGTGCTTCTATTAAAAAAAGATCATAGAGTCCACTGTACTAGGAGCAAGATATCATAAAATATACTTAATTTTTGAAAAACATCTCTAGCTCTTTTCAGTTAATCTCAGTAATGAGGTCTTGAAACTTTCTCTGTAATTCATTAATACTCACAAAAGTGGTTTGATGGAGAAACATTCAAGAAGATATAGACTTGTATTTGCTTTATAAACAAATACAAACAGATATTTGCTTATAACATTACAGTATCCCACTTATTATTTGGTCTATATGTTCTTTGTGCTTCAACTGACATGATAATTATGTTACAGATATACTGATGTATAATAAAACAGTATTTTTAGGAGGCTTGCTGAATTTTTTATTTTCACTTTCAGTGCTGTCAGATAAATGGCATGGAAGTGAACAAATGACTTCAATTTATTTTGCTTAGTTCTATTCAAGTGGTGAAACCCCTAACTCCTCTTATTGGTTTTCTTATTTTTTGCTTACAGGTAATCTCTGGAATTAGAGATTACCTGTAAGCAATCTGTTAAAACATACCTAAATCAAGATCATGATGCTTTTTATAATGAGTTTGCAATACATTATAAATTCAGGAAGCACACAGTATTGAGTTCAGTCAACATAGTTAATCATGGCAAAGGCAGTGGCACTTTCTGCCACTTGCTGCAGGAAGCTGTTTAATCTTCAAGGGTGGGCTCTACCATTCCTAGACACCCAGAGATTTTTTTTTTTTTTCTGGAAGAGTTAAGTAATTTTACTTTTTTAAAAAAAGGTATTTTATTTTCATAAAATTGCATGAAACTACCTAGGGACAGACCTTGGGTAGATGGTTTATGGTTGTGGACTTCTGAAATCTATCTGCTTATTTTCTCAAAGTAACCAGTTCAGTTTGTTATATTTTATTTCATTTTACATATCATTATTAGGCCCACATAATTTATGGTTGTCTGAAAAATGCAACAGACTTTATGGAGCAGGGAATATCTTTTTACACTCAAGTCTAACAAAATTGGAGATTAATCCTTGTTAGGACAGTAAGCTGCTATTACAATATGAAAGCAAATTTATTTTAAACAGATAGATTGTAGTCTCCCAGAGTTTCAAGCTTTGTCAAAGGGTCATTAACTATGTTTGTGTGTAAACTACTTGTATAAATTCACCATGTTAAAACATATTTGTATACTCACACATCTAGAATGACTTTGTTTTGCCATTTAGCAGGGTTGTTTCTGCACTTTTTTATTCAAAACAGAGAGGAAAATAAATTCCTTTAAAAGCGTGTGAGGAATGAGGAAAATGAGGAATCAAAGAATTAACAGATAAAAATATCAAAATCAGATATATTTAGAGGTAATTATTAAAAACAAAAAAAACCCCCAAACAACAACAGTAATAAAACCTTAGTTTTTTCTATGTGAGGGTTCTTAAACTTCATAAAAGACTCTTTACAACCACAAAGGGTACCACAAACATTGCAAAATGACTGAAAATATTAAAATTATTTATAATGAATTATCAAGGTGCTGGGGTACCTACATAATTTTCTAAACCTCTGGGAGGTATGCTATGTCCAATAAAGATTTTTTTTTAAGGCACATTTTCTATTACTTAGGTTAAATACTGGTGCAGGAAACATCTTTCTCAAGGGTGGGCAGAACACTCAAGAACAGATTCCCACAGGAATTTAGAGTTGCCACAGTTCTTTTATTTCCTAAAGTTCATATCACACCTCTTTGGTCTTGTTTTTGTTAATGCAAACACATGGCCCATAGTATGTATATTGACAGTACACATAATTTTATTAAAATAACACAATAGCGTTGCGCCTGTGATTCCACCAGGGTGAATGGACAAAAGAGAAAACACCACACCCAACAAGGAAAAGCAATCACATACCATGTACAGGTGTCCAAAATGAAATTAAGATAATATTTGCTCATATAATTCTGTTGGTTTTGACAGAGCAGGAAAATTAATATATAAAATTTGCATATTATGCAATATTTTAGAAACGTAAGTTGATCCTACCAGGTTGAGTGAAGGGCTTTGTGAAAATTTCTCTTTGATTCCATGAATTGAATAAATTTCATAGGGAAAGAATCACAGTTGGCATAAATGGACTGTAATAATTAATAGTCCTTTGTAATTACCATGCTTGAAAACATGCATGTATTGCAAAGAAGACGAAAGTTGGTATAACTTGAGAAGATACTGCTGAATTTCTTTCTCTTAGTCTGAGTTGTTTGTCCACTCCTCTATTTTAGTGTGTTGCTTTTATGGTGATGAAAAAAATAAGCAAGATGATTTGGTTTTTTCTTAAGCTGTCTTTTCGGTCAGAGGTAGATAAATTACTAAGGCTTTGGTTAAAAGCAGGGCACCAACCTGTACAACATGTACATGCAAGGTGTAGCTTTTTATCACTTTTTAGTTTACATTTTTGTGGTATTATATACATCAATCAGTTTTTGTTAGCCTATAGACTAGCTGGTTTGTCTTTTCATTTTCCAATATACAAGAAAAAAATGTTGCAGTTCAAACCATTCTTCTTACATGGTATTAAAGTTTTACAAAAAAGCCTAGGCCTTAAAACCCAGTATTTTTAAATTGATGGGTGGACAATACACTCAGTGGAATAAAAATTCAACTGTGCAGAAGATTCTTACATTTAAAAGCAAGTGGACATTTATAGTGCCAGTGAACTATGATGTGTCAGACTATTTCTAATACAATTTCAGCTGGTAGCTTTACTTCATTCTTGCACTAGCTTATGGCTTCTTTCTCCAGAAATATTTATCATTTTGGTAGCAGTTTTAAAGAGCAGTACTCTGAAATGAAATGTGGCTTAGATGTGATACTTGTTTGTTGCTGCTGTCTTTAGCACCAGGCTCCTCAAGGCACAACAGGTAAAGTCTGTGTGTGCTAGCCAGGAGCTCAGAATTGCCCTTAAAGCTACAACTTGAGCTGAGAGCTTGAGAGCTGGTGTTGTTGTTGTTGTTTTTTTTTTTTTTTTTTTTTTTTTTTTTTTTGTTTGTTAATTTGTTTGTTTGTTTGTTTAATCCAGAAAGGGGAATTATTGAACCACTGCTTTGACGGGCAAGATTAGTATAGCTGTTAACTTAAAACAACTTTGAATTTTGTGATTGCTTTCCTGCTAGTGCAGGAATTATAATTTTCTCCTCTGGAGAAAATGATTAACAGAGAATTACACTCAGCCTGTAAACTTCTCTACTATGAGCAGTTCCATGGAGGAGTCATTTATAGTAATGTGTTAAACATGTATGTAAATGTTTGCTAAAGATGAGCCTAAGATCATTTGTCTCTGAATGCACTTGTTTCTTTTAAGCTAATTTGTGTAATGAAGGCTCAAAATGTAATTTACACATATATGTTCTTTTGATGTTGTTTTTTTCTCTAAGACAGTAATATAATTTTATTTTAGCATCCTTGTTTGGCACTAGTTTTCTTCTCCTGCTTATACAATCAGCACCAATTGAACATGAGGAAATAAAAAAATGGATCTCAAGTCCTGCCAGGTTTTCACCAAGCAAACTTGGTAACATTCTAAATTATCTAGGAATGTTCAAATATAATAAGTTTATAGTGCTTCTATTTGCTTGTGAGTTGTTAAGATAGGTTCATAATAAGTTCATATTTTAAACTGATAAAACTGGAAAGGAAATTCAACACTCCTTGAAAACATTTTGGTACTTCATAAATCCCAAGTATACCCTTATTTTTCTCTCTTTTTTGTGTGTCTTGTTCTTTCCTTTTCATGTGGGGCTTAATTTTCCAACTGGCTGGATATAAAGAATTTGGCTTTTATTAAGTAGCATGCTGATTAGGGAAATGGAATTATAAGACATCCATCTATATTCATATGTATTAGTGCCCATCATTCTATGCTTGTCATTCAAACTGTTTTCAAAATTCAAATATTTGAACTTAGATATGTTTGGGGAATTGCTTAATGTTTAGAGGCATTACTGATTTATTTGCTTTAAAGGATCATATATATGCTGATATAAATTTCTGATATATGTTTTTTCTTATATTTAGCTGTTTTTCTTACCAGTGCAGTCTGTAGGAGAAACAGAACAGGCCTTTGATAAGAAATTTTATAAATGTTATTATTTAGTGTTAATCATTGTAGGTATTTTTCCTATGTTTATTTCTGGAAATCTAATTAGCTAAGGAAATATTGAGGAAATATTTGACTTAAGATAAAATTGATACAGTGTTCTAGGTATTTTGTAGATTTTGAAAGAATAATTGTACAAAATGAATACTGTACTGAATTGCCTGTCAGGGAGGACAGAAATGTTTTTAAAATTTTTTTAGTATTCATCTTTTACACCAATTTTTTCTCTTTCCCTCAGAAGTTCAGGAAGAATCTCAAGCAGCAGAAAATAAATCTTGGCCTAAAGATGAGCTGTTAACATATAATAAGCAGGTGAAGCAGGTAAGCAGGTTTAGTACTATTGTGAGATGGTATTGTTCTCCCCATGCTTAGGGTTTTGATACTTTACAGTATGCAGAGGTCTGCAGGCTGTTTCATTACCACCTGCTCTTTAAAAAAAGATTTTCTATAAAACAGGTCTTCATACTGGTCTTGCAGCTTAAGGTTAGAGGAAAAAACAAATTAAGGTTCATTCGGTCAGATGTTGGGTTAGGCTTTTCTTTATGAGATTGGAAAGAAGATTATACATGGAACAATGTATAAATAGAATCCTAATCTACATTTAACAAGTGGATGCCTTTCTAGAAAATAGTTTAATGCCAAATATGCTTTTAGTTTTGTGATATTTCACATGACAAAAAACTGTCATTATTATATCAATTCTATAAAATTTAGATTTTTCAGTAGAGAGCACGTATACAAGGATATACAGACAGTAGGTCACATTTGTTGCCAAGATGGAATAATATCTTTTCTCATACGTTGTCAGTTTTTAGCCTTCTACTATTCCAAAGCAATAACCAGACATTAAAATAAAATCCCAATTTAATTCCTTTTGCAGCGTTGATGCAAATGATTACTTTGCCTTAAAATTGTTATTTACATTTATTGTGAAACAAATAACACTATTTATAATGTTCACAATGTTATAATGAGAAGGGCAACCAAGAATAGGATACTATTTCTACTGGGCAATGTTATGTGCAGAGGTACCAGATAGCCTTGGCCTAAACTTAAATAAATGAGATGAAGGCTGGTAAAGCTACATGGGAACACAGATGCAGGTTGAGAAGAGAGAGATAAAAGATCAGAATGAAAAGAGGATGAGATAGACACACATTAAATGCTTTTTGATGGCCCAATATTTGTGAGTTTGTTGTTTCAAGGTCTAGTCATCATATAGCAGAGGTCTAGTCAAAATGAGAAAACATCTGAATGTTTTAGGGCCTTGTTTCAGCTACTTTTTTATCTCCTTCCACTGACTGTAGTTTGGCCCTGATTGTGTCTCTGCAAGCTGAGTGGAAAAAGGCACAGAGAGAAGTAGGCATGTGCCTAGAACTCCACAGCATTAGCAACCAACTTTCCTGGTCAGCTAAGATCAAAAGATTCACGCTGTTTATTCTGAAGAGTAAGGGACAGAGAAGCTCTGGGAGTGAGTCAAAGGGAGATGATATAAATTCCTCATTGGCCCTGGCACTGCTTTCTGCCATGGGGATACAGTGGGCATGCAGTAGAGCTCTAAGTCACCTGAGCAGTTTCAGATGGTAGGCATTTTCTACAGAGAAGGATTAATATTTCCTAGCAGCTTTTCTGGTAGCAAAATCATTCCCGTTAAGTGGGTTACAGTTCTGTTGAAAATGGATGAAAATTAAATTACATTACTTACAAAAAAATTCTTTTAAATTAGAAAAAAAAAATTCATTTTGAAATTTTCCTTACAATATTTGTCTGTTTACAGGTCAGAAATGTTTCCAATACTTCAGTAGAAATAAAATATTTCAGAAATGTCATTTGCCATCTGTACTTGATTATAATGTTTCATATAATTAATATTAATCTTAGAACATTCTGTTTTGAAAAAATCTCTATGACAATTGAGTTCAACCATTAAACTAACTGCCAAGTCCTTCACTAAGCCATGTCCCTGAATGCTACCTCTACAGCTCTTTCTAATGCCTCCAGGAATGCCCCTTCTCTGAGCAGCCTGTTCCAAAGATTGACAAACTTATCTGTGAAGACATTTTTCATAATATCCCGTCTAAACCTCTGTAGTGCAACCTGAGGCCATTTCCTTTTTCCCTAATGCTTGTTACTTGGGAGAAGAGACTGACTCCCACCTCACTACAGCCTCCTTTCAGATAATTGTAGAGAGTAATAAGGTGTCCTCTCAGTCCCATATCCCTCGACTAATCAACTCCATCTCCCTCAGCCACTCTTCACAGGACTTGTAGTTCTATTCATGAGTTCATGAGTTCTGCTGTCCTTCTCTGCACATGCTCCTGGACCTCAATGTCTTTCTTGCAGTGAGAGGCCCAGAACTTGAGTTGTTGTCTCACCAGTATCCAGTACAGGGGGCCAATCACTGCCCTGGTCCTGCTGGCCCCACTAATACAGGCCAGGTGCCACTGGCCTTCTTGGCCACCTGGGCACACACTGGATCATGTCCAGCCACTACTGACTGGCACCTCCAGGTTCTTTTCCACTGGACAGCTTTCTAGTTACTCTGACCCTAGCCTCTAGCACTGCCTGGGGTTATTGCGACCCAAGGGCATGACTGGTGACTGAAATCTAAGGCAATTTGCCTTATGGAACCTCATAAAATTGATCTTGGCTCGTTGATACAACCTGTCCAGATCTCCCTAGAACATTCGCACCCTCAGGCAGATCACTCCTGACCAACTTGATGTTGTCTGAGAATTTGCTGAAGGGGAACTCTGTCCCCTCATCAAGATCATCACTAAAGATCTTTAGCAGGACTGACACCAATAGGGAGCCCAGAGGAACAGCACTGTTGACAGGCCACCAGGTGGATGTAACTCCAGCCACCACCACTCTCTGGGCTTGGCCATCAGGCCAGTTTTTATCCAGTGAAAAATGCATCTGTCCAAACCATGGACAGCCAGTTTCTCCATGAGAATGCTGTGGGAAATGGTGTCAAAAACTTGACTAAAGTCCAGGAGCACAATGTTGACTGCCTTTGCCTCACACCAAATAGGACATATTGTCACAGGAGATTAGGTGAGTCAAACAGGACCTGCCTTTCACAAACCCATGCTGCCTGAGCTTGATCCCCTGGTTGTAAATGTCACGTGATGGCATTTAAGATGATTTTCTCCATGACCTTTCTGGGCACTGAGGCTGACAGGCCTGTAGTTCCCTGGATCCTCTTTCAGTCCCTTCTTGTAGATGAGAATAACATTTACTACCTTTCAGTCAACTGGGATCTCCCTGGTTATCCAAGACTGCTGGTAAATGATTACAAGCTGCCTGGTGAGCACTTCCAGCAGTTCCCTCAGTACTTTTGTCTGGATCCTATCTGTCCCCATAAACTTCTGTGTGTTGAAGTGATGTATCAGGCCACTGACGTTCTCCCCTTTGATTATGGGGGCTTCACTTTTGTCTTTTGAATCAGGGGGCTTGGGACCTGGAGAGGAGCTGGTCTTACTGTCAAGGAGTGAGGCAAAGGAGGCATTAATAAGGATGTTTGTAGGTAGTTTGAAGAGTGTACTCTGCAACATCAGTTGATCTGTTGGTTGGTAATCTAAATATGCCAATTGATATCTAAACAATACACAGTACAGTGTCATTGATGGTAAATTTTATAATATTAAAGATTATAGTAAGATTAATTATTACTTCTGAATTATATAGTACTATTTGACAACAAAACAGTTTCTCAGTCATCTAACAGTACTGGGATGATAATGTTTTTTAGACAATATTAAATATTTTGGGCTGCTTGGCATTTTGTTAATATATGGGTGCTATTGTTGCAACAACACTCATCAATGTGTGTTCAGTGATCTTACAAGAGAAAGTAATTTGCAAGATTGGCATCTGAAAAGTTAATATACATTTGGTTGTATTTAACACAAGTACTACATAATTCAAATCTATTATTCAACTTGAAAGTGCATGCTTTCACTTTTACACACAGAAAGATGAATGGAGACAAATTTTTAGAAAAAGAAAGAGAAATGGTTTTAAAAACTCACATGAACTAGCTAAATGCTGTAATGCACCCTTGGCAGAACTATTTATAAAGAAAATAATAACAATATACTATATATTAATATTTCTATAGAAGGCTATTCATTGGCATGTTGTTGTGACATATGATTTCAAAATTATTTTGCTTTCCTTGGTGGGCTGCAGACCCTATGTAGTTTTAAGAAAAATTAATTGATTGTATGTATGAACTTGCAAATTTGATTATACACAAAGCAGTCAGATGAAAAAATGCAACTATTTCCGTTATTCACTGTAATTTTATGTTACATTTGTAACTGAATTACATAAATATTTTGATTAAAAAGGTTGTGTGCTAGTTCACTGTTGTTCCTACAGAGAAAATTGAGTAGAATATGAGACAATATAAATTTAAAGAGTCCATGTAATAGTAGGTGTGTTGGGTCATGTTCTCTGATTTAAGTTTTAAGGGAATTCCCCTCTGCTTAGTATAGTCTCCATTATTCATTAACAAGAGAGTGTTGAAGTACTCCTCCATGGCATGTTTCATGAAACAGGTGAGATCACAGAACTTTGAATCACAATTTTAAAGCAACAGCTGCTGTAATTTTAGTTTTGGCTGTTTCAATTAGCTATATTGGTGTCTAAGGCATCAAATATTTCTGAGTATCTTCTGTTTCTTTGGATATCACTTGCATGGCTTTTAAAAACAATTATTTAGTCTCTAGACATTTCAAAATTGGAAAATGGCAATGAATTTAACCAAGTTACTTTTTTTCCTTTAAATTTGACAAGAGATCATGATGGAAACTTACGTGACATTCAAATGCAAAAATCACAGTCTTATATTTGGTTCATTTTATGGATACATTTTCAGGTAGACGTATTACCTTAAAGCTTTTCTGTATTCTAGGATTTTGTTAGCTTATTGCCTCTGTGTAAAATCTTGATCAGCTCTCTGTTTCTCTGCTAAACATTAAATATCTAACTTTGATCCCTTGTATTTTTTTCATGTATGTGCTGACAGTGGTGTTTGTTTCAAAAATAAACTGACAACATATGAAGTAATTTTAATTTTGAATAAGACTTTTCACAAAGTAGTGACTCAGTTATCTTCTACAGTTCTCAGTATCTTTTTACTTTGTTATTTATGTTCTTGTTTATTAAATATAAGCTTCCACATTTTTTTTCCCGAAGTGATTCCTTCTAAGAACATAAATACTGTTGAAGTTGTCAATAAATACAGACATTGTGCTCAGTTGTGTTCTGGGATAAATAAAGATTTTGAATGGACAAAGAAGAGTAAAATTCTATAGTTTTACAATTCATTTAACCAGACATGTGATTGAAATATAAATGAGAAAGGCATTTTTCTTGAAATAATTGTGTTCTTTGGGTTTCCATAGATTGAGACAGACAGCCTTCCCAGATTTTCAGAAGCAATTACCACAGTGTAGCAGGAAGAGCTGGGCCCAAAGGTGGACCTACTTTTCATACTGAGATAGACTTTTTTCCAAAACAAAGCACTTCAAATTTCATTTTCCCCACTGTGCTATGTTTCTGTCTTTTTGATGCTATTATGATTCTATATTTTCTTGAACCTATTTTTTCTTGCTACATATACAAGCTTTAGGTGGAGTTCAGAAGAATCTTTTCTATTGATGGCACTGCCAGTCTGTTTTAAAGATGTTTAAGAGGTTTCAGGAAACAGAACTCAAAAATCATTGAGGTTGGACTAGACCTCTGGAGGTCATCACAACATGGCAAAAGTAGCACAAGGGTATAGATTCTGAGGCTTAGTTTTGTGAAACAGATGCAAACACTTTGGTGCCAGTGATGACTTCAGTAATTCCTTTTCCTTGCTGTTTGCTTTTGCTTCTGGAGTACAATGAGCTGTCCTGGATAAAACATCTATGTGTGGACACTCTGCAAAGAGAATCAGGGATCTGGATTAATTTCTTACTTTAAAATTATTTTTATTATTATTTTTTCAACGTGTACCTGTTATTTGATTTATTTTGCAGTGTGGAAAAACAGTTTTTGGTGAAACTAAGCACAACTAATAAGTAGGAATGAGCACCTGTGGATGAAAACAGTAGGAATTCCTTACATATTCCTGCTGGAGTTCTTTTATTTAGTAAATGCAAACTTGAAGAAACTTAAAAAAAACCCCAGTATCCTTTAAACTATATGTATGTTTGAATTTGCTTAAAAACACAACAAAATTGCAGATGTGTTCATACTCTTCTAAGATTGATTCTACATACTAATATTATTTTGATGCTAATTTGATTATTCAAGTTGTAATTTCAAATACACCAATCTTATACACTATTCAGAAAACACAATTTACGTTCAGCACACTGGAAATTCTGTTTTATTACACTTTTCTCCTTATTCTTTGCACTGAATAGCTGTGGGCACTGCTGTGATATGTGTAGTGACAGCAGTTCTAAACCGCTGCAGTTTAATTAATTGCATTTTTCTGATGGTCAGAGATGTTTGTGTGCCATTGCTCCTTGTACTACTCCAGAGTAGGTGTGAAAATATCTATGTAACTTAGCAGTCAGTAATACTGTGTTTATCTGCTGTTCATGAACATTTTAGCTCTATCCTTGGATATGCTACATGTAGAAAGAAAAGCAATTAAAAATTAGACCAGATGAGGTTCAGAAAGAGCTACAAGAAGAACACAACCTCCAGCAATCTTTGGCTTCTCAGGCTTCAAATGTCAAGTAATTTTAAAAAATTATTTCATAATTATAAAAAAAACCTACTGAAAATATATGAAGTTATTCGTGTGTAGCAATATTGCCAAATTTGGAGAAGAAACAATGACATCCTTCAAATTTGGATCTGAACACTTACAATTCCTGATCTAAATAATCAGATTTAGTTTGGTATCTCTAGTTTAATTTTCTGTTTATCTCCTTGAAATAGTTGTGATATGGTTTTAAAAACCCATCAGAGCCATCCAGTCCTGTTATATGCAGATGAAACTACTCTTGACTGCAGCAGAAACTGAAGTTGCTTATGTGGGGGTTGCATTTGTCCATACAATTCCAAGAATAATCTAATCAAAATAATTAAAAACAAACAATGGAAAATACCACAAATTTAATATAAGCAATGCCAGCTGTAAGTCATCATCTTTAAATAGAGAAGATGTATTAAAAATTCATTAACTTGAATTTGTATTACAGTCAGTGCTTGTCTGAAATTCAGGAGATTTTACATGGAGAGCTGTAATTTAAGGACAACTGCTTATTACCTTGCTCTTGTCATAGGGAGTATCTGTCATTCTCTAGTAGGAGTGTGGATTACAAAAGCAGTACAGACTGTGTCCTAATTTAACTGATCCTGTCCATCCCATGCCAAGTCAGACTCTTCAGTTTTATGGTCCCTACTGCTAATAAGATCTTTACAGATAGCTTTGTTTAGCTGTACTATAGGTTACTTCTTTGCTTCTCTGTAAGAAAAGAGGAAAAGAAAAAGAACCTTTATTTATTAGATTTTGTTGTTCTTAGGGTCCTGAAAGGTCTATTGGATACAGAAGAGAGCCTTTTTATGGCAGGCCTTAAGTTTGTAAATGGATAATACTTTCAATTAAGTAGCTGAGAATAGTCATGGGAAAAGAATGCTTAGGTTTATGAAACAGTCAAATTGGCATTTAAGTGACCCTTTGCATGCCATTGCTTATCTGCATTGCTTAAAGATCATTTGGTTAGCAAGATTATATATTAAAACAAATAGTGTCAACAGACAATGAGTGTTTTACCTTCAATAAATACTTACTGTCAGATTATCAATGGTGCAGAAACTGCACAATTTTCTAAAAAACCTGTATTTAGTGCATTAAGTGAAGGTAATGTAGGCCACACACATAGTATTGTTTTTTCATGTCCCCTTTTCCAAGGAATGATAAATAGTCTGTTTTAGGAGAGTGTGTGCTATAAAAACATTCACCTTTACCTGCAGCATGCCCCAAATATTTCAGTTTACATTGATAAAGCATTCGTTTAGTTCATTCAATGAAACGATAACTTCTACACAAGTGCAGCAATGGCAATGCAATTAAAACAACATTCAAATTGGTTTTGGTTGTATTTATTTAAAATAAATGATAAAACTTAGAGGAAAAAGTCCCTAGAAATTTTAGAATTATTTTGCCAGCCATTGTTTACAGAAATCATTCTAAATGTAAGTTTAAAGTTAAATTGTTTGACATTGTTTTTTAAAATTTTAACAGCGTGGTAATTGCAGTGTAGGGAAAGTAAACTGTATCAGGGTATCCTAAACTACTACTTTTGAAGATTATATAGTTGTTATTAAGTTAAAAAAGCAATGGGAAATATTTCTTTCTAATTTTAAATTAATGTGATCTACTTATTAAAGCATTGATCTCACACACCAGAACAGTTACTTATTTCTATTCATGCTGTCAAACTGTTCAATTATTTAAAAAAGATTCCTTTCCATCATATGGAGTTGCTGTAAGAATGCCTTAAATCCTAATCAATCTTATGTATTATATGTTTGACTTGCTTTTCAAACTGGATATTTCATTTTTATGTTTAACTTTCACATTTTTTTCACAACCCTGATGCTACTTTCATTCAAGCAAAAAAACCCATTGATTTCAGTAGAGGCTTTGGATTGTAAAATGTGTGAAACTGTCACATTGAAGCACAAGGAAACTAGGCACTTTTCTATATATTAAAGTTGAATGACTTAAAAAAATTATTTTGAGCAGTTTTAATTAAAATGAAGAGATTAATTGACAGTCCTTCCTGTGGGGTGGTCATGTGCCTATATATACTTCATGTAATAATTTTTTGATGGTAAGTCAAAGTTCTACTATATTACATTAATTTTCATGTAGTGTTTTTTCTTTACATGTGTGACTTCTTTTCTTGCTGTTTTTCTTTAAATATAAAGAAATATAAAATATTTATACAACATGAATCTGTGTTACATGGTAAATAAATCTTACATTTTTCTTTATTTCATTTTGTAATTGTTGCTGATTTCCTTCTTATAATACCTGTTTATAGCATATGGTATAAATCTTTATAACAAAAAATCAAGTTGTTGAAAATGTCATTGTCTCAGGAGAACCACAGAAAATTAGTAAAACCTGAAAACGGCTCAGCATAATTTCAAAATGGAATTTTAACCCTTTTAATCTAGGATCTGCTCCTAAAATCTGAAGCCACTTATCAACTTGAATTTAAGTATCATAAATTTCCAGAGCCATTTCTGGTTTTCTTTTTTTTTTTTTTTTTTTAACATCTCAGGCACTTTTCATATACTGCTCTTCAAATTGTAACTGTCTGCACATTAGACATTTATTAACTTTGTGGAGTCCATACAGTAGCCAGAGACTGGTTTGAGAATTTGATCCATGGCCTGTGGAAGTCAATAAACTTTCATCACCTTTAGTACAACTTAGATTGAAGAGTTAAATAGTAGAATTTTTCAGTAATTAACTTTTCAAAGATAGTAAAAGACCCATATTTCCTCTAAAATCAACAGCTGAATTGAAAATCTAAGAAGTCCCAGTGATAGCATATCATAAAAACAATTCAAAATTTTATGAGTTTTTATGAGGTACTCTATCCTGAGAGAGAATTTAAAGATTAATGTGTATTTAATGTTTTCACAGAACATTAATTCACATACCAAATTTAAGCTGTAAATCTGTTACTTGGTTTAAATTTTCAGTGCAACAAAAGACCTTAAGCTGAGACAGGAAAATTTTGACTACTACACTTTTTTTTTTCTTGAGATTTATTATCAATTATTTAGCTTTTGCCTGTTTTTCTTTTCTAAATAAAATGGCCTCTACTTCATATAGAAATTACTGGTCACTTTTTTATACCAAGTTTTTATGTTTGCAGTTTATATACTGTAAACTGGTCTGATGTATGTCATGATGCAATATTTGATCAACTAACATACATAAGGATCTAGGGAATAGATATTAAGACTCTTGATTTATTTATTTTCATTTTTAGAGGTCAGCATTATCCAGATATTCATCACTTATGTGCTGCTTTTCTTGCTTTCATATTGCCTCCTTATTTGCAACAGTTTTATCACGTTTTAGACAGAAGAGGTCATATATTATTTACAGCAGAGGATGTGGACAATAAGGAGGAAGAGTCTTAATTGATGGAAAAGGTTGAAAGAAAAAGGTACAAACTTACTTATTTTCAGAGTTTCTGATTTAATTACTGTATTAATGTACAGTACTGTATGTTGAAAAATAACTTTCAGGATTTTGTAATTTTAAAGTGGCAAAGAAAAAGATGTGAAAATTTTCCCTTATTTGGTAGATGTGTTTTCAGATAAGTAGAAGGAGGGTACTAAAAGAACTGTATTTTGCTTAGAATGTAAAACGTGCTGTTTGTTTTTTTAAAAAAAAATATATTGCACTTTGTCGACATATAAGTTATATGCCACAATTTAGGTTATTAATATATTCTACTCACATGAGAGGTCCCATTGAAATGAGAAGAAATACTAAACAAATACAAAAAGTCAGCTTTCTGTGAATGTAAAATTCCGCAGTAGTAAAAGGTTTAAAGTACACCTGCACTGGCCCTTTATCACAGACAGAGTCTTACCTCAGTCCTGACTCTACAAACACTTAGGAACAAGCATAACTTTAACTAATTGAGTGTAGTTCTGTTGAGCTCCCACACACACAGAACGAGGCACATACAGAATTGGGGCCTAGATAAACTTGTAGTCAAAAGTATTAATTGCGTATATTAGGTAGTCATGTGATAACTTCAGAATGTTTAATGAATGAGGAGCTAAAGGAGAACAAAATGCATCATAGTTAATTTTTCTAAGGCTGAGGGAGCAAGGGATCTGACAGAAAATTTCTTCTACAAAAAGTGATGGAACATAAATGAATTTTGGAATAAACCTACCTGGTTTTATCATGTTATAGTATATCAACTTTTATATTTGATGGTAGTGCATTCCTAATTGTTTGGTTTTAATGTGTTTTGCATACAATAATATGCAAATTAATGAATATTAAGCATATTTTTTTATTGTTTATTACTTTTTTTCTTTTTTGTGTCTTTTTCTCTTGTAGAGTAATACTAAAAAATTCAGAATTAAAGCCTTAATATTCTCAAGTTTTTCCTGATGGTTTTTGAGAGTGGCAGTTTGATACTTCTAGTTTCTGTGTATGGCCAGCTTCAGAAATGCCAAATTATTTCTTATGAAGTCTGCAGTGGCTAAAGAATGGTAGAGAGGTAAATAAGGATAAGGTGTGGTCAGTTTTACAGGGCAATTTGTGTAGCCTGTTAACGTAGGTTCTGTTGAAGAACACACATTTTAGTGCAGCCAAATGCAAGGTCATAAGGACAATATTCCCTATAGGAATAGGGAATTAGGGTCATATTTTTTAGGAGGGGAGATTGTATCCTCAAGAGCAGTAATTCTGAAAGGAGCTTTACAGTCTTGAAAGATAAGCAACAGGACATGTCTCTGTAATACTCTCTGAACTTTAAATTAAACATTTTAACCTTAAAATAAAGGAGGTGAGACATTGCCAAAAATACAGAAAAGAAGTTTTGTGATTAAAACTATTATACAGAGCTTTTCTGCTCCAGGTAAATGTTCTAATAAGTGAGATAGTCAAGTCAGCACTTGTTCTTTCTCATGGCTGCATGACTTCTGCATTCTTCTCTGCTCAACAGCACAACTTTCTGTACCCAGAATGGTCAAATAATCTAGTAGTGAGTTTTGAATCCTCAGATAAGCAAAGAATTCTCTTACCTGACTCTGTGTTTCATAATATCATAAATAATATGTTCAATAATATCATAAAGAGGTGGAAATCACATCCCTGCCCTTTTTCCTCTTATAGAAGAAAGAAAAATCACTGTGCCCTTTCTTGAAAGAATGGGAGCATCCACCCTTAGAAGAGGGCTCCGTGTTCTGGATTTGAAATGGATGGAAATATCTGCCTTCAGCCCCCAGAGGATCTAACTTCTAGAGAGGGGCAGCTGATTTCCTGTTGTCTAAATATGTGATTCTTCTTCCATAGGAATGTTTTCAGGAATGTTGTGCACTTCATGCACTTAATAGAGTGTTCAAATAATGTTCCAGGGGAGAAAGCAAAAGTGTCAAATCCTATATGTGTTTTCTCTACTTCTTGACTACCAGTCCTGTATTAAGATTAAAAAGAGCATTATGCTGGTTTTACACATGAGAGAGAGACAGAGTTGAGGTGAATATGTTATCTGTATGGTACACTTCCTGATACAACAGGATTTGCTAAACAAAAACATAAGAAATCCAGTAGTTGAGGCTTCAGTCTAGGCAAATTGAGAGTAGTTATAATATGTCAATGTATAGCAATGAAAGTAGCAGATTTTACAGTGATCTGTTATTTACAGCCTTCATATCAAGACTAGATTTCTTTCTTAGGTATAATCTGAGCTTCACCTAGTCAATTTTGAACTTGGTGCATGAATACTGATGAAATTTTGTTATCTGTATTATTTAGAAGGTCATGTTTGCTAATAATGATGCTTCTCTCTGCTTTTAAAATATGAATCCACAAATTGCTTTATGAAAGTTTTTAGTAATTGAATTCTTCTGATGTAGTCAAGGCCTTGATGTTTCCCTTTGGTTTTTGTGAGCTTCTGCTTTTGTCAGCAATTTGGGTAGCATATAAATATAATTCATAGCCTTTTTTAGAGTGTTTGCTTTTGATTCAGCAGCATTTTCTGTCTGTTGGACAGATACATTCAGAGAATATAAGGACTCAATGAGAATAAGGACTCTGCTCAGCAAAGTAAATAGTGGTCTCAGCCTACCAGTAACCCAGTCACTAATTTTTTTGCAGGACATCGTGGGACAGGCATTAAGGAAATTCTTGTGAGAATAAATCAACGGATCTGATGAGCATTTCTGAGATATGAGAGGCAGTATAATAGTAGGCATAAAAAGTGTTCAGAAAGGAATCCCCCATACTTAGGAATTCACTGATGGAGTTAGAAGTTACAAACATAGAAGTTTATCATTTTACTGTTCTAGAGATGAAAAAAACCCAAAAAGGCTGTGAGGGGTTTGAAAGCAGTGGAGCATCTTTTATTTGAATAATTTTTTTTTCTTTCTGTTACTTCAAAGAATGGGATAACTGTTCAAGGAAGCACTATGATTTTTGTGGTAGCACTTTGAATGACTGTGAACACAGTAAGGTGACGTCTGTCTAGGCTAAAGAAACTGATGCTGCAGCAAGCAGGATATGAAATTATATACCAGACTATTAGCTTTGTGGAGACATTAGAAAAAGAGTTTAATTTTAGAATGTTGTGAATGATGCCTGTGTTCTGAGACTGTGTTAGCCATAGTGAATGAAGAAAGAAAGTAGTGGGGAGATCATGAAGGTTGAACAGGCAAAAGCTCATTAGATTCTTGTCTGTCAGATTAGATTCTTTCTGAGCTACAAGTGGCAGGTTCACACCCCTAAGAGAAAGATCATCTGACATTTTTCTTGGTACAGAGCAGTGATTAATCATACCATGACTGATTACCATGGAGAGTGAACCTGTACATGGTCTTTGACTAGACATTACTAGACATTGAATAGAAGAAGAAGAGAAGAGTGAAGGGCAGAACCCCTTAAAATAAGCAGGAAGTTGAAGGAGTTAGATAGCAATAGAGCTAGAAGAATTGTAGAATCTATGGGAGGATGGGATTTGAAGATGAGAGTGATTTGATTTTTCAAGTAGTCAACAGGCTGAGGAAATGGAGGTGAGTTTAAAATTTATAAATTAGTAGAAATTCTGGGGAAGGAAGTTTTACTTTTAGAGATACATTCCCCAGAAATGGAGAGAACTAAAGTTTGTAACAGAAGCCGATACTAAAATTCTTTGCTGAATTCGTTTAATCCTTGGAAGCTAGAGAACCAAATTCTTTGGAGCACTGCCATCTAGTGGCACCTGCTACAATCATCTGTTCTCTTTTTAAACTGGTTATCTTGTGCGAGCCTTGAAGGTCAAAGGGATCGTTTACCTGACACTAATTTAATTCCATGTTCAAGTTGTTCACATTTCATAACTGAAAAATTCCCTGAAATTATATAATTTCACAAATGCAAATGATCTATGTGGGGGTATGCATGGTTTCTTTGCAGTAGATAGCAAAATTCAAACGATTTCCTTAATAGCTTAAACAGCAATAGATCTATTCTTTTTCCCTAATTCTGAGCTCTTCTGTGGAATAATCTTGTTTGACTATAACAAAGTCCAAAGACATCTACAGTTGTAGGATTTTATGGTAAGTCAGATCAAGAAAGCAATAATTATCCTGCTGTAAAGTCTTGTCTTCCCAATGAAAAATATCCACAGGCTTAAAAATACATATAACTTTTCATTCATACACTGAAAAAAAGTGCCTTGAAGATCAGGATGTATCAATTTATCAAGACATGAACTTCCCAAGGTCAGCTACAATTCTCTCCTGAGACTGACTGTATTAAGTTTAATTCATCAGATAGCAAAGATGCTTTGTTTTTGTGCTCCTATTTAATCTTAGCATGCCTGCATGCTCTGCAGGCATCAGTTATCTGAGAGTTAAAAATATTTTTTTAGCCATGAAAACCAGTATTAAGCTAAATATATTTTTAATAAGGCTGTACATGGATTATCAAACTCGTTTCTTGTAGATATCCTGCAAAAATTTCAACATGATTTATAGCTTCATGTTGTGTTTGTTAAGATTCGTTCATACAGGAATGCCTGCATCTCCTTGAGATTTCTCATTTTACACTTGTTTTATAACAGGTGGGGACAATATTAGATCAGTATAATTACTGCCAGGAATTTTTCCTCCATGTTGTTTCCCTATTCCAGAAATGAAAATTCTGATTGTTGTTTTACATTAACTCCCATTTGATTATTTAGGATAAACTCCTTGAATTGAAAACTATTTGTGACAAAAATGCCCTAAAAGAAGGCCAGCTCTCTTGGATTCTTGCCTCAAAAATTACTTTTAAACATCAAATTATAAGGAACATTTTGATTGCTTTATACCTTTTTTAATCTTGTACAGCTTTACTTGACATTCCTTTTGTGCGCACACACACCTTGAAGAGTCAGAATGACCTGTGGTGGGCTGACCCTGGCTGGATTCCAGGTGCCCACAAAAGCTGCTTGTTCCCTCTCCTTCTCAGCTGGGCAGGGGAGAGAAAATACAATGAAAGGCTCATGGGTTGAGATGAAGACAGGGAAAGATCACTCCATTTACCATCATGGGCAAACCAGAACTGAGTTGGGGATATAGAAGCTTAACTTATCACCAATCAAATCAGAATAGGAAAGTAAGAAAAAACCACAAATCTTTAAAATACCCTCTCCCCACCCCTCCCTCATTTTGGCTTCATTTTACTCTGGAATCATGTATTTCTTCCACCCCAGTGACAAAGAGGTTCATGTAGCATGGATTGAGGTCAGTTCATTACACATTGTCTCTGCTGCTTTCTCCTCAGGGGGAAGACTCCTCACACTCTTCCCTTACTCTAGCATGGGGTCCCTCCTGTGGGAGACAGTCCTCCACGACCTTCCCACAGACTACTTTGTGTACTGCTCCAGTGTGGGTCCCCTTTTGGGTCACAAGTCCTCTGAGCAAGCCTACTCCAGCATAGGCTCCTCTCTCCACAGGTCCACAGTTCCTGCCAGGAGCCTGGCACAGTGTGGGCTTTCCACCAGATCACAGTCTCCTTTGGGCCTCCCCACCAGTGTGTGGGGCTCCTGCTCCAGCTCTCTGCTACTCCTTAATCCTCCATGGGCTGCAGGGACACATCCTGTCTCACCATGGTCTGCACCAGAGGCTGAAGGAAACCTCAGCACCAGCCCCTGGAGCACCTCCTGCCCCTCCATATTCACTGAACTTAGTGTGTGCAATTTCTGTGACTGTTTTTGTCACATATTCTCACTCTTCTCTTCTCTGCCTTCAGTTGTTTCTGCTCAATTCTTTCCTCCATCTTCTTAGATATGTTATCCCAGAAGTTACCCTACCTTTGCTGATGGAGTTGGCCTTGGCCGGTGGTGGGTCTGTCTTGGAGCAGGCTGGTATTTGTTCCATCAGACACGCAGAAAGCATCTGGCAGCTTATCACAGAAGCCACAGCGTAGCTGCTCTTCTAACAAAACCTTGCCACTAAAACCCAATAGAACACCAAGTGTTTAGCTATAAAGAAAAACTAGGAAGAGCAAATGCTTGTCCGAAGTTAGGATTTTAGTTCTTGTTTCTCTTTTCCTTAAGAAATGGGTAAAAACTTCCATTTGAAGAAAGTAACCTTCCAGAAAGGCTTAACAAACTAGACCTGCATTGTTTTTCTGTGTAAGAATTACAACTTATGGGTTAGTACTACATTTTAAGAAGTCATTTTTAATGCCCAAATACTCTTCAGAATGCATTTTGTTTGTTAAATCAAATGGCTGGTTCTCAGTTACGTTGAGACACTCTCCCCTCTGCCACTTAACATTCTGATCATTTATATAGTTCTTTAAATGGAAATACGTTGCAATTAGCACAGATGAGAATATATAAATTCTCTAAAATATACCTCTGATGGTGGAATTGCAGCAAATAGAAGTATGACTCTTTAGTTCCATGAATGCACAAAAAACGTCATTACTAATTTACTGTTTGCAGAAAAACTACCCCAAACCTGACTAACACCAGTAGATGTCAGTGTTGGCATATTCCAATATGTTGAGGGAAGTCAAGAGTTCCAATTAACATGCATTTTAATTTTCGTACATGTACGGATAGTTGAATGTAAGAAGCTGATAGTTTTTTCTTGTTATGATAAATTATTGATATTTTAGTTTTTATAAAGTAGTGCTTGCTCTAAATCAAGGACCTTTTAGTTTCCCATGCTCTGTCAGAGTACAATTATTTTTTTTTCAAAATTATTCAATGCTTCATTTATTTTAAGATTATTTTTAATAATTAGTAACAAATGTTTCCCCCTGTAGATTTCAAGCAGTGGCCATGAAATTGCATTTTCATTTCTTTAACAAAGATGTTTTATGCCTAGTATTAAAGTGCAAGTTAGTGAACTGGAAATCACAAAAAGATTGAGAAGCAATACATTTATTATATCAAATAATACTTGCTTAATAATCAATAACAATTAAATCCCAGAGGATAACAGATATTCTTTCATTTTTGATTTCATCAGGCAATTCAGGGATGAGGGCATAAAGTACAAGGGTGCATAATTACATTCAGAAGTTGACTATATTTCCATATAATATATGTGTGCTTCTAAACATTATACAGAGTCTTTCTACCTTTTCTTCTGGTTTCTGAATATGCCTCAATTCCATATTTTGTAAATGTCACCACCAGTGGCATATGTTTTTTATTTTAAAACGTAACTTTTCTGCAAAGACTGGGGTTATTTAATTCAAATTTCTTGGGACAATTTTTAGGGAAGACTGATTTTAGCCCTTTATAAGCTTCTAATAACTTTGGATTAATTTTTCAGATCCCCTTGTTTTGACACATATCCTGAGATATGCAGATCTTTTTTCCTATTAAATAATAAATTTTTTTCCAACAGCATAGTCCCCATGTCAGTCTTTTTTTTTTTTTCCTTTTACTACTTTATATAAAATAAAACCCAGTCCATTAAAACTGAGGGAATGTGATATATAAATCTTATTTCAAATGAACATCTAAATAAATTAAGTTTCCTTTTTTTAACAGACAAGTTTGATTAAAAGATCAGTCTCGGCTCTGGAGATGAATACTTTCAAAGATGAAACCATGTTAAATATGTCAGCTAATTTCAAAACCAGCATGAAAGAATTGAAGGTTATGAAAAAATGGATAGCTGATCCAGAGGTTGAGGCAGAGATCAGGAAAAGCTCCCCTACCAAGCATCTGCTGAATCAAGCATTCACTGTGGTCATCCTCAGACAACACAGGCAGATGTGCCAGTAGAAAAAACACCTACTTTGACTGGACAAGAGGATGTTGAGAATGACATTGTTCAAGTGAAATTACCTCAAAACCTCAAAAGACTGGGATTAAATACACTGTTTTCTGAAGAAGAAAGAAAACAAAGAAATCTAAGAAAAGAATAAACCCTAGAAAATTAGAAGCTGTGGTTAAGAGATTAAGTCAAGCCTCAAAGATGCTTAAAAGATGTTTTTAAATTAATGTGTATTTCCTTTTTAAAAAATAGATTTTATTTTCTAACTTTATTACCTAATTACAGGTAATTTTAAATGTATAATTTTGAAATTTCTCTGAAATTAAGCAATAAAAGTTTATTTTTTAGAAATCATATATTTTTTAGTGCAGAGTGAAAATATATACTGCTCAGTTATCTTTAGGACATTTAGCATGTACTGCAATTTAAATGGAAATAGCATTGCTTCATGACAGGATGCAAGAAGATTATCTAAGTATAAATGCATTGATAAAAGGGTCCAACGTTTTCCTCTGAAAAATGACGGGGAAAGTAATGCTCTTGCTAGTCTCTTGGTATTTAAATACTTATGTCCTAAGTGTGCAAAAAAATAAGTATGTTTGGTACTTATTATGATGCTCAGGCCTTGTTGTTCGGGCCAGTTTTCCATTCAGTTTCTCATTTTTCCTGCTTTTTGGCACTTTCAGCAGATTTATGAACATCAAAGATACTTAAATGGTAAGTGTACTGTTATGGTGAGTTGTGGCTGAGAGAGGAGACCTTTTTCCAAGGTCTTGTTTTAGACAGGAGTACTGTATGTTCTTTGTGTCTAAAGCTTTCTTATAAGCTTTGCTAAACCAAGGGGATTTCATCTTTATACTATTTTTCATGTAATTCCTTCATGGCCCTGCTCTATTTTCTATTTAACTTTTCTGGTTTTTTTCCTAGTGGGATCCATTTGTATAAAATATTAGGTATATAATATTCTAAATATATGTATGTGTAAAATATTTTCTCTCTATTTCCTTCTGGTATCTTTGTATTAGAAGAGTTAGTATTTTTTGTGTCAAAACATTTTTTGTTTTGTCTGTTTCTGTCATCATTTTTTCTGTTAAAGACTTTTGTTTCTTTCACATTGACACCTCAAAGCAGATATTGATATTCAATATATCTCAAGGTTCTCATGTTGGATTTTTCCAGATAACCCTTTTGGAAATATCTTTGTAAATTCATGAGCTTTTTTCCCACCTCTGGGTGGTGCTGCTTCTGTTTCTATTTCTATTCTCACGGCCTCTTCCTACTAATACTGGGATTTGTCTTTGATACATTCATCTGTCTAGGATTTATCATCATTTAACCAAACTGGTAATTGTTCACTCTGAAATATGATCCTGACTTATGTTTAGCATTGTCCTTGTAAACCTAAGTCAAAGCCTTTGGAGGAAATAAACTGGAAACTGTGAGTAAGCGCTGAATGTTCGTGGGATGCGAATCATGAACCAAAAAATTCTGCTTACTTGCAGCTGCTGTAATGGTTTTTGATAAATGGCCGAAAATTTAAAATATTGTCATTAACAAGAAAAATAACAACAGATTTTTGAATGTTTGTTGATTGGCAGATTACAGTTTGGTATTGGTAATATGTCTGAGAACCTTTAGTTAATTTTAATATATCTTTCATTATGTCTGTGTCTCTAGGAAGGCCTCCTATTCATGATAAATTCAATACCAAGGTGTTTTTAGCAATCAAACATTATCAGAGCCCCAGCATCCCTTGTTTGTTAGTTTTTGAAAAAAAAAAGGAGAAGGGAGGGGATGGAATTCCAAAATAAACTTCTGCTTGCATGTGGATCAGCAGAATATGGAACAGTTGCCTTGGTAAAACTTTTCCTTCTGCTGGGACTACTTCTAGGGGGAAGGATACTGAGTTACTGAAAGGAGCTGCGATCATGGACTTTCAAGAAGCAAATGTAAAAGTAGAACTAGGGGATTCAGTGCAGCCTACTCTTCAAAATGCAACAGTTTGTAGAAAAAATTTAGAAAAAGAACTGAGAAGACTGGCTGAGAAAAGGAAGAGCACCCTTCAGCTTTTCACTTCTGCAGGAATGGAGCAATGCAAAGAAAGTTAGGAAAGTTAAGGTCAGCTATGGATGGCTTGGTGGCTTGGACGAAGTTTAATGCCAAGTTTTACTTCTATCTAACGGTATTTTTTAAAATTCAGTTTTTGAATTCTTTAACAGGTGAAGAACTAGATGTAGGAGAGCTGACAGCATGCAGAATTCTTCTACTTTTTGTCTTTGTATGACTGCATGATCCAAATTTCTTCCCCAAGGAATGAAGGTGCCCTTAATAAACTGTCTTTATTTACCCTAGTGGTCTCCAAGCACAATAATATTTCTATGGAGACCCTTGCTCAGGATAAAACACTTCTAAATGGAGTTTGAGATCGGATAAACAGAAAGGACAGCAAGTTTTTCATATCAAGTTTTGCTGCTGGCAAACTGGAAAAACGTATTTTCATTTTCTGCAAAAGCATAGCAAGCAAGTAAATTAAAAGCCGTGTATTTCCTGTTTATAATGACACTATTATTTGATGCTGCTATAAAAATAATGCTATTGTTTTTCTATATATGTTTATTTTTCAGCACTTTAAAATTTCCTTTCTAGTGCTACAAACCTGCCATTACTTCTGCCCAAACCCTGCACAATTAGCAATAAATAACCAAAACAGAATAAAAACATTGCTTTAAAAAAACAGAAATTAAAAGAATATTTTTAAAGTCTATAATTTGAATGTTGAAACTGTAAAGCTTTCAAAGGAATTCTTTAAGCAACGGTTTAGTTGTCTGTGTTTGCAAAACCTGGGCAGGGAAATCTTGTGTTGTATTTCCATATCGTATTTTCTGTAACATCTATATTACACTCAGCATGGGATAACCAGGTTGGGACCCCAAAGTACTTTGCACTGTAAGCAACATCATACAGTTAAAGGTTAAACATCTCAGCTCAAACCAGCATTTGGTGTTTGGAGGAGCAGTCCTCAGCAGCTGCTTTGGAGTTCATGACCCTTTTACTGGAGTGCTTGATAGCGCATGATTGAATCAGCTTTTTTATGTTGATATTGCTGTTTTCCACTTTTAAACAATGCAAATAGCATTTCTTATGCTAAAATGCAGCACTCCATTAATTGGAATATTTGGAAATGTGCAGAGAAATGAAACAGTGAAGTACAAAGTGAACTTGGCTTCATGTTTTGGTTTCTGGATTCCTTTCACCTAACAGTTTCAAGCCACAATAAATTCTAAGGAGGTTCACAGTGTGTCCTGCAGTGAGATCCAGCCTTCAGATTTTACTCTATTTTCCTAAGTATGCCTTTACCAAAATGTACATTGTCTTAGGAATAAATTTTCACTCATGACATCATTTATGTTAAGGCTTTTCTTAGGGAAAAAATTGTATTTTTCATGAGACATAGTACCTATTTTATCCACTTACAATATGTAATACATACCTTAAATTATTCTTAAATTTAAATTATCTTCTTAAATTATCTGACCAGAGAATTGACTATATTCAAACAAACTCAGTTATTATCTTGTGTCAATTTTATTCAATCCAAACTTTAGAAACAGAATGTCAAAGTTCTGAAAGACTAAAACGTCCACACCCTGGCAAAGCAGGTCATTGACCAATGGGCTGATACCAACTGTCAAAATTACTTTCCACTGCTATTGCATATTTAAGTGAAAAAACTATTGACTCGTCTCCTTAAGAGATATAAACAAAATTCCGATGCAATTTATGGATTCCAGGGATACACCAAATTTGAGAATTACTGATGCAGCAGGACAGTCTCAGATTTGCATGTCTCTATATGCATTTATATAGGGCTGGTAAGTTTCTGTTACGTGCATAATGAGCATGTGTGAAATATCAGTATTTGTGAAGGGAATTTGTGAAGCAGCACTCAGGTGGGACAAAAACATTTGAATTTTAAATGGACTGTTAAAATAATGTTAATATATAGAAGACAGACTATGCATTAAACAATAACAAAGCAATTGCACTTGCCAAGAGGTGTGTAATAGAAATAGGCTCATACTTCTAGTCCATGGTACTCATTGGGGAATGTTTGTATTACTTTAATGACTTTGGATTATTCCCAGATCTTAATTTGACTAAGCACAGAACCATGTGCTCAGATCCCACTGGAGTAAAGCAAATATAGAGTCAGTTGGACTTAAGCAAGTGCATATTGCTTTGCTCTAAAGAGGTGGATTTATATAGATGCTCAAAGTGACAAATGACCTTAAGGATTACATAGTTCTATGACTAATTTTCATTAGTTGCCTAGATGCTTCTAGTTTTAGCATTTTGCTGAACTAATATTTTCCATTAAAATTTTGAATTATGAATAAGAAGCATCTTTATTTTTTTAATTATAAGGATTATTTAGAAGTTTGACTTACAAAGTCTGAGAAAATTTTATATACATCATAAAAAAGTATATACTTCCCTACTAGAAAACATCTTTGTAATATGGTTCTTACAAAGATTTACATTCTTTCTATATTCTTTTCCGTATTGATGAAAATAGATGTAAAAAAGAAATAAAAGCGGATACTAAATATCAGATTACAATACTTGAATTTACATATCTGCTTGCTCTGTCCACAGCATGCAGGTGTCTGAGCAGCCATTATCACCAAGGGCCCTAATCAGTGCAGTTAGTAAACTCTAGGAAGATGCAATAACGGCTTTTCTATAACACTGTACTGTGTTTGTTTGGAAGGGTTTTGGTAGAGAAAGGGGCTACAGGGGTGGGTTCTGTGAGAAGCTGTGAGAAGCTTCCTCCACGTCTGACAGAGCCAAGGTCAGAGAGATCCAGGATGGACCAAGGCCAGCCAAGGTCAAACAAGGCTAAACATGCAGTAAGTGTATATTTTTGGGTGAAATTATTTGCTCTCCTCTCCTTGGATTATATTGATTAGGTCATCATCAACTGTAATGAAAAGGCAGACACCTACCGTATACATCTACAAATAGATACCCAAATTCAAATATCTTATGCGGGAACTGATCCCTACCCAGAAGGACTATGGAAGTAGAAGTGGCTATGGAAGGATTCTTCTCTGTGTGTCTTCTACCTAACAGCCCATCTCCTTCATCACAGGGAACCACAGCACCTTGCAGAACTTTCCTGTGACATTAGGTTCCTGTTCTGCTAAATTTGTCAGTGAGCTGCCCCTGTGTGTTCCTGCTTCCTACCTTGGCTATAAAGTGAAGGCACAACAGGGCACACAAAGGCACCATGCAGCTTCAAGCTGGGAACACACAGCTACATTAAACTGTCTTGTTTTTTGAAGCAGTGCTAGTTTCTAAGTGTTTGAGCTCAGGTGTCAAGTCAAACTGAACTTGGCCAAAGTGTATTTGTGCTTAGAGGTTAGCTGGCCAAGAATGATGTCAGTGGATAAAGAGCAACAGGTGACTCCAGTGGCTGAAGGTTAAGCTTATATTGTGAAGACACTAGTTCCTCTATAAATAAGTTATTATAAAAGTTGTTTTTTGCTATCATTTACCAGAAAAAAAAAATCACTTGAAGTACAAGCATAGCTGCAGAAAAGGTGTGTATTGCACTGGAACAGATTGCACATGGAGCTTATTGAGTCTCCATCCTTTGAACTCTGCTCATTCACTACCACACTGTATTTGAACAGGGCAGATTTCAATAATGGTTTGAAAGAATATGAATCAGCTAAGAAAGGCTTTTCAACAGTTAATGTTTATTTATTTACCTATTATTTACAGTATGTATTTACAGTATCTATTTGGTACTGTACCCACAATTATGATAAAAATTTACTTGGTTTTATTTCATGAATCAAAAAGTATGTGTATGTTTTCTACTTAAATTGATCAGATATTACGATGATGTAATTAAAAAGATTACTAAGTAAGCATGCTAATTAATATGTGTTTTTTCCAGTCTCATAATTGAAAGAGTATGTCAATTAGAAGGTAAAATGTTTCATATAATGTGTGCGATTATCATCTGAACAAATCCCTGTTCTAAATGAAATTGTGAAAATAAGGCATGAGAAAGCCTGACACCTCACAAGTGTGAAAATTTTTGTGAGATTTTGTGTATACAGGTTGAGATATATGGATGCCTAGAAAAAGATATTCAGGTAGCTTATATTGAATATAAACATGACATTTAATGAACATGGTCTTTGTGGAACAAGTTTTGAAACTGTATTTGCCTTTCATAAGTTTTCCTGTTGGGAATAGACATGATTCATAGAGCAGAGGAACTGAATGAAATTTTCATCTTCATTTTAGTAAAAATCAAACCTTTTGTTCAGGCTCATAATCACTAAGTTATATTCCTTCATTGCTGCTTCTGTCATTGCAAATAATATGAGACTCAGCAACTTTGGTTACAGAGGCAAATTTCTTTCAGTAACTGAATCTATGATAGTTTGTATTATTTTTATTGGAACAAAATTTCATTATGTGACTTTGACTTGACATCAGTTGATTGCACAGGTTGTGATCTTTTCTGAAAGGATTTTTTACATTTTTTCTTCACAGTATCTGTATGGGCCTGTGTTCTGGATTTGTGCTGAACACAGGTTGATAGCAGAGAGATGGTTTTGTTATTGATGAGCAGAGCCAAGGCCTTTCCTGCTTTGTGTACTGCCACGCTGGTGAGGGAGCTGGGGGTTCATGGGAGGCTGGGAGGAGACACAGCTGTGGCAGGTGATCCAAACTGACCAGAGGGATATTCCAGACCACACAACATAGTATAGAAACATAGACCCCAGTATAGAAAATGGGGGAAAAGAGGAATAAGAGGGAATGATTTGAGTGATGGCATTTGTCTTCCCAGATAACTGCTCTGTGTAATGGGTCCCAGCTCTTCTGGAGATGGCTGAACACCTACCTGCCTGCCATGGAAAGCAGTGAATTAATTCCTTGTTTTGTTTGTACTTGCATGCATGGCTTTTAGTTTCATTATGAAACTACGTATTTATCTCACCTCATGGGTTTTCTAAGTTTTACCCTTCCAATTCTCTCACCAGTCCTGCTGGTGGGGGTGGAGATTGAGGGGCTGTTTGAGGCATGACTTCTGGCTTGGGTTAAATGTCAACGTTGCAATAAATCTGCAATTGTAATGACAGTTTTTCTTGACATTTAAATAGAATATCTTACTATGGATGATCTGTTCTCTAGTAATTTGGAATACAAATTTCTAGTAATAGCTTTTAGAAATATAAATTTTGCTACATTGCTATAAAAAAAGATCTGTTACACTGCAACATACAACAGGGAGAAATCCTTTGTGACTATGAAAAAATTCCAGTATCAAGAGAGCTACTTCAGGTCTGATCAGACTGTTGCAGATATGTGTTTCTGTGAAGAGTTTCACTGTTTGTAGATTTTTCTTTTTTGCCTTTAATATTGACAGTTGTATTACTAACGCTAAGTTTGTGAAGACCAAGGTGACTGAGATTTATTTACGGATTTTTGACATGTTTTGTTTTTTTTGTTCTTTATTTAACATAGCTACTTTTCTAGAATCATCCCAAGTGGACCAAGTATAATGTACAAAGTATAAATATATGTGTGTTTGTATTTCTATGTATGGTTATCAAGTTGATAAAATTGAGGAATGATTTATGTAGTTTTCTCCATGCACACAAAGTTGAAGTTTGCTTGCAGATTGTGTTGGTGGTATTTTTGCTCCCATTCTCCTGTTCCACATGCCTCTTTCAGTGCTCTTTTTTATTATTGAAGAATTGTTTATTGATGAAGTTGTTAAATTATGCATGATTCTATGGCCTTTTTCTTTCTTTGACCTCCTTATGAATTACCTGCTGATGGGTTGTGAGATAGTGGTACCCTCATCATGTATAGTGCATCGTCAAACTTAAATCAGAATGAAGAGTGGTCTAACCTTTCCCTTGGATCCTTTTCTTGTAACATTCACTGTAGATTTTCTTCAGCTTAATCTCTTTTGAATGCCATACAGAAATAGATACTTAAAAGGCTTTTATCTTCACATTTAAAAACTGAAGCCAGATGCAATAAGTTACAGTGCACTATCAAAAAAGTGGTAACTTAAATAAATGGACTATAGTAATCTCTCATTTGCTTGTCATCTTTTAACGATAGGTATGTAAATCAATTTTTTTTAATCCTTGTAACCTGAATATTTATTATTTCTATGGAGTTAAATTTTTTAGAGATTTCATCTTCCACATAATGGTTAGGAAATGTCTGGTGTCTTTCCAATCTCAGCCTTTAGTATTGCTCTCATTTGTAATTCAGGGACTATTTTAGGTTTTTAGAAGAAAATGGGAAGTGGATGGAGGACAATAGAGCATGAAAATTTCAAGTTACATGATTAAAGCTAACTGCATTCTTTGAAAAAGATTATCACTTCCTTTTTTCTTTTTTTTCTTCAAAATTTTCTTCTAAATTTCTTATCTGACCTAAAAGAAATCTTATATTTTATAAACATTTGTGAAAGTGGTCTGAGATATTTTGTCATTAGTGGCTCTAAATAATTCCACTAGTAAATGGCAATTACATTTTGCACTTGAATTTTTCCATTAGTAGGGACTACTGAAGGTTTGTCAAGTTCTGAATTTTGCCCAGCTCATGATGGATCAGGTGTTAAACTGAGGTTACTTCACTGCTAGCAATAGATTCAGTAAAATTTGATACTGGGGATTATCAAAGTGATTTTACTTTTCAAATGCACTTTAAGGGTAGGTAGCTCTTGTCCCTTGCTATGTGGTGGTATTAATTCTTTATGGATTTAAAATATGATAGTCTGAGGTCTATTTTCTATGCATTTATTTCCTTTCATTTTTCTTTTTCTAGAAAATCCTTTTGATAGACTCTAGTAAAGTATGTTCAATTACTAAGGAATCTTGGTTGCATGCAGGTTTTTCCTCCCTCATTAAAATATTAAAACAACCCAGACACATTGGTTGACTAATAGTTAATTCAGTAGAGGATGTGTTGTCAAAATAAAAAAAGGAATCAAGGAAGATATTTTCATTTGAATTATTTCCCTTTAAGGGAATAGGAAGTTATGAATAACCTTTCACCGAAAAGCAAGTCACACATGTGCATCTATTAACTGACTGTTAAAGTAATTTCCTTCTACAGTTTAGACTTTCTGGATGTGATGCCACACCAAAAAGATGACGAAGCACATCTTTTAAGACCATCAAAAAACAAAGTGAGGTGGTACTTTTTGAAACTAAGTGGGAAACTATTTCATGTTTAGGAAAATTATTTTGGGTTTTCCAAATGTTTTGCAGCAGCCCTTCACCTACAGGTATTGATCAGGCCTTAGGATTTATAAAATTTTTATATAAATCTAATTTACTTGCCTCTCAAGTCAGAAAACATTTGCGTAATATTAATATATCTAGTTTAATTTGTAGCCTAAGAAAGAATGTGACAAGCTGTGGTAGTGAGATGGATAGTCTGTGAGAGAAAAGTAAAGGACTCAGCAGTATATCATAAGTTATAAATAATGAATGTAATTGATTTTCCCATGTCTTCAAGATATGCTTCTTTGTAAAATAAGTACACAAAACTGTTTTTAAAAAAATTCTGCTTGAAAAATCTTCCCTTTGGAGTCAGCATCAGTAACATAGCTGACTGTAGCTTACTGAAGAATATAATAAAGAAAATTGACATTGAAGTGACAAATTGAAAATGTTATGACAGTAAATAGAAAAAAAGTAAATGAAAACATTGTGCTCTCTGCTGAACTCTAGTGTCAGCCATTTTTCTGAGTTTTGGATGGTTTGGGTGTTTGGGTGTATGCTATAATGACAGCTGGGTTAAAAGTAAAATATTATTGAATGAAAGAAGCTTAAAAAGAATTTAAATATTTCAGGTTGATGCTGCTTCTCTAAAAACCCATTTAGAGCACAGTAGACTTGTTTGGTGGAGCTCCTTTGGTTGAATTTTCTCAGATTTCATAACTGAATGTTTCTCTGGTAAAGCTTGATTAGAAATTCTTCTGAAATCTGTTTTAGGTAACTAATATTGCCCTTACTGACTGGCTTACTCACTGTGAGATAAATAATAATTTCTTGCTTGCATAAATGAAACTCAGAATGTACTCTTCTATGACTTCACCAATGTCCTTATTTTATGGAACTATGTCAGCAAATTTTAGTATTAACTACAGCTGTAGGAAGTGATGTCCTGCATAAACTTCATATTCTGGATAACCTTTGTAACCATCAGAACAGGTTTAAACTGTATGATTCAGATACTGTTTACCATTGCTTGAAACCCCACTTTTTATGTGTTGGGCATTTTAAGCTTTTTGATAAGCTCTGTCTATCTATTTTAATTCTGATGACTCTCACCAACTTAGTGTCCACACAGTTACCTACTGTTAATTTTGTGATTTAATAAGAAATTCATACACAAGTTTAAAATAACCTATTGTCTAGGAAAATTGATAATTATTTAACTTCAGGCTTTCCAAATAGTACTTTAATTCTAATTAGAGTTATTCAGAAGCTATGAAGTAAAGAAAGAAAACCTGCATAATTAAAGACTAGCTCTTTAGTACCTAAACAGTGTATCAAGCAGAGTAAATGCTTTAAGGTAGTCTCAACAGGGAACTAATCAGTACAAGAATGATTAGCCTTGTTTTCTAGTAACAGAATTATCTAATATTCCATTCTTTTCCCCTAGATGTTTTCATGAGCTTGCAGGGACAAAATATATTTTATTTTCCAGCAATATTAAAAACTTGCTGACTTGCCTATTCTCATTAAACATTACAGTGCTATACTTAACAGTAATAACAATACACTTTTAGTGTATTTATTTCTGTGTCAAGGGATGCTGATATGGTCTGTCAGACTTTACAGTGTGAATGTGAAACTTCTTCCACATATATTTAAAAAGAGTGGTAAATAGGACATAAATATAAGAAAAGGGCAGGAGAGAGAGGTTTGCTATTGTGAGGATATAAACCAAGCAATGTGGGTGTGACTGTGCTGTATGTATGCTGGCTACTTTCTTTCAGTGGTTGCTCTCCATCTCAGGCTGCAGTTCCTGCTCTCATGGCTTTGTAGAAGTCTGTGTAAAAGGGCAGGGTCAGTTCAAAGGAGAACAACATCCCTGTTTCTGATCAGGAGTTTACATCCTTTGCAGGAGCTGTAGGGAACTTCAGGGACTATCTTCTGAAGACCTACAAGGACTGCAACTTTTGGTGTGGCTGCTGTGCTAAGATAGGTCTGGAGGTGTTTGCAACAAGTTATAGACAAGTCTGTGGTCTGCAGCACTGCAGAGAATCCAGGTGACACTGTGCCACTTGCTTGACACTTGGTGTTGGTGGTTTTTAACACCTAAATTATACCTTGTCATCTTTGACAAACAGCAAGTGCTGTTCTTCCTGTCTTTGCTGCTATTTTCTAGAATGTGGGAGTGTATCTACAGTGGTAGAAAATACTACCCACGCAGTTTCATTCTAAAGGAGCTGCAGTTAGGCATTATTTGGGCACTTGATATCCTAAACCCTTTGTATTTCTCTTAACATTGTAACATTTCACAGTGTGTTATGGGAGCTCTACCCTTTGTCATGTGCAGAAGGGTTCCTAACCCACCAACTTGGTAAACTAAAACATTTCTGGCATGGCATGGTCAATGTGGCAGCTCACAGATTCTCCCCTAGATAGAAAGGAGGCATAGAGCCAGCACATCAGCCAGCTGCTGCTGAACTTATGACTCGTATTTTGAGAAAGGCAAATGAATGAAACTGAAAGAACAGCAGTAGCTTGTTGTCTTGAACAGGTGATGAATGCCTCTGGTGAGACAGTACAGGCTGCACGCAGAAATGCTGGGTTATGACAGCTGCTGCAGATGTCAGTGTGTGTACTGACTGTCTGAAGTAAGATGGAAACACTGAACCGTGGAGCTGTGCAGACCAGCAGAATGACAATCTAATGTGAAGAACATGACTGATATATGTGCTAAGATACAGGTCAGTGTGAAAAATGAGGCCTGTACTGACGTAGGTAAGTATCTTTTCCTGAAACTTAGTTATAATAGATAAACACACTACGTATTGCTCTTTCTTATGTTTTTTTGCTCTACTTCAATGTCTCTGGTATTCATTATTCTATAGAAAAGTGTAAAATAACATACTTTTGCTGCATTCAAAAGTATTGAGAAGGTCTGAAATACTGCAGAAATGAAAGCTGGACTTAGAGTCGGCTATTTTAGAAACTCCAGCAGTATTTGCTGTCAGTTGCCAGAATTTGACATGATATGTAAAGAAGCCAGCTCAGTCCAGCCAGGGGCCTCATGGCAACTGCATCTTCCTAGCTCTGGCTATTGGTTCCTCCTCTAAGGTTTGGAAAATAACAACAGATGGATTACTTGTTTAGAACAAACAAGGCAGTCAGAAGCAGAGCATAGCCAACTGTGCTGATGTCCCAATCTTTGCCTAATGATCCATTAGTCCAGCTACTGACATGACTCTGTGTTGTCAAGTAGGAATGACAAAACACATTCCAACATAAATGGTGAAGTTTTCCTACCTTATGTTCTGGGAAACATTTGTCATGATTTCCCCCAGCAATTTTTTAAAAATAAAATATAATTAAGAAAATGAAAATGTTGAGTGCAAAATGAGAATTTTCTGCATGTCCTCTTAGAATGAAACAAGATAATTCAAAATCTGACAGCAAAATTAGATTTGAATTAATTTCTCAAGGGTGTCAGAAAAAGATTACATGGCTAATTTCCTTTTTCAAAAGCAACATGTAGAATTATTTTAAATTTAAAATATTCCGTACATTATCAATATATTTCGTTCTCTCTATAAATCTGAAAATCTGGGATGTAGCTGTTGTTAGTTTAACTTCCATTTAAGGACAGTATGATTAGGGTAAATTGGAAACTTTTGTGCAGCAGGTTTTTTATAAAGAAGTTTTTTTCAAACTCTGACAGTGTAAGCATGCCCATTTCAGTGAATTCTTGTTAAGAAAAAAGACTAGCAAAAAGCAACAATTTATTTGCCTTACATTTTAATATTTACAGAACAGGATACCTTGACTCTGCTTTAAAACATCTTTTTTCTGTTTTAAGAAATTTTGTCAACTTTACACAAAACCCTAAAATGAGTTTAAACGAGGTAATACCATGTTAATTAATTTAAAATAAAATCCCAGTCCATTAGAAAAAAAAATTCATTTGGAATATTCTCAAGGGTGTTTAATTTTTCTGCTTATTCTCTGAACTGGAAAAAGCTTTCAGATTAATTTTATTCTCTGCAAAAATAAATTTTAAAAATCATATTTTTCAATCCATGTGAGACTTTTTCCTTTTGAGAAATTTACTCAAACTTGTGAGTTTTCTTGGGGCACATTGCCAGAAAGTGATGAATGCATTAGTTTCCTGGCTCAGAATTCAAAATGTGGGGTCTTTTTTATGTTCTCAGAAACAGAACTACAAAATTAGTAAATTTTAGAAGTTTGTAATTTTACTATTTCTCTTTTCCTGTGAGTGCTTTGTTTTACTGGGGAAGAACTTAGGTGAAATTAAAGCAAAATGCTGCCTGAAGTTTAAGGAAGTTCCTTTTTCCCTTCTCATCCTCACGCTTCAGTTCTCCCAGCATGTGATCCAGATGGTTCTCTTCAGATTCAAGCATGAGCTCAAATTCCAAGTTAACCAGGCAAATCAGCTATAACCAGCAGGGAAAAA
The DNA here is from genome assembly GCA_018697195.1 of Certhia americana. Lineage (NCBI taxonomy): Eukaryota > Metazoa > Chordata > Aves > Passeriformes > Certhiidae > Certhia > Certhia americana. The sequence goes on from CM031861.1 coordinate 39,071,127, forward strand.
ATTCATAATTGAGTTTATATGGGAAAAAAAAGATGCAATGTCAAGAACAAACAGAGCAGTAATAACTTATATTACATAGGGGAAATATCTATAGGAGTAGGAAAACATATTAACTGAGTTGCCATAAACACATTGGAGCTTTATGTTGATGGAAATATTTTTATTTATGAAAATAAACAAATAAAAGTCCTTCAGAGTGTAGCATGGTTATTTTCCCCTGCAACTGATTTTTTAATGCATTTTTTCAGCTGCAGTTGGTATTAAAATTTTATTAAATTCTATGCAATGAGCAAATTTAAGCTTTTATGTAGCTCTCATTTCTTGAATGCAAGGTACTTTCATTGAAATTAGTGAAAGTATAAGATCAATATATTCTTGAATGATGACTGCAAAAAGGTAAATTGCACTGAAGGTTGGTGTTTTCATCCCAGTTTTTAATGCCATAATTTAGTTTGATTTCAAATGAGAAGACAGTGCATTCAGCTGTGGAAATGACTGAGGGAAGGATTACTGCTTTATTCTTCCACTACCCATGGCTGTTGAAAAATTAGGTGTTTCTGCTGTAGTGAAAGGCATGGAATGGCAAACCAAATGGAAGTAGGATGTCAGATGTGTAAAAATGGCCATACTGCCATGAGTAGTTTGATAAACTGACGCAGAAAAAGGGCATGAATATAAAAGTTCTCTTGAAACCAGGTGTGGATTTACTCAGGAGAGTTACCAACACAGACACTAATGGTAGCTCAGGCCCACCTTTGAGCTCAGCAAAAAATCCTCCTATGAAAGTGATGTCCCAACAGCTTGGTTCAGATCCAGTGTAAAGCAGGTGCACTGAATGTAGGCTGGCTCCTGTATAGCACACCTTTTTATCCACTCATCAGTGCTCTGAAAAGGAAGTGCAAAAGTAGATGAAGCAATGAACACAAGCTGAATCATTGTGCTGTTTGTGACTGCAACTGCTTAAGCAAACTCTTGAACACAGAGTTGCATGGGAGCAAGTGGAAGAAACAGACTTCAGGGAGGCTTTGGAAATCACCTCCTTAGAGATGGCAGGGCTGATTTAGGCAGCCGACCTCAGTCACCCCACACAGAGCCTCCTACTCTGTGCCTCCCAGCACTTTTGATGGAAAGAAAGGTGTGTAGAAGTCTGAATGGAGTCCCCCTGTTTCTGTCTCATGCAAAGGCATCTGTATTTGCAAAACAGTGTGCCTAAATTAAGTGCCACTCCCCTGAACTGCTTCACTTCCAGGGCAGTGTGCCTAAATTAAGTGCCACTCCCCTGAACTGCTTCACTTCCAGGGCAGTGTGCTGCTAGACAAAAATGATGCCAGCCCTCCTCAGCCTGTCAGGTGCTTGGAAGATTTCACAGCTTTGCTCAAGAAGTAGATGGTGAGAGCACTCCCTCCACTACTTCAGGTAAACACAGTCGTTTCCTCTGAGTCATTCTGACCTGCACAGCTTTAGGAGGCACATCATTACCCCTGTTCAAACAGAGGCGAGGAGATACATTAGTAAGGGCAGGAATGGTTTAATCCAGCTTGGCTGGGTCTGGGTGAGGATGTCTGGCCATGCTAGGGAATCAGAAGCAGTAAGAAAAAAGAGAGCTTGAACTAATGAGTTGATGCAGTTAAGGTAGTTTGGCTGTTCTGACAGAAAGCCCTCCTTGCTCATTCAGCTCATTTAATCTTTTTATTGTTCTGGGGAATTTGAAACACAAGATTCAACAGAAATGATATTAAGTCTTTTAATCAAATAACAGTTTTGTGGATGATACTGTGTAAATGAGAGGTCACATTTTAACCTTTACTTTGCAATAAAACATGACATTAGCATTTTTATGTGCAGGTCTATGTATATTATGCATTTTGTATAATGATTGCCTAGGGTGAGTTTTTCACAACCATTTAGGAGGCAATTATTCTGATGAATGAGTAGCTCTTGCCCTTGATAGTTGCTAAAGTGTGTCAGTTTTCTTTTAGATGTTACAGACTTTGTGAGAGGCAGAATCGATGTTTTGGTGATGAACAGGGATTTTTCTTCTAGCAAACTGAGTGCAGTCACTGGATACTGGAGTTGATATCAGAATTATTTTTCTCTGACATTCTTTCTAACCTTTGTTGTTCACTTAATTATAGGTACATGACATTACTGTTTCTGGGTAGTCCAAAAATTCATGACTACTGGTGTGAAGATTCATGCCAAAAGTACCTCTGCAGCAATTTTTATAAATGTTTTATTTTCCCTAGTGTTAGTTTTTTCAAGTAAATATGAATGACTTATAAAAATCTCAGACCAGAAACAATACCAGATAATAAGCTTATTTTAGATTACTTTAAAAAAAACCTCATCAAATCACACAACAGCAGTTATCATTCAGATGTTTAACATAATCACATAAATCAAATCAGCATCAAGTATCCTTTTTGAAGTTGTCAAAATATTTTCAGACAATCATTTCAGAAGGGGTTTCAATGTTAAATGTTTACATGCTTTAAAAAAAGAGAAAATGCTTTCAGAATTTCCATATCCAGTTATAAGTCCTGCTTATTTGCATGTACCAATTACCATTTATTCTGTGAATGGTTTTCCCAAGAAATTGAGAAAGATATTTTTGAGAAAGATAATTACTTTTTCAAATACAAAAAACTAGCTCCCTTTTTTTCCTGATAGCTTCTCTAACATAAGGGGGTGATTTTCAGTGTAGTGACAGACCTCTAGACTGTAAGTTTCTTGAAAGTGTTAATATGTCTGGATGATTAAAAAGACCACGCATCCAAAACCTTAGCACAGGTCATAACTAATGAATTTATCAAAGCATTTACTTATTTTTGCTCTTCCTTTCACAGGATTTTCAGGTATTTTGGACTCCCTATGCTCATGCCATGAGACATAGCAAAAATACCATCTGTATCTCATTATTAGTTTTCATTAAGCTTGTTGAATTACCTGTCTTCTTAAATATTAATGAGGATTTGGAGAAATCAGCTAGCACAATAATTAGATGGAAATTGGAGGCCTTATCAATTAATACCTCTGCTATATACAGTTTGAGGCTGTTAATTTAGAGTAGTCTGTGTCTCATATGCAGTCTTTCAATGAGAGGGCCATTGCCTTTGTAGAGAACAAAAAGAAGGTTAGGAAGGTGCAGTTATACACACAAGTCAATAAAAATGGTGTTCATGTAGCGTACAAAATGAAATTTTGTCTTTGAAGGTTAAATGTAGCATTCTTCTAAATCTTCCAAGTTTTAAGATATTACAACTAGGCACAATGTAAGATGCTTTCTTTGAACTGTTGTTTCCTGCCTTTAAAATGTCACTACAGTGATACAGCATATTTTGTAGCTAGGGCAATCTATAGCTGATCATTTGTTGAATGATATTACACTTCTGATACAAAGTTTGCATATATCAAGCAGAACGATTTATCAAAAATCAAATTTTGAGAATTTTTTGGTATGCTCTTTTTTTTCAGTTAAATAAAGCATTGATGTTAATCACATTCAAATGCTATGTTCAGGTTAAAGATTGGCAGTGACCTGGAGAATCCCTCTACCTGGAATAAAAAGAGCAAACAAAGGAGATAAAGCTTGTCTTTAAACCATGCCTTGTTCTTAACTGAATCCAGATGTTTTTTCAGCTTTGGATCTCAGAGTCATGCTCTTCTCCTCTGTAAACAGACTTATCAAGCCTTGTGAAGTCTGTGTGAAATACAAAAGACCTTCTTCTCCCTTCTACTACTTCTCACGTGGTTTCACTGCTGGTCCAGAGTTTCTCTGTGCAGAGGTCCCAGTGCCAGGTACAGTTGTCCGGCAGCTGGCTCCTTGCACTCCATCTCTGGAGAGCCCCCCACAGAAGGCTCCTGCTGCTGCCAAAGCAATCTACCCTCTGGTAATCACAGGAATAATAACAGGATAGATATTTCAAACAGGCTGCAAAAGGTGTGTTACCACAGCTGTATAATTGCATATGAAAATTTGTGAAATAAGTTTTCCTGAGAGTGTAAACTTTTGGGACACAGATTTCTCCTTTCTGCATACTTAAAGAAAATCATATAAAGAGCCCATTAAAAATACTTCCTGGGTTTAGATGCTGCTATGATGCAAATAAAATAATATCTGTTAGCAATAAAAGACTTGATGAAAAATCTGTTCATCGCACATGTTGTAGGAACATTTACTCTTTTATTTCTATATGGATTTGCTCACTAGATGTCCTCGCAGGATCAGAACTCATGGAGTATTTTTTACAATAAGGCTTGGAAATTGTTGTGTTTGAACAATCCTGAATGATTATGAGCTATAAAGGAAAAGTAACAATATATATATTATTAGCAATATATAGTATATTGCTCTCTGAATCAATGAAGAAATTAGGATATACAGATGAAGATGGCCGACTTTATACTAATTTTTACACTTCAGTTTTAAAGCTGTGACAGTTTTTGCTAGCTTTGTACAGAATCCATACAGGATACTGAGAAAATATAAACAATGGTTTAATATATAAGTAAAAGTCAATGAAATCATATTCTGATAGGAAAATGAATAGAGGGGAAATAAACAGTGCATAAAAAAAGAAGATAATCAAGAACTTGATAGCCTTACCATTGTAGGAACAAACTTCAGATAATCATGTAGAATATAAGAATGATGATAGTCTCAAATTAAACTTGTTAGTTTTCTAGGAAAAAGTGTTATAATCCTCAGAGTTAAGTGCAACAGATACAGATTTACCAAATATTGAATGAATATTATTTGTGTCTTATGATTATTGGTTATTGGCCATCAATTTAGCTAAAACTACTCCCACTATAAGACAGACTGTCTTTTACTTGATTTTATGGCATTAGTTATGCTTCTTGTGAGGACAAAATCTGTCTTTTCTAAGCTACCTTGTTAACATAGAGTTTTTCAATTGTAACATCAAAACTGACCATGACATTGAATAATTTAACTTCCTCTGAAACATGGTCCATGTTTGACAAAATGAATGTTTGATAAGATAAATTTAAGACAGTCACAACTGCACTTTCGGAGCTGATGCTTTTGCAGAACATGGAATGTACCTCAGATTTTTGAGGTAGATTTTTGTCTCCAGAATATTGCAGACAGCTAAAGAATAATTTGATCCTCTGCACAGATTTGTGCAAAGGTCCTTTTTTTCTTCACAGGACCTAGGAAAGGGGTTGATAGGTAGCTGCTATTCTGTCTCATTATTATAAAAATTAACGTAGTTTTTCCATTTTATGAGCGTTTCTAAAACAGGGCCCTTAATGGTGTTCCAAATGACCACTTTGTATTTGGGACCATCTATTCATAATACAGCAAGAAGTAATGCAGTAAGTAGAATTGTAGTAGTAGAATTGTAGTAGTAGAATTGCCTTTACTCATTTTCCTAATTATTTAAACTGATCAAAGAGTTTTTCTAGTAACTTCTGGTTATTCCCTAGAAGTGTCATTAGCAAAACATAACATGCAAACATCTTTCAGTGGAACAGACGTTTGACATATTGGAGTAGCAAAGCATTTTGTCCTTCTATAGATGTAACTGGACCAAATACGATTTTCTCTGTGTAAAAAAAAGGCAGAAATTGATGAAAAACTCAAATAAACAAATATCTTTAAAGTCAGTAAAAGAATGCAACTCCGAGTACTGAAAAACTAGTAGTTTTTCAGTAAACTCCTTTACTAGGAGATAAGCTGTCTGATAAACTGAAGATTTGAACTACTTTGAGGTAATTGCTTTTTAGGTATGCTAATTTTTCTTTTCCTGAAAGAGTTAACTCACAGATATACCTAACATAAAAATACCTGCAAGTTAAAAGCAGATACATAAGTCTTGTGCAGAAATAGAAGTGGCAAACGGAAAATATACTCTCTGAAAAACATCAAGGAAATAGCAGCATCTGGAAGGATGTTATTCTAAAGTAAAACTTGAATACATAATATCTGATAATTTAACTGTGAACATGAATAAAGACAAAAGCAGTGCCATATCTGAGGTGTAAATGCTGATACAACCTTAGTGCAACACCAACACCACCACCTGTGTTGCTTGGCAATGAGAAGGTTTATGGACACAGTTGAAGACTATGGAACAGTAACAGGAAAAGATCAGAGGTCAAGCAGAGCCAATTATACAGAAAATTATTTTCTGAAAGGCAATTGTACATAAGATGATTATGAAGATCCCCAGGAAATATGGATTATATTAAAAAGTATTTTAGCTTAGGAAACCTAATCTACATAGGATCTTGCTAGAATCAGATGGAGATGAGCTTTTGCAAAGTCTGCTCAAATTAGCCTTGCACACATATTACTTGCCTGGGGAAGGTTATCTTCACGAACAAGAGGAGACATCTATCTTCCCTAGCTTTTGTGGCTATCCCTCTGTATGATGACATCCAGCCTGGTGCATATAAACATAAATCAATTGTCTAAATTAATTGAAGAGAACATAAACAGTAAAATAACAAAATCAAACAAATGAACAAAAGAAAAAATAAACCAACAGCAAAAAATGCCCAAACAACTCAACATAAACTCAGTAAAACCCAAGAGCAGCCCTCAAAAGAAATTTGGGCAAGCTATTAATGAATAGTGTTATATTTATGATGATATTGGTAATGTTCTTTTGCAGAACAGATGCTTCTAAGAGGTAATGGCATGAATTCATACCTTCTGAACTAATTTAAACTTTACAGTGAGTAAGTGCTTTGAAAAAGCAACACTAGGATCTCTTACTGGCGCATATTTGTGCTTCTCTATTCATATCAATGTACATAGGAGTTTTAAAATATTTTAAGCTCCTTTTCAAACCCTGGTGCATTTATAAGAGGTACCTTTGTTATATTCTGTTCTAAGTTCATTGTGCCCAAATGCTTTAGTCTGCAGGTGCAGCATCTCTTTTCTGCTACAGTGGCATCATGACCCAGTAACTGCCCCCTCCAAACAGAAGCGAATCAAGTAATGTATTTTTTTTTTTGTAGATAGCAGTATTTGTGGACAATTTCTTGAATATCATAGAATCTTCTTCACAGGATTTTTTTTTTCATGGTATTTTCATTTCTAAAATATGCTTTCATTAGTGTCTTCTGCACGAGCAGGTAAGATTAGCTCAGCTTAACTGCTATTCTGCTTGGTAAACCTAAGGAGAGGCTGAACATGCAAGGATAGCTTAGTTCCCCATGGGTGTTCATGATTGCTGACACTGCCGTAAGTTCGTTCATGCTCCACTGTAATGTGGGAGTCTTCAGAGTTCCTCTAAGTCATAGATAACAGCACACCTATCACAGTATCACTCTAAAAATGAAAATTGCTGGAATGGAACACCTGTTTCATTTCCAATACCACCTGTGTGAGAAATTATGATAGATGGAGGCAGGAGGAGCCAAATACCCAGTTCTCTGATTGAATAAGAAATATTATTTCTGAATCTTTCTTGTAGCAATCTCCCTTGTTACGTAGTCACCACTTGAAATCTGACAGGTAATTGAATTACAATTTATAATATATGGATTTTCCTTATCAATGCAGTGTGTCTGATTTAGGGCATGTAGGATGCTATGAAATTTTGGGTCAAACCCCAGAAAATGTGTGAGGAGTTGCACTCTTGATCGAGTTAATAAAAAACTGTTATTCATTATGACACATATTTTGGCATTTGTATTTCCCTTAAGTCTTCCAAAATTAATTCTGTGGGAAAAAAATCTGCAAATAGAGGACTGCTAGAAACTATAGTGAGCTGAAGCAGCTGCAGTAACCACACCTATGACAGGATAACAAAAGAACAGTTCAAGCTGATCTTTCCCTCTTTAATGTGGACTAGCAGTTTATTCCAGCCCTTCATTCCTCTGCAGCCTCTTCATCTCTGCTTTGGAGCATACTTGGGCTACTCCTTTATCTGCTTCTATTTAGCTTATTTTGCCTTAGGTAAAAACATTTATTTAGCATGTTTTCATCATGCTGAGCCCATCACTGCCCCCGCTTTCCATCTCTCACCTGTTTTGGCCAGAACTGAAGCGGACTGAAATTTTAATTGGACAATGTCCAGCACTGTGTATGCAGGCAAGTTGTCAGCACAGAGAAACAGGTAAATAAATGTAATTATAGCACATAACATTGAAATAGGAGAAACTAATAAGAGTCTATTAGCAGGGTAGAAATCTTGCTTTCCCCATCCAGTTTATGTTTCCAAAAGCATAATTGGACATTAAAGAAACAAAAGATATTCAGCTGTAACATGACATTATTTTGCATCTTCTGTCCAGTTGCTCTTGCTGAAAAGTCCCTTTCATTTTGTGACCTTCACTGTACCCTGCAAGGTTGTTTAAAATTCTGGTGTCAGTAGTAAGTTGAAATGACAGATGAAACCCTGAAATAGACCTATAGTTAAGAAGTGGCATGAAGAATTAATCTGAGGTTTATTTACAAAGCTGTTACTGTGCTTATATTTCTCTTTGATGAGGCTGTGAAGGTTCCTCACCTCACCAGCTGTGAAGCTTGTACAGTCTTTGATGATTATGATTGGACACAGCTCAGGCAGCCCTGGAACAACCTAGGCAAGATCACAGTGTGCACCACAGACAGTGATGATGTGAATGCAGAAGATTTTTATGACTTTTTCCATTGAGCATGCACTGGTGTGTGAGAATTGGAGCGTGGAGTGGGGGAATTGTTATCCAGCTTTGGCCCCATCAACCACCTTCTAAAATTTTCTTATTTCTTTCCAAATAAGATGGAAGCTGTTAATCTAAAAAATATAATAACTCTTGGTGTATTTTTTCCACTTTGAAATATACTTAGCAGAGGGTACAGTATTGCAAATAATTTAAATTACCACTCTAATGGCTACATTAATGCTGTTCAAATGGAATAATCTTTCTTCAGGGACTCAGTGGGAAGCTTTACCATAATGCTGATGTTTTGGTACAGTATTTCATTTGAGGTTTTCATCAAGTTTTTCATCACTGTTCTCATCATTAATCTATCAGTTTCTCAGTTGACACAACAGATCTTTTAGTACACATTGTTTGGGGGAAAGCAGAGACACTTGAAAAAAGTTCAAGTGGAGGTACTTAAACATTAGACTTTTAAATGGTGTTGCTTTTAGACATGCAGAAGTATTAACTGGTGAAACTGTGAAATTTAATGCACAAATATGGGCATCCAAATTTGAAAATGTTGAGTAATTTGAGTTGTCCAAAGCTATTCAAGAAGTCTGTAGTCAAGATGAAAAGTGAGCTTGACTATCTCACCTCCCATTCTTGCAGCTAATTTAGTGCAGCTGCCCCTTCCTGCACTGACATTTTCTAAGCAGTTATTTCAGATTCACATCATTACACCATCCTGTATTTTGCTAATTAGTCACTATTTTTTGTCTGTAATGGTCTTTCACAGACAGTCTGAATGAGTCTGTCACATCATTGCAGTCCTGACACATGGGATACTTTTTGGGCCACTCCCTGGGAATCGGGTTTGCTGCTCTGTACATCACATCACAGGTGGAGGAGAACTGGGGAGCTGCAGAGAAGCAAAAGGGAAGCTGGGCTGGTGTTTTTACGACTTGGCATATTTTATTCTCCAGTATATGAAGTTAATTCAGATTCTGTGGATTAAATTCACAGGCAGTTTATCACATTTCTAAACTGCTAATAAAGATAGTAATTTGAGCTTAATGCTGAATCATCCAGCTTCATCTAAGTGGGTAAACCAGATTAGGCTTACAAATGGGAAATGTCTGGAATAAGGTACTATAGTACTGTGAAGGGTACTGAGGCCTCCTAAATACTTCTAAGTAAGGATTCATATGTCTGTGATTTTGTAGAGAGTTTTAGAGAATCATTTTGATTCTAGTATTACTTATTTTGTTTCATGGATAATTTTGCAAAATATTGCTACTGTTACATTTGTTGGTCTCCAAGAAGGTTATTTGTAGGAAGATGACTAGGGTTGTGGGAATAATGACTATTTTGGCACAACAGACAATAAGAAAAAGCACAAAAACACACCTGCCTTGGTCTGAAACAAATTTTATTTGAGAACAATCCAAGCAAATTCTTTTGTTACTGATTTCTTCATTTGGAGGATAACATCAACCCTTCAAGACATATATCTTTAGAAAATATAAGGTTTTAAGTGCACTTGCAAAACACTGCATTTAAAAATAATTTAACATCTCTCATTTTTCCTTGTCAGCCCAGAATATAAATCCTTTCTTCCCCTTTTCATGTGCTGTTTACACTAAGGAAAAAAAGATAGAAGCAACAAATAACACCAAATATTTTCCACACTGGAAGAGAGAATAAATTAAACAGTGACCTGACAGTCAGAAGCACTTCTGGCAGGTCTTTCATATGTTGAAAAATCAGGTCAGCGGTCTCAGGTTTCTGTCACTTCACTATGACACCCAAAAGAAAGTACAAGTGTTCAACTGGTACCGAAAAGCTGTAGATATCACACACCCACACCATTTAACCTGTGATTCTCCTCTCCCTCTCCCCCTCCCCCTCCCCCTCCCCCTCCCCCTCCCTCTCCCTCTTCCCCCTCCTCTTCCCCCTCCCCTCCCTCTCCTCTACCCTCCTCTCCCTTCCCTCTCCTCTCCCTCTCCCTCTCCCTCTCCCTCTCCCTCTCCCTCTCCCCTCCTCTCCCTCTCCCTCTCCCTCTCCCTCTCCCTCTCCCTCTCCTCCCTCCTTTTTGTTTCAGGTGTTCTGCTGACTTTGAAAACGAGTTGCTGAATAATTTCAGTAAGAGGTATTTACATATGGAGTATGCATGTACGACTGGTGAGGAAAGGCAGGCTTGAACTGCTGTGCTACTGTGAGCATGGAAGGAAGATCCAGGATGGCAATAATTGCTTTTTGCACTAATTGTACATTTTATGAAATCAAGGGCAATCTATTTGTTGTCTTAGAGATGGAACTGACTCATATTCTAATGGGCTCAAGTTTTCTGTTGGTAGGGTTTTTTGACAGGCTCAGTCTATGTTTGTTTGGAGATCAGACACAGAGGACAGTTTTAAAAATGTAAACAAACAGGAAGCAGAAGGGGAGAGGAAATCAGAAGTCTGTTATTTGGGAAGATCTGGCATGAGACAAGGACAGGACTTAATTTCTGCTATTTACTGATTTTCTGTGACTTGTGAATAATCTACGTAAATTTTATTTATAAACAAAAGACGAATAATTTTTAATGGATAGCTGTTGATTGATTCCTCAAGTTGTTCCAGACAGGCCCCAAAGACATTAGAGTCTGTAGCTGGCAAAATGATGAACAGTGATTGTCTGAAATTCTATTTAGAAATTAGCCTTGTGCTGTACTTTATCTAGCTGTACTTATTGACTGTCTGGGCAATGTACTTCACATCTTCTGTAGCCCAATGAATCACAATATGTTATTAAAAAATCAGTGCTGGCTCTACCATCTCTCATCTCCTAATTGCATGATGCTGCTGAGAGGCTTAAGTAGACTCTGTGTTGCTGCTACACCGCATCCATCATTGTTTTGGATGCATTTTTGTATAGATGGGATCCCTTTGATCCCACACGGAGCTCAGGCAGGGGAGATGAAGAGAGGAACATGATGAAGTTCTAGTTATTTCAGTGTATATTTTTTTTTGGTATTGAGATGAAAAAGAGGGAAATTTCTCAGCAGATAAGGCATGTAAAGTACATAAAAGAGAATTCCAGGCTTAGAGATGAACCAAATTTAAGAAAAACATCGGGAAATGTATCTATGTCTATATATTTGAAAATTTATATATATATGCACATATATATACACATGTAAAATAAATAAATAAATCAACTAGACGTAAATGTGTGTATGCAATTATATATCTGTATTTATAAAGTATTTGCAATAAGGAATTATGATAAAGAAGATCAGATCACATCACATTAAAAAAAATCTAATTACGTCAAATATTTTTCCAGTTTCAAAATTTTTCCAGAGGGAGGAAACTGTGTAGGTCAGGATGTTAGGATTAGATACTGACACACAAATCTTTTAATCTCTGGGATCAGGAAATTCATCTGTGAGCACAAAAGAGTAAAGTGTTTTCACACAAGTAATTCTAACCCTCTCAGGAAAGCTTTAATCCTGTGACTAAGTCCTAGTGAAGTCGTGAGATCTGTCTGATAATGATGACAAAGTTTCTGACTGTATTATAAGCAGAATAAATGGAATGAAATTCAGCATTGAGCTGTGGAAAGGTTTCCTAATTTAAATATGTTTGAAGAGATATGAGAAATATTAGTGAATATTGTTCATTAAATCTATGATTAACAAAATCAAAGTTATTCAATAACATTTCTTGAAGATTTAATGCATACTGTGAAAAAATTTGCAATGTTTTTTTCTGGTTTTGTGTTCATATAATAAAATTGGCCAGTGATAAATAGTAAAATGATGAATACATTAGCATTGATACAGCTACATGAAGAAGGGAATCAGTGAAGTGAAAATAGAAAGATCTTATGTGCATATATGAGTTTTCTGTTCAATAGTACAAATGGAGAGGTTCAGGAGGTGAATGGTTTGGTCTGAAGAATTCCACTAACAAGGGAATCTGTAGCTGAAAACTGATCCTTTTGCCATTACACTGTAGGTAAGACTTCAGGAGTGGGATAAAGTAACTTACACGTGGCTTCAAAATCTAACTGAAAGTTCCTCTATATGAAGAATTCCTGCCTCGATCAATATGAACATATATGTGTGCATCCTGAAGCTCTTTTTCAAGCTCTGAGAAGAGACATCTCTTGATATCTCTAGGAGAAAAAAATGCTGGAATGAGAATTGAGGGACTCAGTGGAAATTCTTGCTCTTTTTAATGTACCTTTTTGTGTATGTTTTGTGTACTTCATTTTAAAATAGAAAAATTGAAAGTGACATATCAGTCAATTAAAAAAAAAACCTATGCAAGAATTGAATTCATACCTCTCATCCATAATTATTTCACATGTGTTCAGCCTTACAAGGTCAGCCTAAATAAGAGTTGTGTTTTAAATGCTCTTGTATATTTAATTATATATTTATTTTTTGGTGAAAGCTTTTAAAACTGTTCTTTGAACAATCTCATGGAGATACATGATGCATCTTCATGATGAACAAACACATGCACATACTGTTTCTATGATGCTGTCCCTGCCCACTCCTTGGTTAATGTCATCTACCAGGCAGACAGGTTAAGAAAATCCTTTTGTACTATAAATGGCCTTAACCTGAATATTCCACTCCCCAAAATTAGCTATTCATTGTGATGATGGTGGCTCACTAATCCTTTGGAGGGCCACTCCAGACCAGACTCTGTCTATTGGGATATAGAGGTAAAGCATACAAAATTAATCCAGACCCTCTTTTGCTGACTTCTGTTGATTTTCACTGTGTTTAGTAAGAAATCACAGGAAAGTCACCCAAATATTACCCTGTAAATTGATGCCTTTGATGCAATCAGGTGCTAGAACCTTCCTTCTCGGAATGAGGTTTAAAAGGAAAATTTACTTTAGAAAGAGAAATATATAGCCAGCATATTTCTGCCCCTAAAAATTCCACCTGCATATTGCTGTGTTATCTGCAATAAAACACAAAATATGCAGTATTCTGCACATTAAAATGATTATTATACTAATGCCAACTACCTTATTAACCTATAATTTTCCTTAAATAATTTGATTTTGCAGTTGGTTGGTTTGCCTCAACAAATTAAGTAAATCTGCTCAGAATGAAGATGGGTAATAAGCTCTTTCTCACACATGAATCAAAAAGTTAATTAATGTTCTGAAACAACATGTAACTAGAGTGCTTTTTGTAAAGCTGTCCTCTGAGTTTGGTGAATTTGGAAAAGACACATAAAGACAGATTAAAGCACCTGAAAATGTAGGTGACCATGCACCATAGGCTGCTTTCTGGACTTCTATGTACACTGTGCTTATGTAGAAGGTCTTTCTTTTAAATACATGTGAATTTCAAAGATTGGGTAAAGGCAAAAAAAAAGGATATCAAGGGTATATGAATTCTTAAAAGCTTCCTGAAAGCCACATTCTTGCAGAGGATTTTCTTAGCTCTCCACCACTGCATTTTTGTATGAGAGGAACTTCATGACAAAAGATGTGTTGATATGTCTCCAGGGTGTTAAATTATTTTTTTCTGATTTTTAATAGCTATTTTCATTTTAAATGAGGTTCAGAGCCCACAGGACAGCCTGCCGTAAACATGTGGTCACATCTGGCACTTTCAGTGTAGTCCATTAGAGGAAGTGTAGTGTTATCATACTTCTGACTTTAAAACAATCATTTAATCAAGACCACAATCATCCATCACCTCTGCATAAGCAAGGATCATAATCCAATTCAGAGCATTAATAGTGAGATAAGTAATTTTTATATTCTCTTATTTGATTTATGGGATGAATGTGAAATAGTGAGAAATTGAATAGAATTTCAGATTATAGGGCAGGAATAGAGGTGAGGTGAATGTGTCTATTCTGTCCATCAGCATTCAATATCCCCCTCTCAATCACACCACCTTAATTAAAAGGGTTTTTTGTTTTGTTGGTTTTTTTCTTCAGGTGTTTCTTTTAGGTGTTTGGGTTTTGTCCTGTTTTGTTTTCTTTTATTTTAGAAGGGGGAAGCAGAAGACACTAATGCAATAAAAGTCCTTTGAAACTGAAGCTTTAAGCAGGATTTTTTGCCAACAGTTTCAGGGACTGCACGCCAGGCAGAAGTGGGGTCTTGCAGTACAGCTTCCTCTGTTATAGGCAGCAGGAGGTTTGCATTTCTTTTGTGGACACATTTTGGTTACATCTGCAACTGAAATTAATAAAACAGCCCTAAGGAAACTTGCTTAGGGACTGAAGCATGAGGATTACTGTTCCTGATACCTGCAACATGCAAATGATCAGGAAGCCCCAGAAGAGAACGATGTGCCCAGAAGAGAAAATCTGTGCCCTGCAAGGGAGGAAAACCAAGACAGGTTAGGGCAGAGGTGACAACCTGAGGGAAGGGAAACATCTCTTGGGAGTTGTTTTTTTATTTTTGGGCAGCAAGAAAATGTCTACGATTCCTACTCTGTGTGTCCATGAACCAAATTAATTTTAAATTAAAACATTCCTCAAATATAGCTGTACTTACAGGACTAGTCCAAGAGGAGGAGAAAATGGATTCTTAGTTATAGAAATGTAGCAACTTTTATACCTCCTCTGATAGATTTGATAGCCTTGCAGCTGATTTTCTGAGCTGAAATGTGAGCTCTAATTTAGCCAATAGGTTTCAAAGATTCCAAGGTCCTTTATGTGTATCTACTCTTTGCCAAAGGATGGCTTATTTGAATTCTTGGATGTGCATTTTAAAATATAATCTATATACTTGGATTTTTGTTATTATGATAACATAATACTTTTGTCATCAAATACTAAAGTCCTTTTAATACATTAGCAAGCAATAAGAGGTGCTATGAACATTTTTGGGATTGTTTTTTCTGTGAAATTGCCTTCTGTATCATATTATTTGGCTTGGTTTTCTATCTCTTTAGGAAAAAATCCACAACCCTATAAAATTCTTCCTGTAACATAATTGTAATTGTAATTTTATTGCTCTCATTGTTGATAAATAACATTTATAAAGCTTTTTTTTAAGATATGAGAGTAATAAAATATGCTTTGCTATTAAAGGAATAGTTAAAACTGTGTATATCATCATCAACTTGAAATTTATACCAGTTGAGAGGTTTTGGAATGCGACAGCTGAAACTCAGTTTCCTGCAGAGAAGGATTTATGAAATGCTACAGGGGGCAGGGAAGGATGTATTACAATATGGCCTTTCCCACAGAGAGGGATCTTACAGAAATCTAACCTAAAATTGCATTGCCTTTTTATGCATCTAAAATGAAACGCACCTCATTTACCTGCAGCAAGTTTCTGGACTCTTTGTTTTACCTCAGAGAAATCTCAAGAAAAACCTGAAAGAATTCTATATTCTTCATATATGGCTGGCTACTTTGGAATCTACTAAATTAAGCTAAGACTTTCCAGTGGAAATCCTGACTTCTGCTCTATTTTTGAGTCAGTCTTTTTCTGAAAGACCTTGTAGATAATCTATTGCTCTGTGCCTATTTAACCAAATAGTATGTGACCTCTGCTTTAGCTTTTCCTGAAGCAGCTGAGAAAGCATTTTTTCTCACAGGGAGAGTAGAACTGCAAAACCTTGAGATGGCAAGATATTACTAGACTTTTAGCCAACTTCTTTTACATGTAAATTATTTTATAAGAACATTTGATGGAAGAAAAAACGTGTAGGTAGGATGATGTAACAACTCTTTCCAGGCACATATAGTAGTTTGCTCCTATAGTAGTTTGCTCCTCCTATTATTGCTGTGTTAACACCTTCAAATTATTCCTGGTACTGTGTGCATGTTAAGAGACTCCTTACTGTGGTTTGCAAGTGCAAGGCTGTGAGAATAACAATAGGAATATAATAGAATTGGAAGAATAAGGGGAAAATTTTCACCCAGAGGCCTTGGAAATGCTGCCCCAATGGCGTAGGTGTAAGATTACAGAACTGTAAAGAGTAAGTTCTTACCATTACTATGACTAATGCATTCCAGTACCAAAGATACTGGAACAAGACAGATTTTCAGCTCCTTCAGCATGTCCTGCCATGGGGACAAGCCTCTGCATTTTCAGGCTCAGGAAGATGAAGAGAACACTTCTGTGTGTGCTACCTGACACTGGGGTTATTTTTGCCCCACTTCCCAGGACTGGGAACATCTAAAAGACCTAGATCTAGGTAAATCTAGAAACCACAGAACAAGCTGGGGTCTGACATTGCTCTCATATGAGTAAGTTCTCTCAGGTCAAATGTGCTGGGCTCAGAGTCAGGTGGAATCAGAGGTACATTTTCTTGGTTAACTCAGTGCAGAGAAACTTGTAATATTCTCTGCAGAGTTTCCCATCTCTTTCCTAAAGCCCACAGTTTTTCTCGTTTCTGGTTTTGCTCTGTTAGAATAGGGAAGACTTCAGACTATTTGGGGTTTTAATGGTGACTGTATCAGAGCTAGAAAGCAATCACCCAGATTTAAATATGAATTTATTGGATCAATCTCAGAATATAGGACAATGTTATTTTAATTTAGTAGTCTGAGGTGACTCTAGGCAGTGTGCTTTAGGAAAGCACATGGAAGTATTTAATTTAGCAAAGAGTACTTATGAGGAGAGAAAACAAATGATCATACTGGGTTTTACATAAGTAGCAATTAAATATATGAAGGTATTAAAAATTTCATATCTTATGTTAATGCATAAGAGGCTTGTTCCTAAACTCAGTATTCCCAGCCACAAGTGGAACCTTAGGTAGAAATTTCACAGAACAATTCTAAGTATGTAATGAAGATAAGTTTAAAACCCCCATACAAAATAATGTAAGTATTACACCTCCTGGTAAATCTTGCTGAATTGAAACTGGATTTAATTTAAATAGATTCACTGTAATAGAAGATTTTGAGACTGTGTGATGTATTAGTATCAATCTATTTAAAAAGAAGTTAATTGTCATAAACCAAAAATACAGTCCAGAAAATTATATAAAGCAACTGTAAATTAATCAGAATATGTTTTAAAGTGAAATTATTCTAAGAACTGTTCTTCCATGGACGCAACTGAACTAAGCTTAATTAAAGGCCAGAGAAAGAGAGAAATTAATAACTACAGCTGAGTAGCTATAAAACTGAGTTGAAAGGAAAAAGCTGCCATGCTTTATCAAAGCATGCATCTCTATTTAATTTTTTTTAAAATTAGTTACTCTATTTTCACCTTAAACTAAAGTATAAATAACCAATGAGGTGTATAGAACAGCAAGAATGCATACTTGGTCAGGAGTCGCAGGGAGATAAAATGATTAGAAACTGTCCATTTAAAAAAACTCCCAACAAATAAACAACCCTTCTAATTCTTTCATGATGAGCAAGTTTGCTTTAAAAACTGGATTCAAAATTCAGTAAATTAAGAAAATCAGCTAGAATACCAGAATATTAGCGACATAAAGAGGCTAGTCAGGTTTTTCATAGGGAATATTTCTTTCATAAAATGCAGATGTAGAGAGAGGTGTCAAAAAGGCTTTAAGGCATGCCAGTCTGACTTTGCTTCCACACAGTTCTCCTTGAACAAATTTAATTTACGTGACATATTAAGATTCAAATTGGAATTCTTTTTTGCTAATTTATAATGTTTTATCTGCCTGACCACCTGCGGGAAAACTTTACACTATTTTTGACGTATCATTAGCACAGACCTCAGGTTCCCAGCTACTAACTGAGTCTATTTTATCTCTGCTGTTCAAACTTGTTCACAGTGTGAGCAGTCTCTTTTGGATCTTCAAGGATAACTGGGAAGTGTTTTATTGCCCCTGCAGAGCTCAGTATTGGCTCTTGTGTTGCTTAGGGTTTATATGCTGGCTGTAATACACTGACAAGTCATCTAAAGTTTATGAACAACACAAGCAAATTCACTTCCCTGTGCATGTTCTTCATTATTCTATTAATACAATTTACTCTAAGGAAATGATAAAAAGGCAGAAAAGGAAACAGTGAAGCAACCCTTTCCAACTCTTTAGGTTTTCTCTTCTTCCTCTAGAACAGATTTTCTTCACATATCAGAAGCCAAGTTTCTCAGGAACAGGTGTAAACTTATTACTCCACATATATCCATGCTGAGAAGTATAAAAAGTAGAACAGATGCATTATCTATAAGAGAAGTTGTATCCAAGCAGAAGTTTTGTTCATAGAACATTTCAGTTCTGAATAGTACTGCTTCTTAGATAACCAAAAAAAGCACTTCAATATTCACTCAGCTCTTCAATTTCCTTTCAGTTTTACTGGACAGTGAAGTGGATTTGTTTCCAACAAAACTTCTTGTAGAAGCCAAGAACCTGCAGTTATGCAGAGCTTATGAGTTGTAAATGGGTTTTCAGTGTATTTGTTTCCTTCCTATATGGAACTCAAGAGTCTGAGTGCCTGTTTTTCATTGCTCTTGGTGTATTTCCATAAATGTGGCATCGGTTCACAGCAGAATACTTTTGAGACAAGTGGAAGTGGAGGATGAGTATTTCTCAGCATTTGGGATCTTATTTCTCAAATGGTGCATGATTGAGCACATGGCGTTCAGCCAGCTACCAACTCTGCGGCAAGTAAATCTCTCCTTTTCAGCTTTTATCTTTTAACTTTGTAAAATATTTCTCGAAAGTAGTCTTAAGTGTATTATAGGCAAAAATTCAGGTGGGGTGTTTTTGCTGGTTTTGTTGTGGGTTTTGGGGGTTTATTTTGGTTTTTTTTTTTTGTTTTTTTTTTGTTTTTTTGTTTTTGTTTTTTTAAGTGAGATTGCTCTTGTCTTGTAAGAACATGGAAGGATGAAGAAAAAAAAAAATATGTCACCTCTCACGTTATAGGACTGTGATGCCATGAGTTTGAGAACCCTGGAGCCTGGTTTCACTAAGGATTTTATAGAGTTGTTTGTACTTCATCAAGCATAATAACTCTTAGAAATCTGATTTTTTTTCTGGCTTCCTCCTGTAAGTCTCTACACTCCACAGGTTATTTAATGAATCCATTTCTGCTGCCATTCTTAAGATTTGTCTATGTTGAACAAAAGTTGCTTATGTCTAGTGGAAATGCTTCCTCTGATGTATTCCTAAATTTCATCGTTTTCACAGCATTATGTTGGTGGCATATAGACACCAAGACACAACTAGATTGGTTTCCACCCAGAAATTTCTTGCTGTTAAATCCAGAACACATACTTTTAAAAAAGAATGTAATACCCAGTTCCGTGTGCTCCCATTAAAAAGTGTTTCTAACAGCCATAAACAGTCCACACCAGGAAACATGAAAGCAGGTTGTGCAGTATGAAAGTACTGTCTCATAATCTATGGCAATCTGGGTGTATCTGTCTGCAACAGCAATATGTAGCTTATTACTGCATGTCAGAATTATTTGTAACTAGGGACTGTACAGGCAAGCAACTGGAAGATAGATGGGGATTATGCAATGTCAATTAAACAGCTTTGAGGTTCAAATTGAAGTCCTTCTAATATACACAGCAACAGCAGTGTTCTGTAACTGCCATGACCTCTTTTGGTGTCACTTTCACAGCTCAACCACAAGGTTTCAGAAAATTTTTGTAGCTTTAGAAAAGAAAGTCAGATTTCTGAACTACCTAGATTAGTTAATGCATATTTTCCAGATTCTTTGACTTACAGCTGGTATTTTCTATGGCTTTCCATCGTGCTAAATGCAATCATCAGGAACAATAAATGATTAATATATATGGTATTTGTACAGCAACGGTGGCTTGAAATCTCTCCTTGCGATTTTAGTGGTCCTTGCAATTAATTCTGTGTTTAGACGGATCATAAATAATGTTTGGCATTGTAATGTAGGAAGACTAAAGCATTGTTTTCTGAATTCTGCTTCACACTCTCAGGTCTAGGTCTTCAAAACAGTTTGCAGTGACAGAAAATGTCCTGCAAGGTTCCTTATGGTCATCTTTGCAAGATGATGTGTATGTCTCAGTTACTGTATCAATGAAGAGCTCTGTCCTTAAAGTCTCCCCTTTCCAGGGTCCCAGGAGAATACAAAGGAGGCGGGAAGGAAGCAGGGATGTCTGAGTTTCCTGAGATACTTGGGGATCAGCTGTCTGATACACACATTTCAGAATTTGTCTCTTCTTACCCAAGTATTAAGAACACTTTCTGAACAGAATTTGGGGCTGTATTTCACCTAAAACTATTACTGGGAACTGCTGGCTTAATTTTTGCCCATTTGTCTTTGGAAGGGGTGTCCACTGGAAACCAGTGTTTCCTGATTTCTGGTGGACAGCTTACAGTGCCTTTGTCTCTTCTGCCACTCAGCTCTGCCAGCAGATTCAGAGAATGTCACCAGCATGACACCACCCTTCCAAGAGGTGTATGCCAAGAGACAAGAACACATGGCAACTGGCATTTAGTCTTATGCAAAGTGTAGGAGAGACGTCTTACTGTAGCCAGGTTCCTTCTCTGAAAAATGGCTTTGTTGATGATAAAGTATTTGTCATTTTGCCTGTGTAGTTGCTGTACTGGTACAGAGGAGGTCCTGATTTTAAAGCACTCATAGTTACAAGGAAATATCTGCAGCCCATAATAAATTACCACTGCAGACAGGGTAGAGATGCATTTATGACTTATCAGATGTGTTCTGTGAATGGACCTGTTTTGATTAGAGCAGGTACTGTTTCTCGTCTTGCTTTGGAAGGAAGTCAGAGGCTGTAAGGTGGTCCAGGATACTTAGTACTTAGACCAGACTAAATACGTTATTACTTCCATATCAGAACATCATAGATGTAGGAAGCTTTTTGCAAGGGATTTAGAATTTTGAGAATAATCCCTATCCAGGCATTCTCATGAGATTACTTTCCCTTGCCTGTTGTGCTGAGGATGAACAGGAAACCTGGAAGTGTGCTAAGGCTTTGCTGACATATGGAATTCAAGCTGCTCTGAGAGTGGAGATGGAAGGAACCATTCTTGGTCACAGAAGGGATCTGTGAGTAAAATTACTGTAGCCTGCCTAATTTCATTCTCATGGGAAGTTATGTATCTCTTGCTGTACAGATACTTATTAGTACACTATATAACATATAAAAATAGTAGATAAAAGAGTATACTTCAGCCATGTGCCAGGTTTTAAAGCTCTTAACTATGGAAAAAAAATTGGCAGTTCATAGACTAGGCAAACCAGTGGAAAAATTGAATGGCCCCTGGAGCAACACCTTTTCTCTGCAGTGTGGGAACCTGACTTTAACATAAGTACTTTCTGATTCTTATAGTCACAGGAATCTAGGCAAAATGCAGTCAGAGCCAGAAGCACTTCTTTCTTATCTTGTATCTTGGAAATAGGACAGGAATCATAAAACTGGGTAGAATTATTTTGGGGTCTATTTTAGCAGACATTTACAAGTATATCACTTATGAACAAATATGTATATTTTAAGAAGTTTGGCTCTGATGGCTGGTACTTTCATAACTGGCTGGAAAGAAATATCAAAAAGTTGCTGTGTGGAATCCTAACACTCACTACTGTTGCATTTTAAAACACCTCTGTGTTTGTGCTTTTGGAAGAAAAAATCTTACTAAATATTTTACCAGTTTTCTCTGTGAGACCTCAGTGCAGAGGCCCTTAGGCTGAGACTGTGCATTTACAGGCAGAACACCTCCCATAGTCTCTGAAGGAACCACTGAGTTAGACAAGCTACTAATCATGTTCTAGATTTTCAGCAGTGGCTCATGTTTTCCTGACTGAAATTATTGATGTACTTTGGCACTATTTGGAAATACATGTTCACAGATCCTAGCCTAAACTGTGACATGCATGGCTATTGCTTTCAAAACAACATTGGAAATGTCTTAATTTTCCCCATAAACTATTTCTAAAGAAATATACTGAGAAATGGGTTACCTCAATTGCCATTTAAATTTTTGAGTTGATTCTGTGTTTTTCTAACCATTTCTTTTCAGCTTCTAAGCCAGTGTAGTTCTGACAATTATGAAGTTGTCTTGTCTTATTCATGTAAATCATTAAAACAGTGCCCTTTACTGTCACAGGTGCAGTGGACAGTCACAAAAGGTTTTCTTCCAATTACATGCCTCACTGGGCCCTTCCTAATTTAAATATCCTCTCATGTTTCTCATTTTCCCTTTGTTCTAAGTTGTCAATATTCCTACTCAGTGAAGTCAAATTGTAGGAATCATGGTAGGTATTCCCAAGAGATGCTGTGCTTTTTGAAATGCTGAAGTCTGAAAATCAATTGGTTTTAAAAGGAGATAACAGAGGGGGTTTTTGTGATTCTTCACCTCCTGGCAGGGATTCTGTGTGGCTGCACTCTGGTTTTTATGTTGCTATAAATGTAGTTACTCAGCAACACAGCTTGAGACTTATTCTGTAAGTTTTGTCAGTGTTTATTACTCACAATCACAGAGAAAGGTTTTGTTTGCTGGATACTGTGCAAAAAATACCTGGACTCCTCAAATGTCCCCCTCCATGTCTTGAAGGTGAACAAGCAGGGCTGAAAAAATTTCATCAGTGAAACTCAATTGCTCAGTATTAAATTGGCTAAATTCACCTGAATGTCAAACAATCAAAAGGTTTAGGAAATACTTGTACAGCCCTTACGTCAATGGGTGTTTTTCACCTAGAATTAATAGCTGATCAGCTAATAGCTGAATAGCTATCTGCTCTTAAGAGGCTCCTTTTTCCAGGGTGACATAGCACAGTGCATCACATCTGACATCATTAAGGGCTCTGTCTGAAAGTGATATATTTCAGTAGGAAATTTTAAGCAAGAATAGAGGTGAACATCCTGAAAAAAACTTCCTTCATTCTGAAGTTTTTTTATTACTGAACTGCAATTGAAATGCAGTGCATGGGGAAGGATGAGCAGCTGCTTCTACACTGCACTACCTTCTGGAGGGGATTGCTCACAGCCTTTCCAAGAGGGACAGGGCCTCGTTATGTGACTGCTGTCACTCACAGGTTGTGACAGAGTTTTATTGAATGCAATCCTTCAGGACACATGGTGAATTTTTTCCAGCATGTTGGTTGTTGCCCCATTGCACAGGCTGTGTCTGGGCTCTCTGAATTTTGCAGCAATAAAAGAATTCAGACCTGCCTGCAGGAGAGTATGTAAGGGCTGACTCCAGGGTAGCAGGGTCACCTCCTGGTGATCAGTATCCTGGACTGCCTTGTGCAGCATCTAGGAATTACTGCTGTAGGCTCCAGGGCTCTATTTAAATCAGTTGTGTGCTATCTCTAAGCATGGGACATCTATCCTATGTGCTGATTTCGCATAACTTGTCAAATCACTTCAAATCCTATCCTCTTCAGGACAACACAAGTGCTTTGACTTATTCTGATGTCAGGAAATTCATAATAAAATTTGAAGCATTTTTTCTCTAGTCTGGAGAGAAACCTTCAGAAGTTTTCTTCACATGAGGTTAAATGTATAATTGAATTGTCCTACCCTGTAGGATTGCTCTTTTTTTTTTTTTTTCTTTTTAATAGTGGAAGAGTCAGCTGTTTATATAAAGTTCAAAATTCTTAGAAGTCATTGACTAGTGAACTTTATTACAGAGATGGAAACCTTCCAACAAGAAGTCAGAGTTAGCCACTATTTGTCTGAAGTGCTAGAGTTTCCTATAGAGCAGTTGAGATCTGTGTTTTGGGCACTAAGAGGAATGTCATTTTTTCTTAACAAAGAAGAGTGAGGGCTTTACACACAGGCAGTCAATTATGCAGTTTTCTCAAAAATGAGCCAATCACTCATTTTAATGAGGTGAATTCCAACTTGGATATAAGTATGTCCTTGACATTTTTAGTAGCAGTGACATTATCTGAGCAGCTTGTTCTAAGAAAAACATCAGACATACATAAGTACATCTACCTCGAGAGGGAAAAGGCTCTAAGAAAGGTGACTTGCTAAGCAAAACCAGTAACAGCTTACTAGACATGGCCAGGATTTGGTTTGCCTCAGTTCTGTGAGAGTATTTGAGGCAGTGAAGCTGCACCTGATGAATGCAAAGCTACAAGATTCAGAAAACAGCTATAAGAATTAATGATAAAGTAACAAGCATTGTGTGATCACACTGGGATTTTGTTCAGCACTGTTGTCTCTAGGAAGTCTCTGAAATTTGTAATGTCAGCTGGTGAATGCTGTCTTTTTTCTTCTCTCTCCTGTTCTTTTTTTCTTAATTTCAGGTATTTGGAAGAACTCCTCTAATTTATAAATAGTTCTAAATTTAGTTAGGAAAGAGGAATATTTCTGAGAATCCCAACTATTTATTCACTACGAAATAGAAATTTCAGCATAGTTAATTTCATTGCATTAGTTACTATAAAAATATACACTAAACCACAGCTGTAAGAACCAGGGTTTCAGCCAGGGTTTCAAGTGTATTTTGACATTTAACTCAGATTGGACACACCATGAAATAGATACCTAAAATATATCTTAATCCACCTTGACAACCTGTGAAAAGGTTAGGGGAATAGAAGGAAAGAATCACTAACTGCATTTTACAGATAAGGATTAGAGACAGGAAGTTTGATGTTGTGCAGCCCCTTTTGAAGCTATCTCAAAATCACAGATGTATGCTGTAGAGGTAATGGCATACCAGAATGGCTTTTTCCAGCAAGAAATATGGCTTCCAAAAAACCCCAGTATTCTTGGGAACATGATTTTACACATCCTGGGGTTTTTTTCATTAGGAAAGAGAGGAAGAGTGAGTGGATTTGTCTGTGATGCCTTAGATCTTGATTTGTTAAGGTCTTTGACATCATTAGTTTCTTTAGTACCATTTCATCTTGATTTAAGAAAGAATGTTTTATAGTGAGGAGAATCATTCACTGCAACAATGTTCCTACGGACTTGGTAGAGTCCAGCCACTGGAGGTTTTCAAAAATGCGATTGGACAGGGTCTCAGATAATCTTATTTACACTCCCTTTTCCGAAAACTTCTGAAAGCAGATGGTCTTTTGAGATCCCTTCCAGCCTGTGCTGTTCTATTATTCTAGGACAAACAACAAACTTTTTGTCATGTATACTGTTACATCTTTATAGCTGTGTTTCTTACTGCAATTATTAGGCAACACCTCATACTTTCCTATGATTTTCAGCTTTCATTTATTTGGGATACTTTATGTTTTTTTGAGTTTCAATTCTGGTTTGCTTTTGCTAGCTCAATAACTGTTTTCTCTCCCTGGTGTTTAAACCTTGAGATATTTACAGCATTTAATAACAACACCACTCAGTGTTTTCTAAGGGTAATATAGTCTTTTTATATTCTATAATCATTCAGGTTTTTAAAATTTGATACATTTGAGAAGAAACTGATTTCACATTAATCAGGATTTTTTTTTTAAATTAAAAATTAAGTATGTCATACCAACTCTGTTTAAAGTACCTAACTACATTTGACTGGCATTTCATTTACCTATGCAAGGGGTTTTTTTAAATTTACAGTCTCTCCTCAAAGCTGTACTACCAGATAAAAATTAAGTTTCCTTGTAATTCATTGCATATCTCTTCAATCAAATGGTGTTTTATTACAAGAGGCACAAGTGTTTATATATGTTGTGGACAAAACACTTTGACCAGCGTGCACTGAGGATGAGGAAAAGGAGGAGAAAACTGTAGAAGAGTTGGGTTGGAAGGGACATTCAAAGGTTTTCTAGTCCAAACCCCCTACAATGGTAGGGTCCTGTCAAACCTGACCTTGAGTTTTTCCAAGACAGGGCAACTACAATGTCTCCAGACAACATTCCAGTGGAATGTAACTTTTCCACTTGTTCCAATTGTTTCCCATTATTTTTCACCTTCAGATTCTGTTTATTGCCAAGATTTGGACTAGTTGGACAGAGTTAATTTTTCAGTCCTGCAGGGAGAGTTTATTGTACAGTGTAATCTGTGGACTGGTTTTCCTGTGCAACATATTACTCCCCTTGATGTTCACCTAAATTGGTTGACTCATCTCTCTGAAAAAAGAAGAGTTTCCATCTCTTCTCTTCCTCTGAAGACTCTTCCAGGATTCATATGCTTCCAGTAAACTCTCCCATAGCAGAAAATATAACTGCTATGGCATATTTTTCATGTTTGGCCTATATAATTCTTTCAATGACTTCTCTAGTGGTGAGCTTGGAGTGAATAAGCTTGCAAGGAGACTACTCTTCACTTGACTCAGTATATTCTTCATTTTGGACCTACATTACATCACAGGTCTCAGAAATCACACAGATTCTCGCGTTTACATGTGTCCTATTGCAAATGGAGTCATGTCTAGGAAGGTTCTGACAATATCACTATTTCAGAAAGGGTAACAGCTTTTTAACCATGATAGCTAAATATGGTCAGCCTCAGCAGGGAAAAGCTACAAAATTCTGTTTGCTGCTTATTTTACATATCTCTGTCTCAAAGTGGATGCAACTAACTGTGAACTGAGGGGGAATATATCCTCCCTATGCCCACTGTCTTGTAAGATGAGTCAAACAGCAAGCTTCCTATTTCAGATTCAAATTTTCCTGTGTAATTGCAACCTTAGCCTGGTTCTTGTCTAAATATTAGCAAAATTATTTTTTTGAAACAAATAGGGAAAGGTTGGTGGATTATCTCTGGGCTGGAAACCCTGCTTCCAGCTTCCTTCTAGTACAAACGGGCTTCCAGAATTACATGGCAGAAAGCCCAGAAGACCAATCCCAACTAGAAAGATTTCCAAGGTTTCCAATACTGCAGAAAAATGTCCTGCTTTGCATTAGAGGAGACACTGATAAAAGGCAGAGCTAAAAAAATCTGATCTGGACATGCTGGGTCTCCATTCTCTAGAGAAGACCATCAGAAAATGTCAGTTTCATATTGAAAAACCATGTTTACTCCTTATTGCAGTCTGCTGTAATTAACAAGGCAGAAAATCTGTAGTGTGAACGAGACGATTTGCCCAAGCCAAATGGCTGCTTTTCTGCCAAACCTTTCCTACCACCCAACTGATGCAAACCCACTCTTTGGACAGCCTTTATCTGAGCACGTCCCACAGCCTGAAATAGATATACTGCATCTTTCACTCCATTGTGGTAGCTTGTATATCTTTATAGGACACTTGGGTTGCTCTAGTTTGACAATTAAAAACAGGAGATAGGCAAAGCTAGTGCAAATTTGAAAGACTAAACAATTTCTCTGAAGTAAAATCCACGTTCATTCTGCCTTTAAACAAACAGAATAGCATATTATACAAATTGAAAGTAATTTATCTGTAAGCTGCATGAGATACCATGAGATACTGGTAATAAAATGTATCTTAGGTATCTTATTCTTTTATTGCTCAAAACAATCCTTGAATAGTTTTTAAACATTTCACCAACATTCAAAACAATTTATAGGAAGATCGTGAAATGTGAGAAATTTTTCACATTATGTATAAAACTCACATCATATCTTCACTACTTCTAAATCAGTAATTTTAATTTATGCTTCATAACCTTAAGCACATTGAGGTGTTTTTCCCTTCAAATGCACTTAGCTGATCAGCCTATACAAGTGTATAATCATGCAAATACACAACTCTGTGTATTGCCCATTCTTTTTCCCAAAAAATGTTATGAAGAAAACACTGCTTATGTGATAGTTTCACTTCAAGGAATAATATTATTCAGCATTGCCTTCAGAGGATGCTTGATCTTTATTTGAAGTTCCTAAACACATTTTGTTGCAGAATTTCCACGCCAAAATAGGTTTCAGGGTTGATTAACATTCAGAACCTGAAATTTGATGCCTTTTCTTTTTCAGTTTAAATTTATTGGCTACTGAGTTTTAGATTGGGAATATCTTTTGCCTTTAATTAGATCTTTAAAATGGGGAACAGAAAAACCTGGCAGACTACAGTCAGAATTAGCAAAAGTAAACAAATGAAACATTGCATGTCCTAATTTCTGATGAAAAAAAAAAAAAAGGAATGATCAGAAATATGATTTGATTTGCTACATGCTCATGACAAACCATGGATTAGCAAACTATGTTTGTTTCTTGTGTACAGTACATGCTTTCACCCACTTTAACTGCAGGATTATTTTCAGAAGAGCAAACTAGCAAACATTCTTTGGTCACCTGGGTAGGGTTCACAGTAGTTATTCAGTGATTTAAATTCAATTGCTTTCCTGGAATACCTTTTGCTATAAGAGGTTTTCAAGGTCTTAAATGACCAAGGTATGGTGTGCCATAGCACCTGTGATTGGAGTAGAACAGCAGAGCACAGGCACCTGTGGGAAAGATGCAATGAAGGCTCTGGGTGTTCATCTAAGGCAGCCAACAGAAGAATGGAATCATCACCTTCTGGGGACAACAGAGAAAGGCAGAAGCCTTCCCAGATGCTGGACCTACCACTCTGTGCTCATTTTGCTTCATGTTTTGCTTCCACTGGCTTCACTCTTATGCTGGCTGGGAATTCACTTTTATTAAAAAAAGTAAATTTGCCTTGGAATCAGCTGTGCCCTACAGAAACCCAGCAAGGGGTGCAGACATTAGGCTCAGAGAACAGAGGCGGTTGCCAAGGAGAGAGGAGTCACAGGATGAGTGTTTCAGAAGGCACCGCTGGGGTTTGCCACTACTCTCTGGTGGCTGAGCACTGCAGATGCTGTTGAGAGAGTAAAATGTTACCACAGCTCAACTGCTGCTTCTCATCAGCATCAGAACAGAAAATAAAGCCGAGTCATGCACAAATTGCAATGAACTCTGTTGTGAAAACCTATGTATTTTTGCTGATAATAATAAAACTGAATGAATTGTTCTTCATACAAATGCCTCATCAACATACTATCCTAGGCAAGGGGTGAGTTCATGGAACCTGGAAATTATATTATTTCAATAATAGCTGTGGGTGCTACAATGAAAACATTTTAATGCTGCAGAGGGAAATGTCATGACAACAATCACTAAGGTAGTCTTCACTGTATTAAGCCGCAAGCTCTGCTGGAAAATGAACATGCTCCATATATTGCTAGGCACACCCAGAGCCACAAGCAGAAGCTTTTATTTAAAGCAGGTTTTAAGGGTGAACACAAGCAGCAACCTTTATTTAAAGTAGGTTTTAAGGGTGACATTTATTAAAATAAGTTTTTAACTTAACATTTTGCAAAAAAATTTCTTGCATATTTTGCAGATCAGTGAGGACTATTCCTCTTCTTTTTAAATATGAAACTGGCAGCTCTTCGACCCAGGTAACACAAGCTCTATTTCTTTGGCTAGTGTTTGTGTTTTACAGGTTTATAATCCTGTGTAGGTCCTTTTCATGTTTCTGGAATTCTCATTTCCAGAATCTGTTAACCCAGTATTTGGTAATGAAGAAGAAAATTTGAAATACTTTGGCTTTGATTTTACTCTCTGGGAACCCAGTCACATTCTTTTGTCCTCATTTACACCAATTTATATTTTCCCTTTATAGTTGTGTTTATTCCTGTCAAAAATGGATTTTAGAGTTTATTTTGAGCATGCTGTGATATGCAGACAGGGCCTTACTGTTCCACAGCTTGAATTGATCCAAGGTTTCATTACAAACTTCCCTGTTAATGGGACATACATAGGACCCAGTTTTTCTTTCCCATAAACCCATGTTGTTCCTGACAACAATAGAGCTTTAGAATTCTGTATATGCACCTATGCATGTTACAGGCAAATCCTGTTGGATTTTGCAACCTACCATCCTGTGTACACATACGTAAAGCTGATGCTTTTTAAGAATAAAAGGTATTGTTCCTGTGCAGAATATGAGTCTGTGTGGTTTATAATGGTGTTTTAGTTAAAAAGTGTTATACTACTTGCTATCAAACTTAACACAGTGCTAAATGATGAATGTTTATTCTCAGTTGAGACATATTTTTATGGACTGCCCAGAGAAAGTATGATGACATGCAAGAGACAGAATCTTATAATGCAGTTCTAGGTTTGTTGTCACAGGCAGTCATAGCAGTTCAAAGCAAATCATGTCCTTCCCTTCAAACCCTCCAGCCAGGATGTGTCAGTCTTTCCTGGAAAATGGACAATATTTTTGCTATCTGATGAAGCAAAATCTCCTAGTAAGTAAATAGGAATTTGCTACAATATGTGACTATTTATTTTAATGTCCAAACACAATGATCAAGAACTAAATTTTTAAGCTGTGAAAAATAGTGTAAGGGCAACAATTGTTAGATGAGAGCATTGGGAAGCTGTTAATAACAATCTAGTTTCTTCTGCTAGCAAAAGAGTCAGAGATTTCTTATTTACAGTTGTGACCCATGTGTCTACATATATCACTGGAGTTTTTGATCTTTATGCATAAGTTGAGAGTGTGAGGCCTGGAAGCAGACACAGCTGTACATCACAAACTGCAGAGCTGTGTGTCTGTACCGTGCCACCCACCCGCAGTAGCAATGGGAGGGACAGTACAGGTAGAGATCGTTTGTTTGTGGAAGAATAATGGATCTTTTGACAGTTTACAGAAAGTGCTGCATTTAGAAAAGAAATACAGCCTGTGTTAAAGTTAAGCAAGATACTGTAACATAGAATAACTGTTATGAGCTCTTTCAGCAGGAGAAGCTGTGCTGAACTAAAATGGATGGATGTGGAGGCTGAATTGCCGTGATGCGGGCGCAAATGTGAGCGCCGGCAGTTTTTGGGAGAGTCCCTTGGGCACAAGCTCTGCTCCACATCCAGCGCTCTGCGGCACACCGTGTTTGATGTCCTGCCTTGGGACAGCTGCTGCCGTGTAGCAGGTATATCCTGCCTTGCTTCTCTGAGGGCGAGCCGTGATTTTTTGCCATGAACTAGCTAGTTTTCTCAAGGTTGGGGTTGCAACCTGGGTCTCAGTGAGGCAAACCCCGCTTACAGCGCTAGGAACAAAGCCGTGAAAAAAAAACAAAAGCCTTCTTCATTCTCTTGAGGTGGTGACACCCAGCTAGTATACTTAAAAAAAGGATTTAAGAGAAGTGACAAGTGGCTGGCCCTTGTCTAACCTATTACTTTTAAATACTGCAGGTTAATCTGTTTGATTGGAAAGCTTTAGAATTCACTTCCTAAAGAGCTCCGGGTGGCAATCAGTACCAAAGTAAAAACCACCCAAATTGTCTCTCTTGAGCCTGACATGAATGAGAAACATGCCCTGAAGTTTGCGAATGTGAGACCACAGCAAGAAAGACTGAACAAGGTAAATATCCGTGTTCAGTCTCATAGCTCCTTTCAGCAAATTATTAATTCCCTTTAACAAAAAGTTGAGTTCAGATGTAAAGAGCAAAAGCAGAATCTGTTTTTAAAAGGCTATTGAAATTTGAGTGAAGCTTCCACTCAACTGCAGCAAGAAAAGCAGCCTTATGATATTAGGAACAGATGGTTTCTGCGTCTCAAACAAACTTGGAATACATTTCTTAAGGTGTTGTTAAAATGAGAGTTTGGAGGAAAGATTATAACTGTACGCTAGATCAATCTCAGCCTCTAGAGCAGACATTTCTAATTTCCATTAAATTAAATTATGGAAGGTTAAAATGTTGCTTGAATGATGAATAATACATGCTTCAAATATCCTGCATGCATGTTTCATCACATGAGCCAAATGCTGTGGAGATTTCAAATTAAAATTATCATCCTGTTTTTTCTCTCTACACTCCATCTTCAATACAAATTAATTAGTTTTACCTTGCTTGCCCTTTTGCTAAGAGCTTTGAATGCTATGAATAGAGTTCCACGCTTAATGTCTGGATGTAAGCTATTATGGTGATTGAGACTGTATTTCCAAATTTTTTAGAGTAACTCTTATGCTATGTTAGCAAGATACTAAAATATTACTTAACTAAATTAAATGTTGCCTATTATTTAGAAGCTTGTGTAACAGAATTTTTTCATCTAGGATCAAGTTTAAAATTCCCAGGATCCATGACAAACCTGAATATTTTACATCCATATCAAATATTTTGCATCCTTTCTAACTCAGGTACTAACAAAACCTTTATAAAGATAACATTATGGTCACCAACTCCAAAATTTGGACTGAAATACATGAAAGAAGGCCTAAAATAGGGTATGTTTGCTAGAGACAAACATCTTTGAGAAATACAATTTTGAACATCTGGTGAAGTGACTTTTTTCAGCTATGTAAGTGTCAGCAGATAGAAGGTGTTTTTCTTCTATGTCCATAATTGTGTATCTCTAGCCACACATTTCCTTTATGTACACAATAAAGTACAGGCCCTTTGGTTAAAGGGCCTTCTCTTTTTATCTCAATCACCACTTATGTCCCTGGTCATATTAAAACTACAAATAAAATCAATCATCCTCCTGATGAGAGGAAATGTGGTGGTGATAATTACATCTCCATTGAATTTCTGTTGCTGTTCTAGAGAGGACAGAAATTGAGTGACAACCTAAATGCATTGCAACAATGCACTGAGAAAATAAATGCAGCTGACATGTCACCCACAACAAATGTACTGTGCTCAACTCAATGGATAGGATTTTAAACACTTTCAAGCATATTAGATAGATCTTGTCACAATTTTTTTCCCTGATAGCTGGGTTAGGCTTACAACATAGTCATATGGTACCTGATGGACATAAATAAGTGTTGGAAAGGAATGTCAGGTGCTCACACCCCTACAATCTGTCATGAAGGCAGATTTCAGAATCATCAAATCTGAAATATCTAACTCCAGGGAGAATTATCCTTTTGGGAAGATATTCAGATTTTGATATACGTAAAATGTCTGCCTTTCCCTTTAAGCAGAGTGTATTGCAGTGAAAACATGTCATACACCTGTCTTGGAGAGCCTTGCTGCTAAGATATGGCCTTAAAGTAAAAGTGGATGTCAACTTAAAACTGCTTTCCTGTGACAGTGTAAAAAGTAAGAAGAAACATAAATCGAAAAAGCAAAGAGAAACATTTCCCCCCATCGATAATCACAGGTTAATGATAAGGAAGGTTCATGTAACTATGGATTTCCTCCTAGATTTCTTTTTATGGCTGAATTTTCACCTTAACTTTTCTTTCACTCTTATTCTTTCCTACGCTTACCACAGTCTTGCCATTAGTCCAGGGGTCCTGCTTTCCTTCTCACTGTATGGTCATTTCTTTCTCCTCAATGACTGACACACACTTCAAATCTTTGTTTTCCTTCTCTATAAGGAAGTTAACAAATTTACATTTTCTTAGAGGGACAGAGAGGGCAGCTAGCTCTGTATGAGAAAGACTGAGAATTTGTGATTTGATTAACTGTGGACAGAAGCTAGAAGAGGTGAGAAAGGAGGAAATGAGTGTTACAGAATGTGAGAGAAAAAGATGTGAAAGATATGAAGAGGACTCAGGAAAGAGAATGGTATCCTTCAACACCATGACTCAGAAGACACCTAAGCCAGTACTGATCTTTCCAAAGAGATAATTCAATACCTGGGGGGTTGCAATAAAACTTTTGTCTTGTATGCATTGGCCTTAAGTGTTTGTGTACTTAACCCTTTTAACTCAGTGAAGGGTTCTCCCTACTACTCTACACAAAAGCAAGCAGGTTTTTGGACTCAGGCATTAGGTCTGTTTCAAAGGTTTTATTTAAAGGCTGACTGAAAGCTGACTGGTACTCTCTGTCACCTTGTTTAGTAGGAGTGTCTCTAATTTTTGTCTGTCCATGCTCTGTATACCAAAATACTTTACATATGAAGTTTCAGGTGGTTTAGAAAGAAATAGTTAATTTTCTAGGCCCTTATCTGGATTTGTGTCTTCAATGTTTCACTCTGTTCTCACCAGTGCTGTGATCATTGTACAGCTGAAAAATATGTGGCTGTTTTTGCTATACAAACAGTAAACATTAACTACAGTAGATTGAAACATATAAAGAGGCATAAAATGCTTCAACACTTTCTCCATGATGAATTCTTAGTGCTGCCAAATGTAGAAAATAAGAAGTGTCATCACTACTAGCTGTCATCCCCTGGCTCTAGTGAGCAATACTGACACTTTTCTGGATGCCAGTTCTATTTTCCTATATTCCTACACAGTACATATTTCCTATATATTCCTATATAGTAAGGAAAATGTAAAGCTGCACAGTCTAAGGAAAAAAATGCATGTTCAGTGGATGGTGAATTACTCCCTGCCTCTTCTCCAGCTACTTCAAGCATGATAGCTCTCAAGTATAAGCATCTCATTTACTTTCTGAAAGTAGCACAACCAGCGATGATATCCTCGATCAGTCTCCCACAATGACAAGATAGAGCACCAGCAAACCAGGTTTAGCAGATTTTTCTGATTATGATGCAGGACCAGACATGCTGGCAACACACTGAAATATTTAAAAGGTCAAGAAAAATTCATTAAATGAGTCTAAATTTGTTTGTTTGTTTATTTTTAACATGAAGGAGATGAGTTTCTGAGTGTAGGTGTAAGCCAGTATCATTATTGACTTCAGTAGGACTGTTGTCAGTTGCAGAGTCTGGGGCTACTCTTGGAAAGATGTTTATGCATCTGGTTCCCATTACAGCAAACAAAGATGTGTCAGTGCCCTTAAATCTGTTTTTTAGGCTTTAAAAACTGAATAGGCAGGGTGTCTCTGAAGTATTTTTACTTCATGACATGGATCCTGTACAAAGCAATGGAAAAAGCAAACAGTTTGAAAATCGATATTACAAACTGCAAACACATTAGCTTTAAGTGTTTTCCTGTAATGTAGAGATTTTTTAGGACAGTGACCTATTTTATTTTTGTCTTTAAAGGAAAAAATTCCAACATCTGTCAGTATTTTTAAAAATATTTGTTTTGTTATCATTTTCATAGAAAAAAACATTTAGCAATCTTTTTCATTATCTTGCCTATAGTCTTTGAAGGTCACCTGGAATGGAGGTGATATGGAGTTATACATGCACACACATGTGCAATTTGCCTATCAAAGAGGATGTACTGTGTACTGGTATAGTGCTGGTTTCAGTATTTTCTAGTTAACATTAATGGTCTAAATGTATGTGCTGCATCAAAAAGTGCTTTGAATCCTCTGTACTTTTGATAAATTACTACTCCTTTCTCAACCCTGCACAATAAGTGATGCAAGTAATTCAGGGTCTGATTTGCTTGCCAGCTACTTTCCCTTTCCATTCCCACAAAACAGCCTTTGGAATTTCCCGCTTCATGCTTCGTTTACATGAGAAACCAACATTTTAGAAAGTAATTGGAAAAAAGTGTATTTAAAAATAATCCAACAAGGCACACAGTCTCATTAGAGTTGCTCCAGGCTGTGCCATAATGGCTTGGAAATCACTTATACACTACTATAACTCTGCTTGAAGAGGCACTAATCTAAAGACACACTTTATCTGGTTTTAAATGCAGTTTTCTTAGTGAAAGTCAGCTTGGGCTGTCAAAGAAATAATTGCAAATTCTTTCCAGTTGCTAGCAATTACTTACTGTTTCTCTTTCTCTTTTTTGTAGCACATAACATGACCTGAAGAACTCAGAACAGCTTTCAAAAGTCATGGATGAAGACTGATGAGTATATTATCATCTAGAAACGTGGAATTGAGGTTAAGGGACTTGCTGAGGAAAGCATCACAAGTGATAGATCGGAAAGTGAAACTGAAATCCTTGAATACTTGTTCTTCTGTTTTAATTTGTCCTAAATTACAGTGATATTTTCAAGAATATGCATTATAGCTCTGTTCAACAGCATGTTGATGTAATAAGGCAATTTCTAAATGCTCTCAAGTAAGTGGCAGATTTTGCTGTGAGTTCATGATGATTCTGGGGTGGGTCCAGGAGAGGTCTACAAAGATGATTAAGGGCCTAGAATACCTCCCTTATGAGGACAGACTGAAAGAGCTGGGCCTGTTCAGCCTCAAGAAGAAGTAACAGAGAGAGCCTAGCCAATACATGTATCTGAAAGGAAAGCACCAAGAGGACGGATCAAGGTTCTTCTCCACGACACCAAACAATAGGACAAGAGGCAATGGGCTTTTTTCTGCTTACTTTCTAAAAAATTTCATCTTGTTCCAATGCAATGTGGAGGATACTATTGACGTTATGTCAATAGAAATTAAATTAAATTAATGCACAGGAAGTTCCATCTGAATATGAAGAAGGACTTCCTTATTGTGCAGGTGACTGAGCACTGTAACAGACTGCCCAGAGAGATTGTGGAATCTCCCTCACTGAAGATATTCAAGAACTGTTTGGAATACACAACCCTGTGCCATGTGCTCTGGGATGACTGGCTTGAGCAGGGAGGTTGAACCCTGTGGTCCCTTCCAACCTTACCCATTCTGTGATTCTGTGACTCTCACATGGGGTAAGGTTCATTACATAAGTGTCCTCTTCAAAATTACCTGCTTAGTCTAAGCCAGCTGTCCAAGACCCCTGTCTGTCCAGTGAAGAGAAGCAGGCATTTCCAGGCAGTGGCTCACCCCAGTCTAAGATGAGTGTCCATGCTGATGTGCTAACTCACACCATGGAGCACCTACTCTCAATTCAGACTGTGGACTTGCAGACTGGAGTCCTGAGGGTGTTCCTGTCCCAAATATAAGTTTGCTATGGATAATGTTTCAATTATTTCTAATGATCTTTCCT
Organism: Certhia americana; assembly: GCA_018697195.1. Classification (NCBI taxonomy): domain Eukaryota; kingdom Metazoa; phylum Chordata; class Aves; order Passeriformes; family Certhiidae; genus Certhia; species Certhia americana. The sequence continues at coordinate 39,108,250 of CM031861.1, forward strand.
TTCCACAGAGACAAACTGTTGCTCAGCAATTTGGGACAAAGCTGCTAGATTACCAACACAATTCAAATTTCTGAAGGAAAGGAAACCTTGAGCTATGTGTTATTAACACTCAAAATTAATTTCATCATGTTAAGAGTAAGAGATGGTACAACACAAATGAATGCCTCCAAATGAGCACTAAAGAAAATTCCCAAAGATATAGAGGGAGCAATTGCTGTAGTAAGGAAATTGTGATGTCCAGTTTTCATAAATCTGTGTAGTTAAAAATGTCTTTCAGTTTTATGCGGTACGGTTGGCTGAAGTTATAATGATACATAATGTCAATAGTATCCTCCACATTGCATTGGAACAAGACGACATTTTTTAGAAAGTAAGCAGAAAAAAACATGAAGTGAAATTTTTGCCTGGAGAGGGTTTCTGATCATAGCAAATTTTTCTGAAGGTTGAGTACATGTATTTGCCCACAGTGTATCTGCCTTCCCATCAATGAGCCTGATATTTGTTGTTTCTTTACCATTGTCTTTTCATATGTAGTACTCTTCATATACAATGGCTTCTCAAATTTATACTTCAAAATTCATTTTTATTATTTAAACTTAAGGGTTTCCGAACCCTTAAAATTTAACTTAAAATGTTTAGGATATAGGATATTAATGCTAAGGAGAAAGGTCTCAAGAGGGGAGTCATTATTATGTTCTGTGGCTTTCCACTTAAACTTTGACCTACTGAACCTGTGATCTGAACAGAAATGTAGAGTTGTCTAATTCCTTTTGAAACTGACACGAGGCATTTTAACATATTTTAAGGTCTGGACCTCTAATACTATGCAGTACTTGCAGGTTGTTGTTTGCTGAAGGCAAACCAGCCTTCTTCCTTGTAATTTTCTGTGGCTTCAATGTGCTGTGCTAGAACTGCTTCATCAGTTTGCTGCGCAGAGCTCTGAAGGCACCGGCGCCTTCACTTCTTATTGAAGCTCTGCAGAGAAGGAATTGAATTACTGACCAAGGAAATGTTCTTTCTAGCAAAAACTCTAGGCAGACAGAAGTAGTGGTACCTGATACCGGATGTTGCTGAAACAGATCTGTAAAGCAGAAGAGTATCCAAGAAGGGGAGAATGAGTAATGCTGCCACAAGCCTAGGAAATCTACATTTCTTGTTAAAATACCAGACTGCTGGCAGCTAGCCTGCATATTATAGCCAGCTGGTTGGCAGCCACAGGCATAATCTCATTTCACAATGAATTTGAACATTTTGAAGTTTTCTGTTTAAATCATCTTATTTCTGAACAAAATAGACACCTTCCAGGTCTCCTGGTTTGAAATTACATTAGCTTTGGGTTTTCTCATTTAATTGCAATTTTTGCATTAAAATCTAAGGGCTGAGAATCTTGCTTTCATTATTTGTTCATGATTTAATTTTAGTTACTACCAAAACGCACCACCTCAGACATATCTGGCAAAAACAGGTGTTTTACTGTGGAAAGAGATATCAACTTCAATTTCCAGACTGTAATGGATATTCAAGACTGGGGGACAGTATAATTTTATTTGCTGATGGGGATATTTTATGCAGAGCAAGACTAAGACTATAAGCTGCCACAAAAGATGTCTTTGTTTAAAATATATTTCAGTTGTCATGAGCTGATTGTGTATCACCCACAGAGCCCTTCAAGATGATTATAAATATGACAGCCTGAGCCCTGATTTCCCATCCCCATTTCCTTCACATGCTCTTCTCTCTCTTCTCCTCCTTTTGCTCACCATCAGCTCCTCAGTAGTTTCCTGAATGTGAGGGGCTGCCTCCAGCTATGCAGAGTTTGGTCAAATCACAAACTCCTCCTCTGTATCTAATTCACCTGATAAATTTTACAGTGCTCTGTTTAGAAAAAGAAGTGAGCAGAGCAGCTTTGAATTTTGTTTCCAGAGACCTGTGTTTTACATGGCCATGTGTCTTTATCCTGTTTTTCCCAGCCTATGATTTGCTCTCCTGGTTTCCAAATACATGTGACTTAAGTATCTGAAAACTTTTGTTCTACCACTGCCACTTAGACTATAAAGTTGTGATTTGTGACTACTGCCTTCTTAAGTATGGCCAGTTTATAAAAGAAAAGCTATTTTCTGGTACATACTGTGTACTATTAGTGTCAGGTACACTAAGACTGTGCTGTAAAGTACGCAGCATTTCTTTTCCACTTTATGATTGCCAGGTCAGCAAAGATGCACAGAAGGTGTTGTATTATGTCTTCACTGTCACACCTTTTGATGAAGCCATCCCTGAGAATAGCATTTGCCCTGGAAAAAGTAGGAAGAAATTAAATGTCATGGAACGAACAGATTAGCAGATAATGCAGAACACTTTCGCAAAACTGTGGGTTACATTTAGCTGTGTCACTGCATTGTTTTAAGAAGGCCTGAGTGCTTCTGGAAGATGATGTTACCATAATGCCCCATTGCTGCCCCCCTCCCATCTGTGCTCTCACTATCTGAGTGTAGAAACTGGGACTCCTCACAAGCTTTGTCTCAGGTTTGTAACTAAGCTACTCTTTCTTCCTTTCTTCCCCATGGAGGGCTGCAGTGGATGACCAGGGCAGGTGTTTGACTGTAATGTACAGACAGGTCTTTGGAGGAAAGGGAGCTTGAGAGACCGTGGCTGTGTGAGTATAAATGCAGAAGCTCTTGTTCCAGAAGTGGGTAGGAGGTATCCAAAACAATCAAGTTTGGGAGCTGAAGAGGAAAAGAAGCAGATATTCTGAGCAACGCTGGCAACAAATAGTTCCCCCCATGGGAAAAAACCCCAAACATTTGGCAGAGTCCTTCCTTGGATCTCCCTGCTCCAAAGTAAGGCAGGACAAAAGCAGTCCTAATTTTTTTCTTTTCAAAAGGGTATGAAGTTACAAGGTTTTCACCCTTTATGCTAAAGTGGACTGTTAATGCCCTAATTGCCACAGTTAATTAGCACCAAAGGGTACTTACTCTTGAGAAGTTGAGAAGTTTGCAGTACTTTTCATGTCATGCAATCACTCCTTCATTTTCTTGAGACAGGAAAAATACAATTCCAAAACAGATTTCATCTTACATGAGGAACAAACACTTTATTCTGAAAATGTCCATATGTGTTGTTTTGACCCCACACTTTTCCTCAAACTTCATTACATTGGAAGTTTTAAATTGAATATTTCAGTCACAAGGAGTTTTAATCTTTGCCCATTGTGTTTTACATTGTCTAAATACCTTTTTCATTGATAAACACCTTGCTTATATGTTTGTTCTGTTAGTCTAATTTCTTCCTTGACAATTCTTCATTGCTTATCTTATTTTACTTGTCCATTCTTTTTTCTGCCCACTTCTTCCTCTTAGTCACTGGGTCCTCATATTCTAAAAATGTCTGCAAATATTTTAAAATTATGATGGTGCTTCAGCGCAGCTTATTTTACATGAAAAGGTTAGTGTATTGGCTTCAGGAAAGAAGTTTAAGAGAAAAAAAGCAGTCATAATTCTACAAAATTATTCTACTGGAACAAATATTTTTAAGAAAAAAAATTTTAAAATACCTGAGACTTTTCAGTTTGCCATTTAGGGCTAGACTACAAAATTTAGTCTGTGTCTACCTATTAGCATAGGGCAACATTTTGACTAATTTCCCACAATTTTTTATGTGCAGTATAATCACACATTAATGTATTAATTATACTTATATAATACTGAGTATTGTTTTTACATTAGTTTGCTTGCAGTACTGATTTTATAGCAACATAAGTACCAGTGAGATCAGAGGAACCAATAACCAAACTATTTTTGCTGTGAGCTGTCTAATTGTTTCTGTTTAGTATTTAATTAATTAAATTTTTCCTCTAAAATACATAGCTTTTATGATACAGTCAGCTGTCTATGTCTTAGAACTATTTTATTAGTAAACAGATCAGGAACTTTAAATTCTTTTTCAATAAAGTTGGATCAGTCATGAAAATGGACAGAGGGAACTGAAATTGATGTCAAATTTCTTTTCCAAATATATCTTTGTTCAAAAGGAACATTTTTTTCATAATAGTAGGGTAAGAGTTTCAAAGCACTATGTAGTGGAAATCATAGCAATATCACTTAAATCCACAGAGAGGACACAAGATAATGGAGCAAGCAATATCCCTGGCCCAGTTTGATGCCTGCTAAACTTGATACATTCTTGCCATCACCTTCAGTGAGCTTGGAATCAGAAATGCATTTCTTTTGCCATCTCTCCACATTTTAAAATATGGTATTTTTTTGTGAAAGATATAATCACCAAAACCAATCCAAATATTACCCTCCCTACTTTTTCCATACCTGTGTTCCTAAGCTGATACAAACGGAGAAGGGGATTTGTGGCTCTTATTGCCTGTGTGCTGTGTGGATGCGGGGGCTGTACTGCAGCACAAGCTTTGGGTTCAGGTGCTGGGGTGCACAGCTGATCTTGGACATGTGCATCAAGTGAGTGCTTGATAGATGGAGGATTTTCACAGCAGTTCCTTGGTGCAAGGCTGGAGTGATTTCATGGGGAACAAATGCTGATGTCTGAACTGGAAGCTGTACAGACAGTCCATCATATAGAACTGGCAGTCAGGATTACAGCAGAATACACTTTGAAGTCATTGCAGAGTTTGGCTAATAACTGGTGGTTCCATAGTCTTAAATCCCATACCTGCTTTCTGGGCTTTGACCTTTAACTGGAGTCATTAAATCTGGAAAGGGGTCATGATTAACACAGGGAGAGAGCACAATGTCCAAGGGTTAGCATAAACATGATCTATATCTGTTGACTATCTGGACACGATTTTGGCTTAGAATGCCCAGAGATTTATTATTCAGTCATAGGGGAAGGTATTTTGCATTCACAAAAAGCTTGATGTAGCTAACATGGCCATAACATGGCTTCGTTTACCCAACACTGTATTACTGAGTTTCTTGATGTTTTCTCCTTCATGTTTTAGTTTTGCCTTCATCTTCAATTTCAACAAGAGGAAGATCCCATGTTTCACTGCAGAATAGAAAATAAGATGAAATGTAGATTAGCATAAAGATATTTCTCTTTGTCCCTTTCTTTTTCATCCCCCACAGTTTTAAACCACAAATAATACACAAAAGTTTTAAATATATTTAAGTAGAATTGTCTGTATCAGACTACTTACCAGCTGAGCATGCACTGACATCATGCATTTATCAAATTTACCAGTTTACCAGCTACTCTTTAACAACACTTACCTGATGGAAAACATCACAGACATAAGGTACTGAATGGAGGAAAAAATATTTCTCTGAGGACAAAGTCCTATTTGCAATTATTAAAACTAATATATCACCCTCTCGGGTAAAACCTGTTAAACACCCACCTATCACGATAGAGACCACTGAAACCTTCTTAACAACGGTGTGTGTTTTTGTTGTGGAGCTAATTTAATCCTTTGCTTGTACTTTTCTGTATGTTGAGCTCACACAGCACTCATCCTTCCCACTGCCAGTGCTTTATTGCATAACCCCAGCAAGGTATTCTACCTGTTTTCCTCTATATCATTTTCTTCTACAGCCTTTATCACCACACTATTTGAGTACCATTCACCAGTGCATTAAGCATTGTACCTGCCATCTGTCATGTGTTTGTCCTCTGATCCTCTCTGCAGGGAGTGTAATGTGCTCAGTAAGGTGCCCTGTTTTGAGAAGATTTTTGTTGGAATAGATTTTTACGAGTGAGTAAAAATAGATGAAAACCTGCCTTGACCTTAGAGTAGATAAGGAAGTCAGTGATGCACTCAGTTCCCAGGTCATGGGGAAATTTGTGCCACAGAATGGACCAGCTCCTGAGACAGCAGTGTTTTCCTGAGAGAAGAAACCTTGCACTTGTGGAGAGTGCTGTTGGGCTTTTCCAAATCTCAGTAGATATATTACATAACCCGGGTCCAGACCAAAAGGTGCTTCAAAGAAAAGATTCAAGACCTTGAATTTCATTTGGATGTGTTTGAAATCCTCCAGCAGAGCTTTGCGGTGCTCCTGGTAACTTTTGTTCCTGAAGAGACAGTTCTTATTCTTGGCCCTTTCTTCTATTCCAGATTGGTACTACAGCTGAGTTTGCCAATCTGTCAGGACACATTTTAAGGCTGCCTCAACAGCAAAAGCATTGCTTTTGTCTGCAGGCTATCAGCCAGGCCTTCCAGGGAAAATATCACATACTGCTTTCATTCCTTTTTGGAAGTTTCCTCCAACAGTTTTTAAAAAAATTGTCTCAGGTGTTTCCCATCTTCCTCTTGGTCATCTTTGTTTCCTGAAAATGTTTTTGTTACTCATTTCATTTTGGTTTGAGAGTAGAAAGTAAGAAAGTCGAGAAATTTAAAAGAAGCTGTGTTGAGAAGCTCTGTGGTACAAATCCATTTGTGAAATCAGTGTGTTTCTGTGTGCTGTCTTTTGTTACATAATATTTTTGCAGCTTTCTGTAGCATAGACCGATATGCAGACAGTTGAAATCCTACATTTATCATAAAGAAACTGTGACCCAAAAAGACTAGCTAGTACACAAACTACACAAGGTAGTTTTAACAGTGTTTCTTCATGTTTTTGTCACTAAACCAGGGGCTTTACTGTCTCCTTCAGCAGCCTGACACTAAAGCACCTTCTACAGCAAATACCTTTAAAGTGGTACAATTGATTTTAGTCTGAAGAAGTAATGGGTGAATGAATTAGGCAATAAAATAGAAGCATACATCCAGAGGTGAAGTGTGTAGTTTAAAAATCTTCAGGTTGCAAGGCTTGCTGAAAGATTCATGATGCTAAATGGAAGACAAGTGCACCATATTCTGTTACCATCTTGAAAAATGCAGAATCTTGAAGAATTGATAGCAGGGCTTCTTGTTACACCTGAAAATAATTTTGACTCTCTGCTGGATTACCACTAAAGGTAGAACTTCTCTCTGCTCAGTTACACAAATTCTTAAGCTTGAGCAATACAACCGTGGTGATTTTGGACAAAGTTTTTAATTAAACTTTTATATCTTGGAATATAAATAAAGACTCTATTATAATTTGATTAGTATATGAAAAATAAAAAGCCAATAAAAAATAGAAAACAGCAATCAATAGTATGTGATTTCTATATCCAAGCTGATATCTACTTTGCAACAGGACAATTGGTAATGACAATTGTTCTGGTCATTGTCCTCCTTAATAAGCTAGGAGAGCAAGACCATAAAGCCATTTCAGAGCTGTTATGTACAGTAATCCAACATGAAGCTTTTCAGGCTTTATCTCATACTGATTTTTTACACTTAAAATTTATTCTAGCTTATCTACTAATATATTGCTATGTGAAAACGATATTTTTTAACAAAAGAGGCCTATGAAATCTTTTCAGACAAAAGGTTTTTTCCAGACTCCAATCAAGAGATCATTATTAATTTCCTCAAGGCACAAGGGCTAATAGGAAGAGCTGTTGATCTTTAAACCTGTATCTGTAAAGTGTCTCTGGTCAGTGGCCTGCAGGAATCATATAAAACAGCAGAAAGTATAAAAGCTCTTTTATGAGTGTAGTTGGTCTGGGTGTTTTCAACAGCACTACACATTACTTAGAGCTGTTTAGTTTCACAGTGTTCTGCAGGACAGGATAAAGACTGACAAGGTCCATTGATTCAAATATTTTGGAGAAGCTCCTTAAAACATTATTGTGAGTAATGGCTGTCTGACACTGCTTTGCAGGTCTTGACCAGTCAGAGTCTGGATCCATACTAATTTCTCATAAGCGTTCATCATTAGTATTTACATTACACAGAGCCTGTACTGGTAGGGAAAAGGTGCTGGAGAGCTGTTTGCTTAATATGACTGATAAAGAAACCCTTACTGTGACTTGTCATTGCAGTTTTATACCACTCTGTTGAAAGGCTGGGGAGATTTATGATGCACAAAGTGCAAATTGATGGCTATTCTGGAGGATAAGATATGTGACCTGGAAATGCCAAGTTCAGCATAGTGCGGAATTAGAGAACTAGTTTTCTGGCAAGCAGACTTGATGCTCATTGCCACAGTGGCAAGGGAACTGGTTGGGTTGCAAACTGATGCAGTGGACTAGTAATCTGCAACTAAGAGATGCTTAATCCATCTAATAGTATTGTCTTAATATCAAACACTTATTGAGTTACCTGCTGAGAAAAAGAGGGACTTCTCCAACAAACATTGTCACCACAGGAAATGGGAACAAAGAGCTTTTTAAGATGTCTTAAAAGGAAAGACATGCGGTCTACAATCTAAATAAAAATAAGTGTATAAATATTCAAGAAGAAAAAAGGGACAACAAATGTCCTATTTTCCAAGTGCAAGAATATAGAAATGTAACAATTACATTGCATGGAATTATCAGTCAGGCAGGTCTTGCTCTGCTGAAAATACATATGGAACAAAAAATATTACAAGGAACAGCATAATTAATAAAAGTGTGGGAGGTGCAGAAGACAAGAAAAGCAGAGAGAAGTTCAAATGATGTTTTGGGTTTTATGAAAAGCAGAAAAGAGAACATCTTGGAGGTGAGGAATTCGACAGATGACTGATGAAAACAGAAGGTTTTGTCTTTGTGGAGCACTGAAATTTGTCACAGTTTACTGAGAATTGGTGTCACTGTCCTTCACAGACAGTTAGAGTCCTGCTTTTCTCAGCTGGAAATCAGCATGAATAAGTAGGAAGAGAAGTAGAAACAAGAACAAGGGGTATAAAGATAGCAAAGACAGTACATACTTAAACTCAGTGTCTGTGTCCCATAAACGCTGTGGTATGATGTGGCAAGGCATTTTTCAATAAATCGTTTATCCATGTTACAAGACTAACTATGAAGCTAGGGGAACTGGTAATTCTCATTAATGAGAAGAAATTTTATTTAACTGGCATTACTGGAACCCTGTGGGATGATCTGTATAACTAGAATACTAGAAAACACCATATACAATGCATCAGAAATTGAGGAAAACTGAGCCCAGCCCTCTGTGGATCACAGCAGAGGGACAATGATATTTGGCTCTTTACTAGACAATGTAAAATAACTGAGCTTGATTCCTTTGATTCATTACAAAGCAATAATTTACTCAGAACGTGGCTGCCTTCCTCAGAGGAGACTGAAGTCTCCATGAGATGGACAGTGGACAAATTTCTTTTTCAGCAGTGCCCAATTGCAGTGGATTCCTGCCCCAGCAATGTTTATAGGTATCCTTGACATTTAAGAAGGAGGTATTGTGCAGAGATCAGTAAATTGTTTTCTTCTTCTTCTTCCTATGCTTTTATTTCTCAGTGCTCCACTCAGCAAGAGTAACTCTAGTTTATGAGACTAAAACTTTTTTAAAAGACAATTTTATTTACTTCTCTAATCTAGAGACTTCAACAGTTTCATAAGCTACATGAGCTTTATTCTGTGACATCAACAATTATCCCCAGAGCCCACAGTGTATTCCTCTGAGAATTAAATCAAAGCAGATTTCATAAAGGAAAAAAAAAAGGCTGTTGTCTTTCTCTATTTTTTTCTCTCTTCTCCCAAAGGTGCTTATAACAAGATATTTCAAACCCCTGTCGTGGGACAGATTCCACGTTACTTGATGTAGTTGCAGATGAACACCTTCTTCACTGTACAGAACAATACACTACTGTGAAAAGCAGATTCTGGTGCAATGTTCTGTAAGTAATGTGTTAAAAAATAAAACAACCAAACATGGAACCCTCTTGACACTGCATCTGGTGGATTCACCTGTTTCAATGCTCAAAAGAACAATTTTGAAAGCAGTTCTGTTCTGTTCTGTTCTGTTCTGTTCTGTTCTGAACAGAATCTGTTCTCTTCTCTTCTCTTCTCTTCTCTTCTCTTCTCTTCTCTTCTCTT
>CM031861.1:39118126-39188126 GCA_018697195.1 Certhia americana
TTCTCTTCTCTTCTCTTCTCTTCTCTTCTCTTCTCTTCTCTTCTCTTCTCTTCTCTTCTCTTCTCCTCTTTCTCATTCCTTTCTTTCCCCTCCTCCTCTTCTTTTACCAGCCTGTTAAAACATTCCAAGAATAAAAGAGAAAGCTCAAGGCATATGTTAGCAGAGGAGAAGGTGATAATGAGTTGATAGCTTTTTGAGGGCAAACCCCTTTTCTTTTAAGCAAAACACACCATCCCGATTCAAAAATTCTACCATCTATCTTCCTTTAGTCTATGGAATCATGGCCAGAATTAAAGGGAATACATTTCAATGCTTTTAGGAAGAGAAGCACTGTGGAACCTGTAAATTTCCTATCTCCCATCAGAGGTCACTATCAACCCAGGGTGTTCAGCCTCCTCCAGGATAAGGCCCTGTATGAATTGCATGTTTTCCTGAAAAAGTGTTAATTTCTTCTCTCAGACCTGAACAAATAACTTTCTTCTTTTCAGTCACAGAATGATCAAAGTGACAGGAATAGATGATTTATGTCAGCAGTAGGACTGGTTGGATTTTTGCATATTATCCCTAACACAGTTGGGCTAAGCAAATTAAAGAACCAGTAATTCTGTAGCCAAAATCTTTGTTTTCAGCAAATGCTGACAAAGCTACACAATTTTACTGCTTCTGGAACCTTATTCTGAAGCTTGAAAATAAACCTAGGATTAAAGGATTCATATATCAAAATGTTTGTCTAGCCAGTGGAGCTCATCAATATGTTTTCATCTGAATTGTTTTCCATCAGAGAATGGTGACTGGTTGGAACCCAAGTGCTCTACAAATCCAGGTTTAGTGGGTGCTGGGGAACACAGGGACACTGCTAGGCTCCTTGTCTGTCTCTCAGCTCTAGGTCCCCAGGGATATATACACAGCCTGTTTCAGTGCCAAGGAGGCCATCTCCCCAGGATGCTGAGAGCAGAGAAGGATTTGAAAAAATCCATATTGTTTATTAGAAAATATGACTCTTTTAGTTTGTCTACCCCATGCTAAATGCTGCTGAGTAAAAGAATTGTTATGCTTCTGTAGTCCTGTAAGTACTACACAAAACGATGGCATCATCTGGAGTTAGTCAATTTCTGCTCACATCAAAGATGGCCTTTAAAGAAAGAAGTTAGAACATGTTGCCCTTTCTTTTATAAACATATCACTTTTGTTCATTCTTGGGTATGCTTTTCTCCGGGACTGCAATAAGTTTAATGCTGGAGAGACTGAAATAAAAACACAGTTCTGGCATTTCAGCCCCCACATCTGGTAGAGTAGGAATTAGGCTTCTTTGGTTCACCTAACTGACATAAACAATGTTATTTTTTTCCTTCTATATTTCACTGTTAATAATATTAGTAATTCCCCCATACCACAGCTTTTACTCATTGGCTGTAAAAGGTCTCTTGAGGGAAGTAAAACACAAATGAAAGCAGAAAGGGTATACGCACTATATCTGATGGGAAACATCCCATTAAAATGAGGTGAATTGCAGGTGTGCTTAGAAAACTGTACATTGCTACCTCAGTTCAATTGCAGTACATGCTCACTGGTTCCTTCAGAGTTACATCCAGGATAACATTCTTTTTAATGTTTCTATTTATTGCAAGTTAGCCACTTAGACTTTATCTATGATGATTAGAAGATAATTTATAATGCTGAGAAGCCATAAAGCACTGAGGATATTCTGACACTCCCATGACTTACAGATATCCTTTTTTCATCTGCAGCTTCCTAAAATCTGTTTTACTGGGTGAGAGAATGTGTTTTGGGAGAGAAGAATTCCCAAGATATTTAAATTCTCATTTAAGGCTGAAGCAGAGATTAAAATATTGTCATGTATTAAAGAATCCATTGCTAAAAGAACCAGTAGTTTGGTTTTGAAAGACTTGGTTTAGCTTTGCTCCAAAGAACATGTTTTCTTGTTTTTCTACAGAGCTTGAGTGCATCTTGAATGCTCTGTCAAATATATAATTTTTCTACATTTCCATCTTCCTGAAACTGCAGACTTCAAACTAACCTGCTCAGGTTTCATTATTTACTGTTTTATGGCATTTCATGTGTACTTCTATCCCTTTCCTTGATCATAGAAGAAGAATTCCTTCCAGTCTTAGATTCACAGGAGCTTCACCCTATTTAGAAATACCCTATTCCTATTATCATGGATGTAAATGAAAGAGAAGAGTGAAGTGCAACATTGGGAAAGATGGCAAGAGCATCCTGAAAGAATGAGAGAAATATGCAGGAAACACAAACATGGTGAGGGCCATCGTGCAGTGTAGCTGCCACCACTTTGCTGGTGCTTCATTTCAGGAGTGAAGAATTAGTCCACAAAAGGGACAGAAATCACTCCAGAGAGAATAATCCATGAAGATGATCTCTATCAGGCTTTGAAGTATATGAAGGTTATGAAGATCTTCTACATCAAATCCATACAGAGCTTGAACATTTACAACTCCCTTTGCTATTCAGATTTTGGTCTTTTTCATAATATTGGTGAGTACTTAAAATACATCTAATCCTGTAAATACTGAAATTCTTCAGGCACTTTTCACTAGTTTTCTAGGATTAAAAAAAAAATAAAATCATTGTTTGAATCTAACTCCTCCCCTTGGTGTTGTTCTAATTATAAAGGCAGTAATGTTTCCATCCTTGTACTTTAACATTATAGCAAAGTGAATAATCTACTGAATAGAAAGGACCATAAAATGGTCCTATGTATACTACAATGCTCACATGCACATGTCATGCAGCACACATTTAATCCAAACTGTCTGTGGAAACAGTTCCTCAGTTACAGTACCAGTCTCCATTTTCGTGTGGTGTACTTTCTATCTCAGTGTTGACACATTGCACGTTACCAAATAATTTTCATATAATTAATCTGATCATAAAAAACGTTTTGTTGTCCTCATTGATAACCAGAAACTATACCTTTAATGTATCATTGCATGTTCTTGGATACATTGTGTTCAAACACAAATTTTACAGAGTTATTGAAGACAGTGAAGAAATATGGAAGCTACTAAGTGAGAGCGGCCTTCATCAATAACCTGTTGTCTGAACATAAATCATACAGAAAGGATACTACAAAAACTGTATCTTTAAGACAGTGTTTAAACAGCTAGCACGAGTGTAATGAATGTGAGGAATGTGAGCTTTCTTTTGTAGTTATTACACCTCCATGATTGAAGTGTGGCCAATCAAAAAATGGAGATAAATCTGTCTTTAATAAAGAGAATGGAATAAAATAACATTATAATGATTAATAAAAGCAAATCTCATGCTCATTAAAATTAATAAAGATAACTCTAAGTAAAAAGTTCTTGATGTCCAGCTTGGTTTGTTTCATGTATTTTCTTTGTAGCCTTTATTTTTCTGGTGCTTTTGCAGAGCAGCTAGTGAGGACTGAGCAGCATCAAAAAGGCTTTGCTCACTTAGGTGAGAAAGGTATGCGGTTAGGTTGATGCATACAGTATTTTGCTGGACAATTTGAGTGATCCTTAGTACCATATAGAGAAAAGCATTCTCTTTTTTTTCAGTATGTATTTAATTGTTTCATAGAAGCCAATAAGACCTTTCCAAACATTTGTCCTGGAGATGCTTGTAAAAGTGCCACATGATCTCCAATGTGTGCAAAAGAGAAATGGATCAGGCCTGAGAAAATGGTCTTTTCCTAACAGAAAGCTCCCTCATGCTCTAGAAGAAGTTTATGTTTGGACAAACTACCCAAAGATGACCCCAAATCCAAAGGGGGAAAAGTTTGGTGTGTTTAAATTGTGACTGTGTCAAGTGTGTTTTTGACTCACACTGTCCTGTTTTCCCCTCCTGCCTCCCAGACACAGTAGTTATTTGGGATGCAGACCAATACCACATCCAGCCACAATGCCTACAGCCATTTCTTGGTAGCTGTCTGGAAAGCAACGTTAATCTTCTCCTGTTCAAGACAAATTGGCAATTTAAGGGCCTCTTTGAAAGCAAAAACAGTGTTAGGTGAGGTTTGTATGTTTCCACCTGGTTATTTTTCAAAATTGATGCTGGACTGCTTGTGTCATTAATAATGATTTATTTCTTATTTAGTTACTCAGGCTGCAATTAGATTCTGTGCATAGTGCTCTCCAGGACAAAGACAAGAATAAAAGCTTTGATCCCCAGAACTTTTAAATCACAGATCTCAGATACATTCTTCCTTAAAAAGGAGTTTGTGTGTCAGTCCTGTGACAGGAGGAGGCTGCATCTTTTAAATGTGGAGATGCGCTAAGATCATTCCTCAACACTCTGTGGTAGGTTGCAAATCAGATCAGCCAAGTGCAACTGGGACATGGGATTCTAGAGAGCATGATGCTGTACTATAAATGAGTGATGAATGGAACTAGCTTCAGGGATAGTCAAAAGATTGAAACCAATTCACAGAATCACAGAATGGGCAAAGTTGACCAGCTTCCCTGCTCAGACGGGGTCATCCTAGAGCACATTGTACAAGCTTGCAACAAGATGGCTCTTGAATATCTTCAGTGAGGGATACTCTGCAAATGCTCTTGCCAACCTGTTCCAGAGTGTGGTCACCCACAGTAAAGCTCTTCCTCACATTCTGGCAGAACTTCCTGTGCTTCAGTTTCTGCCCACTGCCTCCTGTCCGATTGCTTGGCACTACTGAGAAGAGCCTGGATCCTTCTTCTTGGCACCCTCCCTTTAAATATTTGTGTATATTGATGAGGTTCCCTCTCAGTTGTCCCTTCTCATGGCTGAACAGGCTCAGCTCCCTCAGCCTGTTAGAGAGAGATGTTCCAGTACCTTGATCATCCTTGTTGCCCTTCACTGGACCCACTCCAGGAGCTCCATGTCTTTTTTATGAAGCCCAGAGCTGTACACAGCACTCCAAGGCCTCAGCAGGGCTGAGGAGAGGGGCAGGACCACACCTCCCTCAACCTGCTGGAAATGTTCTTCCTAATGTACCCCAGGATACCACTGGCCTTGGTCACAAGGGTACTGCTGGCTCATGAACAGCTTGCTGTCCACAAGGACTCCAGGTCCTTCTCTCAGACCTGCTTTCCAGCAAGATGATTCCTATCCTGTCCATGGGGTTTTCCTTTCCTAAAACCCTGCAATTGCCTTTGTTGAATATAGAAGTTTTCTTTCTGCCCTTCTCTCCAATATGTTGAGGTCCTTCTGAACCCTCTGGAGCTTCCTGTCACCAGTGAACTTGCCAATGAGGCTTCTCCTTTTCATCCTAGTCAACGAAGAATAAATTAAACTGTAGTGGGGCCAGTATGGGGACTTAGGAGACACTACTAGATGCAGGTCTCCAACTAGACTCAATTGCAAAAGTCTAAATCACTGTGTTTAGACTCATCAGACCTGAGTGAAATGTAAACATGAAGTGAACAGTAGGACAACACATGGTTCCATCTCTTTTGTGAACTGAGTCTTCTATTTTTATACAAAGGAAGATTGTTCTGAGGGAAAAAGGAGTAAAATGGCATGTAAGGACCAAAGGTCAGGGGAAAAAATAACAGAGTTAACTTCTTGCTTTGCAGATGTCTTGTGATCTGGCACTTCAAAACAGAATTTTTTTTTTTTTTTTTTTTTTTTTTTTTCTGCAGAGCTGAGGGAAAAGCAGTGGGGAAAATGAAAGAGAGGTTGAAAGAGAGGTACAGATGGCATTATTTGATTTATTACCTGGAAAAGAGTAAATGGGCTAAAGAATCCAATTTAGCATTAGTAAGACAGAAAAGAGCCTTCAAAGGGTTATACTGAAAGACCCAAAATTATTCTACTTACTGTCTTGTGTACTGAAGAGTACTGCTGTAACTAACCATGTGGGAACTATTTTCGGAGTGAATGGAGGAGGAGCAAAGACTTAGAGACATACATGCTTTGAACATCCCTTGGTATCATGGCTGTTTGGGATAAAGCATGCCTTGCAAGTTTTTTATCTCTGTGCTCTGTGACCTACATTCACTAGAGAATGGAATTCATAGGAGCCACCAAACTGGGCAGGATGCTGTCCAGCCTGACCAGTACAAAGTGCTGCAGAGAAGAGCACAGAAGTCATTAGATATCTGTGTGCTAAATTTAAACACTTGCTTCATCTGGAGCTCAGGTCCTCCCCAGAAATTGGGTAAGGCTGGCAGCTTTGTACTCATCAGATAGCATTAATGTGGAAATACGAGATAGATTCAAGGACTTCCTCTCCATGAATTATAAGCAATCTCCTGACAGTCATCACTGAAAGAAATGCTGCAATCCATGACAATTGTGTAGCAGGTAATTCTCAGCCAAGTTGCTGAATTGTCATCAAATATTACATAAACTATTCAGTCCCTCAGTATTCATTAAGCTGTAGAAAGAATGGACATGACCTTGTAAATTAGAAAGGACACATCTGTTTGATGATAGAGGACTAGAGTTTCTGTTCTTTCATTTAGCATGAAACCATTTCACAGACGACAAAATAGCTCCAACAAGAGATCCTGACGATTGTGTTACAAATGGCTTTGAGTGCCAATCTTCTTTGTCAGAAGGAAGGCCTGACTGGGTGCCCACTCTGCTCACCCAGGCTTCTGAGCACAGGCTGCTAGCTGGACTGCCATGCCATCTGCTGCTGAACTACATGAGTCTGCTCTGAATGTGCCTTCTAAAGCATGTCTATCCAGTGGGCAACAACATGGAGGCAGAAAAGGGACTGTCTCTGGCAGCTGAAATCCCAGTAAACAACCATTTAATACATGACATTGTATTTCATACAACTAATTTTAACTTTGTGCCTAAAATTTTGATCTTCAAGATTAGTTATATTTCTTGATATATAACCCTTCTGGCTCTTGTGTTGATTTTATACTCATCAATGAATATTCAAGAAACTTTATCAACCTGGTGCTTTGTACCAGAGTCTTTACACCAAATGTTGAAGAGACTCAGCGTCTCCGTCTACCCTTGAGAAACATCACTTCAAAGTCGTTACAAAAGTAACCCACTTTAGCCAGTGTGCTCTCTTTGTAATGCTTTGCTGGTTTTGTCAGGAGTGAATTTTCTTCCTAGTAGCTAGCACAGGGATGTGTTTTTGAATGGTGCTGAAAAAAGTGTTGACACTACAGAAATACTTTCGTTACTGCTGAGCAGTGCTTGCATACAGTCAGGTTCTTTCCAGCTCCTTGTACCTCCCCCGCAGTGAGGGGGCTGGGGTGCACATGGGGTTGAGAGAGGACACAGTTGGGACAGCTGACACTGACTGATCAGAAAGATAGCCCACACCATACAGTGTCATGTTCAGCATATAAAGCTAGGGGCAGAAGGAGGAAATGGAGATGTTTGGAGAGAGCATTTGTCTACCTGAGTTATAGTTACATGTGCTGAAGCCCTGCTTTCCTGGGGATGGCTGAACCTGCCTGCACATGGGATGTGGTACATTAAATCTTTTTTGCTTTGCTCACATGTGTGGATTTTGCTTTTCCTCATAAATTGTCTTTATCTCAGCCTGAAAATGTTCTCATTTTTATTCTTTAGATTCTCTCCCCCCTCCCACAGGAGTGAGTGAATGAGTGAGTGCCTTTGGGGCCAAGCTGCTGGTTGGGGTTAAACCACAACAGGTGCCTCTCATTATTTCCCAGTTAAGCCTTGCCTTGCTTTACAGTTCTTTGCACTAATCTTTCCAGTCCAAGTTTTGCTAAATTAATAACCAGCCTTGCTTTACTTAGCTTAGGCTAATACATATCCTCAATCTGGAAGATCACTTGTGCTAGCAAAAAAAGCTAAAGGTAGTCTGCTTTCTTGGTAGCCTTATGAATTACTTTTCCATGATTGATGAGATGAGATGATGGCATAAAGATTATTTATAGCATAGCTCTTAATTTGTTTACTGGTCCATGTACTCTGTAGTTGTGACATTAAGTATATACTAGCTTTACTGACCTCAGACTTAATAATACACATTTATTTTCATTAAATTGTGTTTTCCATTCCTATGCCAAATGATATAGGGGATCAAAGTCTAGCCACAATATTCCTTAATAGTAGTTGCACCTTCAAATTATTTTTGCTAAATTTGATATGTACTTTAGATAGCTGCATGAAAATAGTTAAACATTTCTCATATAAGACAGGCTCTTAAAATGACCTCAAAAAGCTACAGTTAATAACAATAAAAAACTCCCACACCTTTCCAGCACAGTAAGTTAGTCATTGTTATTATACATGTCCTTTCTTGAGGATATTTTAACCTTCAGGCAATTTTACAGTGTTGTCATTAGAGCTGAGCATTTTTTCTTTCAGTTAAAACTAAGCTTGTGGCAAAATTTAAGCTTTGATATTTAGTTACCCTAATATCATGAGCTGAAGTGGCATTTGCTATCTAAGTTGGAATATATTTTCTGGGCTAGAATTACAAAAATGTTGGAGAAGTCTTCATCTTCATTTTGTCCTGCAGAAAATGCAATGCATGACCAAATGCAAGATCTAAACCTTACCTTTGGTTCCCCTTCAGGGTACAACACCTGAGCCACAGGTATTCTGGTGTTATTACCAGATTAAATATATGGTTTCTCACTGTTGCTTGTTTAAGCTGTTTTATTTAGTAAATACAATTAAATAGTCTCTAGATTATTTGGGAGTTTTGTCTCCTTGTTGAGTGGCCAATCATTCAGACTTCTGATTTATCTTAGAGACAGTCAGTATTTTGTACTGATTAGAAAATATGAGGCAGCTGAGGCTGACTGGCTGCCATCTCTTTCTGCCCAGCTGCACTGCAGTTAGGGTAACCATGTAGGCAGTAAGAATTGTGTCTGGCTCTCCTCAGCCTGTGACCAGCTCAAAATTTCTCCTCTCTGGTTAAACTTGCTCAGCCTTGAATGATTGTTAACTGCAAAATATAGCATTTCCTTCAACAAGTTTATGAATGTTATGCATAATTTCATTTGCTTGTTTTTCTCCAAGCATACACCTGAAGTGATTCTTATACAGTGTCAATGAAATGAAATATCTTTGGTTAGTTCTTCTCAAAAAGCAAACTAAGGTTTTGAATGAACCTTTCCAGGCTTTTTTGTTCATTTGATGAAGTGTTTATTACTTTTTGGTATAGTTCTGTACAGTGGTGATGCTCTTACCATTTACCATGGGACTAGTAGAATACTTCCTCATTCCTCTACAGGTTAGATATATTTATCTTTGCAGAATGTAATTGAATTTCCAGAACTAGATATCACAGCAGGGTAAAGACTAAGCCTATTAAATACTAAAGGATAAATCCAAGTCTTTTCACTGCCTCCATGAATTTGAGGAGGCTTTCAGAAAGGGAACTCACCCTCATGGATCTGTTTGATCTGGTCACTAGGATGTCTGAAGGCTGGGAGGAAGTGGGGCATGGAAAAGCAAAGTGAAAATTACAGGAGAGTAGCTGTTTTACCCACTCTGTGGTTTCCCTGGAGAAATGGAAAATGCAAGGCCATGCTGGAATAAAGGCATTGTCAGTTTGCATACCATTGTCTCTGAGTTCTTGAAGTTGATTAGTGGGTTGGCACCAAGCAGTTAGAATATTCGTTTTCCATCAATAAATTATCATCTTGCGACACCCTAGATTTTGCATTTATTTAACCAAGGACAAAGCTGTTTGACTGTTCCGCAGAATCATCAGAGGTTTGTGATTTTGTCATGTTGTATGTGTCAAAATGTCATATTGTAGTGTAAAATATGTGCCAGAGAAAAAGGGAAATATTTCTAGAAACACATAGCTAGCTTCCCATTTTAATAGCCAAGCTTAACTACAACAGAATAAGCTAGAAAACAAACAAAAAAAAAAAGCATTGATCATAGTTTCAGAAGACTATATCACCATTCATCACGAACAAGGGAGGAACAGTGTGCTAGACGAGTTTTTCTAATCTTGTGATACTTTAGAGACTGTTTTGGGGGACTTATAAATAGGAATGTATATTAACTGCAATAAGCCTTTCACTGGCTGAGCTCTTCCATATATAAATTGAAATCTGAAGTTTTCTTCACAAAGTTTGGCTAATGGCACTTGTACTACAGATGTTTTCAAAAGGTAAGCGGGTGGCTGCCCACTTTTATTCTCAGCCAGGGGCTGCAAAATCCTCCTTGGCTGCTCTTGCTTGTCTGCTCTTTAAAATGATAAGCAGTTTTTTTAAATGTTTCACATAAAATTGCTCTTTGAATGCTATACAACCCAGGGAATCGACACCATGCAGGTCTTAAAAAAAGGGTCCAAGACAAACCTTTCACCACCAATGAGCAAGGAAATTGCTTACAATCTAAGCCAGGCTCTCTGAGGCTTTTTTCATTCATTCACTTTCCTGCTGTAGTCCAGGGTCTTGTAAGCCATAGGCAGTGATTTTTCTTCAGCTCCTACAGGAATGCTTTCGTCAGGAAAGTTCAAAGTAAAAAAGGGTGCAACAGATTTGCTGCCGCCTTCTGCTTGATGAATCCTAGCCTCTCTTCTCTTTTGAGGTCCTTTTCCCTCCCTTTCTCATATGCAGACTGAGATGAGAGGTAGCTGCCCCTGTCATGGGCCTCTCCTATCCACCTTCCCCTGCTACTTGGGTCACAGAGAAGGGAATGGAAGGGAAAAGGGCTGTACCAGAGGTCTGAAGGGCAGCCAAGAGTGGGAGAGCCTGGGGTGATATGAGGGTACATTAACAAGAGAAACCTGCCAAAGTTAGAGTAGGATGAGTACTTAGATGGCAGACATGCACACAAAACTGAGACATTCTTCTCTCTTGTATGTGACCCACATACTTCTTCCTACATTTTTGGGTCTTCGATAGAATGCTCAGAAACCAAAGTGCACGCATAACTCCAGCTACAGTTCAAAGGGTGTGGTACTATCACCCATCTTCTTCCCGTGGAATTCTGATTCAGAGTTCTCGCCCCTTTCCTCCCTGTCTGCCAGCTGGAACATTTTTTGTTCTTTTTTCCTATACTGCTTTTCACTACTGCATTATTTGGATCAGTACAGCAATAAACTAGACTGGGAAGATAAACCAAGATAAAAAAGATAAAACTCATGGTTTGAGCAAGCAGTGGGAATCATCGGTTTGCTTCCTTCATGCTGGCCAAGGCCTGTGACACTGTAGCTGAGAAATGGTTACATTTGTTTTAAGATTTATTAAAAGTTTCTTCCCTTTACCATGAAACAGTTTTTTTTGCTTGCTGTTGTCTTTCAAAGACTTATTAAAGTTACTGACTGCTAGTTCACAGTGCACCAGAAAAGTTATTTTAAAATTATTTTCATTTTGGACTCTTGGCCTGCCATTGCATCAAGTGGCTGATGGGTAACATGTAAATGATATAGGAGATTCTGAAATATAATGAGTGACCATACTCAACATTTTAAAGAGGTAGGTGGTAAGGGAGTGGGAAAGCTTGATTTATCTGCTCTGAATGTAATAGGAAATTTGCTTGCTCCCACCCATACTGTCATTTCACAAAGCTGAGCCAAAGATAAACATTACCAGGAAAACTTGTAAAGAAATACATCAAAACCCAGAAGGCAGTGTTTTTTCGAACATCATGAATTTTCAGTCCAAAGAGCATAAGCTTCTCTAAATACAAAGCTCAGCAAACCTGAGCACATATGCCAGAACTTTTTGAAATAATTAGCTGAAGTTGGATGCTGCTGCTCCAAGTTATGACTGCAACCTAGGCAAACAAATGCTTTTATTTTAATTACAGTCCATTGTATTTTCAAGATTCTTGTTCTTGTTTTTCACTAGTGGTTATACCCAGATGGTACTTGCACATTCTGCAGTTCTCCAATATTAACATTTATTTCATTATTCAGGTTTGGAATATATACACCGTGACTTTGGTTTCATACATTTCACTGGCATGCTTTGAGAAAATACTTTAAGTATTACTATGAAAATAAATTATAAATCAAAACTCTTCACTGTTTACAAAGAGAATCCCTGCTTAAAGAACTTGATATTACACTACTTCCCAATGCAGGAACAACTTGGTCATTCCCATCCTATTAAACATGTGCATATATTTAACCTGACGAACATAAATTGGTCCATTGGGACTTCTACTTGAAAATGTTTGCAGTGCAAGTACTTGTATTGAGGTTAATATATAATGTAAAGGAAAATGAAAAACCTGATGAATAAGCCACTGAACTAGGAGACAGACTTTCCTCCTGCTCTTTGATTAGAGCATAGAACTAATTTATGCTAGTTTTATTTTTGGAGCATTTAGCATGGCTATGTTATTGCGGCAGTAATTCTCATCTGTGCAGGGTACATGTTAAATAGGATTGTTCTGTGCAGGTAGAGCCTTGTTCTCTTTATATATTTTGCATCTAGTGTAGATAATGACCCAAAGAGAGCACAGAGTCACAGCTTCTGAGTAGAGCTGACCTTGGCAGTGTTTTGAAGCATGTAAAATCAATATTGTTGAAGTCTTTCAAGAGTCTTGGTACAAAACCCCAGTACTCTGAATGATGATCATACTGATTATTTCTCTTAAATCCTATTTTCTTGGCACCTCAGCTAAAAATGCTCTCTGATGTATTTGCAATCTGAAAAAAATACAATTTCTTTATTCAACAGAACATATTCAGCTGAGCATACTTAAGCATTTCATCCTTACCATTACCTGTCCAATCGAATTCAGAAATTGGAAGAGATGAGCAGCCAGTTTGATACAATATTCAGAGGTACTATGTTCTTTGATACTAATGAAACTGTAGCCAAACACTCAGCATATCTTAAAAGACCATTTGAAGTCTATGTGTTCTTTATTAGATACAGTGGGTTTGTGGGTTTTGTTTGGTTTTGGTGGGATTTTTTTCCTGGTTTTTTTACCACTGAACACCTGGGTAGATTGCTAATGCACAGAAACCTTCATGAAGATGGAGGCTAGAGCAGCTGTTAAAGAAATCTGTTCTGAAAGCACTCCAGAAGCTGTTCTTTGAGACAAAATGGACTACAGGAACATGCAGTCTAAACTGTTGTACTATATTTAATGCATTCCATACAAACCACTTTATTGAAAAGTCCTAATATTCTTCTTGATTCCTCTGTCACTTTGAAGTCTCTTCTACTATACTCACCTAATTACTTTTGCATAATTCCAGCGTCATCACATCAATGTTTTCTTAGCTTTAATTAGCTGTCTTTCTTTCCTTTCTAGTCAAATAGAATCCATATTACCTACCTATGGATATCTGCTATGAAAACATGTCTCAACCTCTTTTACAGTAACTGAAACGAGATACAGAGCTGTTCAATTGCTGCAGTTTTCTCTTAGCATCACATTTAATCTGAATCTGAGTCACAGGGATTTTCATCCCTTCTGGACTTGCACAAAATTGGAAATGTTCTACTATTCCCAGGTCAGAGAAAAACATTATCTGAAGACTAGGAAATGTGGGAAAAAAAACACTAAAATGTTTTTTCTATGTAAAGAACACACTGCTCACACAATGATTGCAGAATGGACTGCATGACTGCCAGGCTTACGGGATAATAATTGGAGGCTGAATTGTCAAGTTTTGCTTGGCTTGATTGAATGCACTCCATCTCCAAGTACAGGTACTGTATACCTAATTGACTCATCACAAACCTTAAGTAAAAACCAGAAAATTCAGTGAAAACTATATTGGTGTATCCTTTGTATTTAGTGTTCTGAGAGCTCATTATGGTTGAAAACCCCCCTGAAATCTATAATTAAAAAACTAATCTTTTCAGATCCAAAATGCTTACCATATTTGTGGGAAATTATCTCAGGTACTTACAGAACAAAAGACAACTAGGAAATGGTAGCAACACCTTAAAATTAAGCTTCAGTCTTTAAAGTTCATTTTCAGGCAAGATGCAATTACAAGAAATGGTGCAATTTGAAATGTGTGTTTCAAAGCACAGGGTTGGAAAAACAGAAAGCTGTCAGGCAATCACATCTTTTGAGTCACAGCAAGAATAAAAAAATAGTTATCATGAAGAACCTTCACAGTTATTTGAATATATTAAATTGTTCAGAATAACTGAGAATATTTCTTATTGCATGCTGGAACAGTGCAGTGTGCTTAATCGATTCATCTTATTGCACACAAGGGGTTAAACTCTCGTGCACCAGCAGATCTTCCTGCTATGAATGTGTTTGCTGAGCTATAATGCAGGAGATATAATGCTGCTCAAGTGCCAGGAGCTAGTCTAGGTAAGATGTTATGATCAAAGCTGAGGTGCCATTCAGCCTTTTAAAGACACTGTTAGCAGCTGGAGGATCACTCTGAAAGAATACCCTGGAAAAAAATGTTGCACTGAGTACTGCCACAATTCACCTAGATTTGTTCACCTGTTGCCAAAGGCAGGAGAAAAATCAAGCCATGCTTTACATGTGTTTTTTACTTTAAGGCAGAATTCTGTATCTAGAAAATTGCACAAGATGAAAACCCATGTAGTTTGATGGCTTCAATATGGCTTTGATATTTGTAGCAAGAATTCAAAAGCAGTTTTAAATATTGCCAGTAGGATATATATTTTAATACATAATATTTGACATTGTTGTGTGCTCTGTGCTAAATTCAGTCAGGTCTACGCTGTGAATAAGGTAGAAATAAAATGAATTTGCTGTGCCATTATTCCTGATTTTGTGCAGATAATGCTCTGAAAATTAGAGAATGTCAGCCTTTCTTTTTCATCTGAAATTAAGTGGATTTTTTTGTTGTTTTGATTTTTTTAATCTATCAAAAAAATCTGATTAAGTAATGGGCCTCCAGTTCAGGAAGACTTCTCAGTATTCAGTTGTTCTGCTCATATTGTGATTAAATAATATACAGACAGATGAAATCTGTGCCATTTGATTATTTTTCAGATTAGTGGAGTCCAAGCATGGCCATCACAAAAACCAGATCTTACCTGTTTCTCTTAATTTAATGTAAATGTGAAGAAGTTTGAAGATTTTAATTAAAAGAAGATGCTGCATTTTCAGCTGTAATTCTTGGTTTAATTTTACACTGTTTTTTTTTTTTACACTGTCTATTAATAGCCACTATATGATTAACTTGCAGTAGGACCTAGAGCATGATATACAAAAACAGGGCAGTAAGGAAATTAAAGTTATGTGAACTGTAGAACCAAAATTTCTGCTCTCTGTAGTTATATTGTTATTTTCATTTGATATGAGGACTTCTGACTATGTTGAATATTTATGCACCAGTGTTTCCTACAGAACTATCAGAGGTGAGGTGAGGTCATTTTACAGTATTGTTCTCAAGATCAACATTTGGAGCAGAGTGTTGTCAGTGTGGCAATATGCTGGGAACAATCAAATTCCTCTGAAATCAGAGTAACTGTCAGTGCTAATTAGCAGAGGTGTGAAATAATGATGTCTTTTTAATCAAGAGGTCTCTCTAGGAGCCAAGCTTATACACATATTTTATAGTATTTACATTGTGTTTAATTGGGACACCCCTAAGGCTTCTAACTGGGACAGTTGGAATTGGCTCTGGTGGCTGATTAACTCCCAGGTAGAGGTAATTATAAGAGTAAGGCCCAAGTGTTCAAACAAGCACTGCACCACACTGTGCTGTGATGCATTTTGCTGCACACCTCTCACTGTGCTCTGCATGTTTCTCAGTCAACAATGTTGGACTGAAAGCTGAGGGAGATTTACTGCCCCAGCTGCAGCTGCCACCACTCACGATGTTTTAAGTAGAGTGGTAGTGAAAGCATTTCATCTTCTTCACACATCATGCCCCTTCAGAAAGCTATTTTGTTTGTGTAAAGTCTTTATTTTTGCCCTCAGAGTCCTAACTGGTGCTGTATTAAATGTTGGTCATGGGCTTTTGGTTGTCCGTGGGAAGCTTTGCTGATCAAGAAAAACCAGGACCAGAGCAGCCAGGCTGGAGGTTGGCAATGGGAGATGGCAGAAGATACAAGCATCTAACAGAAATTGTGTGTTTGTGAAATTAGAAATCTGCAACCATGTGTGGGTGAAGCAGCAGGTGGAGAGAGAGCAGTACAGCAGACATGTTCTCACTAAGCTGGGAGGTGGCCACAAAATGTACCAAGGGGTTGTGACTGGTGGAGAAAATCAGAGCTGCTAAAGTGGTCCATGGCAGGATGTTTTAAAGACTGCGGCTATTCCATCATAAAAGACTGAAATAGGAAAGGACTTGGGGAATAGATGAAAAAGGTCTTAGTGAGAAGTGTGGAATGCTCTTGGGAGATCCAGAAATTGGATTTGGGAGGATTGAAGTGCTTTTGGAAAGTCTGAGGAGCTCTGGGTGAGCTGGGAGGCACTGAAGATATTTGTGGGTGTGGAACAGCTTGGTAAGAAGGTAAGAGACTCCAGAGAGAAATCAGTGGGAAAAGGGAAATTCAAACATCTGGAGTTAGGAGTCACACAGGTACCTGAAGAATCACCATAGGACACCCACCCAGCAATGTATCTGTGAGTGAAATCCCTCTCCTCATAAAGAGCTGAAACTTGCCCCTTTACTGCTTTAATTTAATACACACCTGAGTTTCTATGAACATGTGGAAGGGAGAAAGAAGGTTAATGTAGACAGAAGATAAAGGGTATGACTGTGCCATGCCAACAACAAAATAGTCACTTAGAAGAGTTTTTAACAGGAGACTTAAAAGTGTTTTTAACTGGCTAAAGTAATTCAGAGAAGTAGAGTCTGAGCAGCCAAACAATGCAGGGAAAACAATAATAAAACAATAGATAGAAAGTCCCTCTATCTATTTCAGTGGTAAAAGTACTCCTGCACAGCTCACTGACATGTCTAGTAGAAACATAAAATGTTAGACAAAGTATGTGTGCCAAAACTGCAGGAGGCAAGATGAACCTCTGCAATCAGCAGAACCGAGAACTGTTCAATGTACTTACCCCAAAATAGAAAGTCTTTCTGGAACCTGACATGAAGAAGTCCTGCTATGCCACTGCACTGCTGCCTTCATAAAAAGCAACATTTTACCTCACAAAAAGGGATGGGAAGCAGATATCCTGTGGGGTAAGGCTTTTTATTTGTGATATATACCGAGTTAATATAAAAAATGTCAACAATTAACTTTGGCATCATCTGCTTATAGATGGTATGCTAAACCTATGGTTTTCATTTGTGTATATTAATTTCTGTCTTCGCAAAATACATCTGTCTCAATTCCTCAAAGTTCTGGTTTATAGATGAGTCAGTTCTCCATTGTAAACCAGCCTTTTTCTGTTTTTTATTTGTGTTTTCCTTTGTCTATTTTTCAAGGTTTCCCTCTGTTTTGTATATTTTGATCCTAATTCGATGTTAATATTCCAAAGAATTGTGCATTCCTTGATTTTGGAGAGTAGTAATGTCAGTTACTGTCAGTCTTGTAAGTCAGATTCCTCTATATCATGAACCTAGCTATGATCCCTATTTTTTCTTTAATTTTGAAACATTTTATATTGGAATAACACTGAATTCCTTGAGACTAAATCTGTTTCTGTATATCTCTTCATCCTTACCCTCCTTACCATGTAGAGTGTTGCACTGAGAATATATACAGTTTTAAAAGATGTGGTCTCCTGACCCCCAGTCATCTCAGAAGACAGGGAGGCTGACTGCTGAGCTTCTGGACTGACAGGAAGGCTGAAACACAAACCCTCACTTAGGTATTACAGATATGCACTAAGTATATAACCAGTACAAATGAGCAGGAGCACAAGAACAGGTGCATGTTGTTGCTTTGGTTTTTGTTCTTTTTTCTTGAAAGGCTGTTGAAAAGCTATTCTACTTATCCCCAGTCTGTTATTTATTGTCATAGTATGTGGTTTTAGGTTCTGTACCCTGTTTAATAAACATGTGAGCAAGATGATGCAGAAACCAAAGCAGTAAATATATGTCCTCTAAATTTCTGAGGCTTTAACAAGGCATTGCAAGCTGCAACAGTAGCCCTAAATGAAGACAGTGGAGAAGTGAGGTTGGGAAAGGTAAAAAGGAAAGTGGAACCAGACCTCAGTTCAGTTTTTTAATTCTGTTATTCAGCCAGAACTGTTTATAGTTAAAACATAACAACAGAAAACTGTTACTGGAACTGGTTAAATAACCAACTTAGGTCTATTTCCAAAGGACAAGATGGAGAGTCACGTCATGCTGTTCACACCTCCATTGTTCCACAAATAGCTCCTGAGGACCACCCTGGAAAAGATGTTCCAATGCAAAGTTTTCTGTAGCCATGCTGTAGACCCATACAACCCCTCCAGAGAGCAGGTCCATCACATGGTGCACAGCAGACAAATCTCTCCTTCCATTCCTCCCTTCCTCAGTCTTGTTGAAACTGTGACCCCATCTCACTGCCCTGCACCAGGAATTCTGTTGAATGCTTGGTGTTGTATGACAGTGTTTTCAAAACAAATCAATGGGGGCTGGATCCAGATCTCTCAGGTTTTCATAACTTCTATGCAAATTCTCTCTGCATGAGCCTCACAGTGTATACACAAGTGACAAAGACCATCCATTCCTAAAATACAAAGTGAATATTCAAATAACTTTCTCTCAACCACTCCATAAGGCTCAACAGCATGATGACATGTTGTCCTCCACCTGTACCATACTGTTTTCCACAGAAAGGGACCCAACATCATCTAGCTGGATATCAAGCACTGCAATCGCTCCTCTCCTCTCCTCTCCTCTCCTCTCCCAGGCAGATTTACCTTGGCCATGCACTCTGTTTTTAAACAGGTCCCACTTAAGCCCACTGTTGGTCTGAAAACAAATGTTTGTTGAGGTAAAAATAAGAAAGGTACTTGTTACTGTGTCATACATCTCCCTTTCTTTTTCAATCCTGTTTTTGGTCAAACTGAGCACTAAAAAAAAACCTGGTTTGGATTCTTTGGCCGTATTTTAGTCTGTGTCTGTAGCATGATGAAGAATTGGTGACCCAGATTTTCATACGAATTTAGCCAGTTTGGATTCAGTGATAGAACCACTGCCTTGCCTCTGGGTAATAAAGAAATTCAGGCACCCTAAGTTACACAGAGCTTTTTGACAGACCCACCTTTGCTTTCTGAAGATCACTTCTTGGAGGGAATGGCTGCTATTAAAAGCATTCTTAAAGGTTTATTTTTGAAAGTATAACCTATTGTCTTTATGTATTTAATGTTTAATATTGTTAAGCATAATTTTAGCCTTCTTTTTACTGTATTTATTTATTAATGCCTATATGATTAATATCTCAACAGGAAAAATCAATGGCACTTCACTATAGACATGTAAAGACAATATAATACCTCACAGTCTTTTCACACTCAAAACACCTCTGAAATATACCTTTGCCTCTAATATAATACTTTCCAGCCTTTTTTAATAACCATATTTTCTATACTGGGAATGTTGTAGCAAATATTTTAGGATCAATTTAGTAGATGAAAAAATAACAACAACAATTTTTCTATGTCAAAACATTTTGAAAAATGTGAAGAACTACAGAGCAAGTGCTGTTTTATGTCTAACCAAGCCCAAATTTCCACACACACCCTCCCCCCTTTCTGTTGTATTGACATTTAAAATGGGATAGAAATAGAACTGAGGGAAAAAACTAAGACACACAAAACCCCCACTTCCATAATGTAAGCCAAATCAAAGAGTTATTGCACTGTAATCTTGTGATGAAGGCAGTTTGGTCTGAGGGTTTGCTGAAGTACTTGAGCCATATAGAAAAGTTATTCTTTATTTTGAGCATTCTGAACTTTTTTTAAAGTCTGGGCTAAAGTTAGTACTTAATGCAAAAAAAACTCTCAAGTGATTGTTTAAAAGGCAAAGCTTCCGAAAGCAGACAAAAAATTGGTCCTTAGGAACAATTAGTTTGCCTATATCAAATGAAAAAAATATATTAAAAACTCTCCATAATAAAACAATACTTAGTACAATGACCCCCTGCAGAGGCTTTATTGATCACTTGTAGAAATGTATATGATCTTTATTTCACTTGTGCTATCATTACTGTCTTTGCTCACAGAACTATGCTGTCTGAAATTTTTTCAGGTTTCTGACAGTGATCACTATATTTTTTATTTCCAGTGCCATGTTTCCTTTCTGCTGTGCCTTGTGGTATAACAATAGGACAGTGCTACCTGCCATTGCTTGGATCTGAGAGTCAGCCACCCATGCAGTCTCTGCAACTGTGCAGAGCCCCATTGCTCAGTAGTGTTCACTTCCATAATCTGATTTAACTTGTAAATCTGGATGCAGAAAAAACTTGTTGTTCACTTATTGTACTTGGAATTATATGTATCAATTATCTGAAGGGATTTATTGCTTGAATTGCCATCAGCATGAACTATTCAGCAGGTCCAAGATAAAGAGATTTTCCTGAGGGAGATGAAAAACACATATCTGATATAAGAGCATCCCACTGATAAATTGCACATCTCTGCTTCAACACACATGAACAGAGCCCTTCAAAGAAAAAAGCAGAGAGAATTTGGAGTGTCAAGCACTTTACTTTCACTATCCTTAGGCTCAAAAATAGTATATAAGGAAAATATTCTATCACCTCATTTTCTCTTTGCAAGTCCTGGTATGTAATTTTCTTGTAGGTAATTTTTTCTTTCTGGGAATAATTAGAAAGAAAGTTAGCTTTGGTCTGTGGAAATGCTTTTTTTTTTTTTTTTTTTTTTTTTTTTTTTTTTTTGGGAATATTTAAAAAAAAATTTTATTTTTTTTTTTTGAAATTTTTTTTTTTTTTTTTTTTTTTTTTTTTTTTTCATTGAGAGACTCATTCAAGACAATGAAGAGTCAGAAAGCCCTTTTCTTTTAAAGTATGGGAGAAAAGGAAATAACACTGGAAGTCTGAGAGCTGCTCCTTCCTGCAAGACCTTGCATTGATTCGCTGTGTTGCGCAATTTAGATCTTGGCTAGCACTTTCATTTCAATTCTCCCTCTAGATCCCTACATCTCTTCTCTGTATACAAAAATATGCAGTTTATTATCATTATCTTACACAATTCAAATATTCAAGATGAGACTGAGCTCCCAGCTTAGGGCTACTTCTGCACACTCTTAAAAGATGATCTGTGTTCAGGTTCAGTCATGAGTTAGCCTCAGTTCTGGTAATTATTGACCTGACCTAATGCTATTAAGTCAATGAGAACTTCTAATGAGTTTCAAAGGACTTTGGGTCAGGATTTTTGTGCATAGTAAATCCAATGTTGCATTAAGACACCCCTTAAATTTTGCTTTAAAACACTGACATTTAAAAAGGTCAGTCTGAAAGAACCTTTGAACTCCTGATTAAGAGTAAGCAGAGCTATAAGAATAAATTATTATCTCACAAGGATCTTGCTATCTTGCTGTATGCTTTAACATATTCAAAGTAAAATATTTACATTCTTCAAGGATGGTAAATGGAGAAATAAAATACCTCATATTGTTTATGATATACTTCTATGAATGTTTCCAGAGTGTTATTACAGTTGCTGAGTTTTCCAAGTACAATGCCTTACTAGCTTTTAACCTCAGTGGTTGTTGGAAAAGAATGGTTCAGTCCTTCAGCAGGTACTTTTCTCTGACACATTTAAGGAGTTAGCACATCCAAGAAAATTAGAAAACAAAACAGCTCAACTAGGGCACTTTCTAGTCACTGCTCAATGAGAACAGCAGGCAAAGACAGAGCAGCTTTCACTACCTGTGATAATTTAACATTTTCTTGTGATTTTCTAACATTTACAATTCACTACTGCAGTTGCTGTTCAGTCAAGACCTCCATTTTTGAGTTTCAGCAATTAGTACCTTAATGTATCATTTTTAATTCTGTAAACTCTGGAAATAAGTTGCTTTTGCTGTTGTTGTGATACTGGCACATGCAGTTACTGTGCCCTGATCTAGACAGCATGTAAAATCATGCTCAACTGGATGAAAAAACCAGTTTGTCTTAGGTCAGTAAAAAGCATAAGAAAAGGGATAAAATTCAGTCCCTGGAAGAATGCAAAAACTCCTGAAGTGTTTATACTGAATAAAGTTGGCTTTCTCATATAAATAAAAAATCAAAGGTGATAGATCCACATTTGTGAACATCACTGTCCAAAACAAACCAGATAAAGCAAAATCCATGTTTTAGTTGACGTTACTATACAAAGGAGAGTAAAATGATAAGTTTTTACAACTTGCACATGGTGTGATTCTTGAGCTGTCCTGAGCAGGGCCAAGAGTTGGGCTTGGTACTTTTGCATCCCTTCCAACTCAGGATTCTGTGAATCTAGTTTATACTCATTAGATACTCCTTATATTCCATTTGTAACCAGAGTGAGTTTCCTGTTAGGGAGAACACTTTGTATCGACTTCAGCCTTGTGGCAGATGGATGCCTGGAAGTGAAGGTATAAGGAAGGCATGAAAGTGGATTTAAACTTTTTGGGTAGTCACTAAAATCATATTTCATTAACTTTTGACTTTCTGTAACTTAGTGCCCTGGCTTAATAATTTTTATATATATATATATATTTTTTTTTTATTTTATTTTTTTTTTTTTTTTTTTTTTTTTTAAATCTGGTAGAGTACTGTGGTTTGGATTCAGTATGAGAATAATGCTGGTAACACACTGTTATTGCTAAGCAGCCCTTAGCCTCTGTCAAGGATATTCCAGTGTCTCATTCTCTGCCAGTGATGAGGTACATGAAAAGCTGGGAGGGAGCCTGGCTAGGACAGGTGACCAAACTGGCCAAAATTATGTTCCATATTGATGCCTTAAGTTTTAGCTTTTATATTTTTTAGGTTCTGTGCTTTAGTTATTAGTGTGTGGTTCTGGGTTTCATATTAAAGTGCCTCTAAGCTCTATTCACAGAGTAGGTAGACAAAAGAATTCCTTATCTAGCTTGGGACCAAGGACAACTGATGCAACTTTCAGGCCGAAGAACAAAAACAACAGTGAAGTGAGAAGAAAAAACAAACCAGAAGCTATAATTGGACAGTTGACTCCATTATACTAATGCACCAGACCTTATAAAAGTGTGAGACCTCATGATCTGGTGTCCATTTTGTGACCATTTTGGGGTGCATCTTGGGTGTGGTCCAGCTGGGCTCTTGTGCCGCCCAAGTGCAAGGCCATTGAGGCCTTTTAATAAATCCCTACTTTATCCTTTGGCTCTGTCTAGTCTCTGTTCCAGGTCAGCCTCGAGAAGGCATCACTACTGTAGAACATCATGCTCAGAATATAAACTGGGGGGATTTAGCCAGGAGCAGGGTGGTGATTGTGGTTCAGGGACAAGCTGGTCATCAGTCAACCGGTGGTAAACAATTGTATTGTGCATCACTTGTTCTTTGGTTTTACCTCTCTCTCTCTTTTTTTACAATTATTGTTGTTTGTTTCAGTTACAAAAATGTTCTATCTTAATCCATGAGCTCTATTTTCTTTTCTTTCCTGATTCTCCTCCTCATCTCCTTGTTGGGGGTGGGCAGGGAAAGGGAAGTGAGTGGGCAGCTGCAGGGTACTTAGGGTACTTATTTGCCAGCTGAAATTGAACCATGACACTTAATTGCCGATATCATTGTAGAAAGGGTGACCTTCTAGAGCAAGAAACTGGATGCATTCCTACAAGTAAGCTCTGCCTGGTAATAAGCATGGCCTCTCAGTCAGGCTGAAGATTGCTGTGTTGCTGTGGGAACAGTGGATTACCACTGCTGGCTCCGGGAGGAGCAATTACCCAAAATATGTGACAGGGTTGTAAACAGCTAAGATGCATATTTTCCATAGAGCTGCAAGAACCAGTTCAAGGACTGATGATGCCAAATGCTGCATATGTGGAAGAAAAGTTCCTTTGTCAGATGCAATTCAGTGACTTTTGACAAGTGGAAACAAGGGTGTGATATACAAAGTGTTCTGACACACTCTTACCAGTCGCATTCCAAAAAATTGCTGTGGTGATGTAGAAATTACTACTAAGTTGGATCAGAATTTCTAATAGTTAACAAGCTACTGAGTCAGGGGCTGCCCTTGACTATAGAAAATAATGAACAGTATGTATGCTGACTCATATCATGCTAATAATATCATGAAAAATGAACTGAAAGAGAAAAAGAGATTTCTGAAGGTTTGTTGGCTGCTTAATCCAAGTATGACTTTCTTCCTGAGAATGCTGCAAAGTTCTTGCCACAGGGAAGAAACTGGAAGTCAAGGTATAGAAGATGGAACATCCTGCCATCAAATGAAATTTGAAATCTTAAACCACTGCATGATGGAAATAAATGTTTAAAATCATCAAAGAAAAAAAATAATAAATAAAGAGAGGGTAAAGTTTATGGAATCTCAGAATATAAATATCTACTCAGATCTACTTCATTTCAAAAATGAAAAAATGCAAACACAGATGCAAGAAAACGGATAAATATCATTTGCACCTAAGAGTGAATTGCACCTATGTCTGGGTACAGTGCTGCAGTATTCACCTGTTCTAAAGTTCATTTTCTGCCGTTCCCTTTCGTGTAAACCCTGTTCATCCGTCACAGATCATCAGACAGATGTTGCATCTGACAAAAGAGGTTTCTGTTTAAGAAGTGCTTCATCTTATGCTAAAAAGTATTGAATTGGTCCCTGTAGATCACTGGAAAATTTGCCTGTCAACTACTGAGTACTCTTCTACTTATTTTCACTAATACTTCTTCTTGGAACACCTATGTTCACCATAACTGATGGTCCTTGGCATACCTCTTCGGAAGTTAGTACTGTCAGATGAGATATTTAATCGGGGGGGAAAAGTGTCTTTTTGTATCTCCACTGGCTTATGGCTCATGAGATCTCACCTTATTCACTGACCTGTATGTTATAAGAACCAAATTCAGAAGTATAGATTTTGACAGTGTAAAAATGCATTTTGGAACAGCTGGTCCAGGCAATCTTGGCATTTAGTGAGAACTTTTATTATGGAGACAGCATCACTTGTCATCAATGCGACTGAGAAGTGTCAGCCTTTACCTATTAACCAGTGCAATAGTAAAATTAAATATTTACCATGAAGGCTAACTGAAGTAAAAATCATCTGACTTGCTGCTTTATTTGCCCTACTGCTATTGTAATTTGGTGGGTCAGTCACGTGTGTTGACAGTCT
Source organism: Certhia americana (assembly GCA_018697195.1). NCBI lineage: Eukaryota > Metazoa > Chordata > Aves > Passeriformes > Certhiidae > Certhia > Certhia americana. Next base: position 39,143,175 of record CM031861.1, read on the forward strand.
CACAACATTAGGAGGGAGGTAGCTCATGACAACTGTTTTGTATCTTTGTCAGATAAAACTCATAGATAAAACTCCGGCTTCAGTGAGCCCAGGATGGATCACAGATGGCTTACGGAAGTGCTCAAAAACACACACTGAGGGTTTGTCCTGTCAGATGATCACCTCTCCTGCAGGCAACCTGACATCCACCCCGGGCAGATAACTAGAGGTTTGCATGTATCACATCTCGCCAACAGATGCCCACTGTGTATCACGCACCTCATGCAGTTGCTCTTCCCTATGATGCTGATGCATCAATGGTACTGAATGATCAGGGAGCAAATAAGCATCTGGTCACATGAGATATCTTCCAGTACCAGAATAAATCCATATTTTGGTGTAATACAGGAAAGCCCTGAGTGAAAGGAGAGAATAGGCCCATACCATCCTTTTATTTACATTATTGATTCTATTTTATACAACCAGTGAGTAAGATCATAGTCTTGGAGAGCATAAACCAGTAAAAACTCCCCCACTTCCAACTTCAGTTCACATATAATCTTTCTTCCCTAACCAGTTCAGGTTGGTGTGGGTTGAGTTTGATTAGTGAAGTTTAATAGTAGAAAACTTTGCTTTTGGCATGCAGCTGCGGTGTTAGAATCAGTCAGGCAAATGTAATTCATTGGTTGCCACTAAAGCTAACACAGCTGAACAGCAAGACCTGGGAGCATAATTGAGACCATTATCTCTTGTTCTGTTGAACGAAAAAGTAATGCTCTCCAGCCTAAACCATGTCTATTCTGCTGTCTTAGACCAGCATTGTTACCCAACTATCCACCTGTCCAGCTGGGTACAGCACCTAGTTCTAGAGTACTGTGATTATTTTAACTCAGTCATATAGAAACTGGGCACAGGTGACTTCACCATTTCAGTCTACATAAATCTGTGGGCATTTCTAATGATTTTATGCTCCAGCTGGTCTGTAAACTAAGTCACACAAGGCCAAGCATGTTGTCATGACATCAGGCTGTATTTGATCACGCATCATACAAAGGGGATCAGACAGACTTTAATTTTAAAAGTCTTGGCACAGAGTCCAGTAAAACATCTAAATGGTTATAATGTATTCATTGTTTAATTCCTTTGAAAGAGAGCCTTTACAGCCTATACAAAAAGCCAATTAAAGGATAAAACAAACCCAAAAGTCAAAATTATGATGATGCTGAAATTAATATTCTAGTTCAGAGAAACAGCTCAATGTTTTGAGGACTGTCACAGAACCATTGTGAGGAGCCATGGAATCATACCTACAAACACCTACTACCCACAAGGGAGTGATGTATTTTCTCTAGCTGGAAAATACAGAAAAATTTTGACTTAATCCTTCTTGGTTTTGTCCTTCAGATAGAAATGATAGACAGTATTCTGAAGAATACTGAAGAAGTAGTGAGGCTGAAATTCATTCTGCTAAAAGAAAAATTTTTAAGGAAGCAGGAACTAATCTGAAAGATTCACTTTATAAAAACAAGACTTCATGACTCTGAATAAAATTCATTAAACAAATATGATTTTCTGCCCACAAGCTTGTCATACCTGGAAACTTTATTGTGCAGGCAGGCTGAACAAGCAAACATGCATCTGTTTGTATTGAGATCAGATGTCTCTTTGCACATGTAGATGATCATAAAATAAGCATGCTAGGAGATACTCTTGAACAGAGAAACTCTTTATAACAAGATGCCAAAAATGAATACTGAAATTCTTGTTCAGTAAAATCAGTGGTGTTTCCCCAACTGGCATCCATCCTGATAGAATTTCATTTTTAGATCTTCTTTTTCAAATCATAATAGCTGAAAGGATGCTTAGAGTGTTCTCCTAGAAGAATCTGTACCATGCCACTCTCAACTGAGTTGCTAAGAATCAGTTCCATTTTTTGCCTTTTTCAAATAGCTGATCAGAGCATTTGTACCTGAAGGGGAGATTGATGATTGTGGTCTGAAGACAAGTGGGTTATTTTTTTCACAGGCAACAAGCCCTGCACCATATGTTTTAATTCCCTGCAAAGTCACATGCACAGCCTTGCACAAGGAACTAAAGAATATAAAATGTCTCTTTTCATTATGTTTATTATTCTGATTTCCACCTTCTAGCAATTATTTTTATTCCTACTGTGTAAGCAAACCATCATTTACAGGTGACCTCTAACAAACTAAACATAATTCACTACTGAGTTTCAGATAGCTGAAACCATTAAAGATAAACTCACAAGAAACTTATTTTGAAAGAATTTGTAGCTATACCCACACAAGATTTTAGCAGTGCTAGTATACCTGCCTGGCTGCCTAGTACAACCTTTTGGTTACCTTATGGGCATGGGGCTCACTGTACACTACATCAGAGTGCCTGAAGAGAGGATCAGCAAAATCAGTGTCTGGAGGCATGACTGCTGATGGGAAACACTGAAGAGAAAAATAAGCTTATCTTTTCACACTATTTTCAATGATTGAAATTCCTTAGGCTGTGAAAAGACTCTTTCTGACATTAAACAGCTATGTTAATTATGTTTTACATCTTCCAGTTACTTATTACTGCTGGCAAGGTGTTCATTATTGTCCCTATAGACTGCCTGGAAACAAATGACACACTCATCTCCTTTGAGAAATCAGCTGGGTTCGTTTAGATCATCATCTTCACTGACTTCATAATCATATTCCTGACTGCATGAAGCAAATACAGGAGGCTTCACACAGCTGATTCTAGTGGCAGAGCTGTGAAGACAAGTTTATTCCCTGGAGAGGGAATACTGGTGTGTTCCTACCTCCATTAGCAGAACTATCAAAGAAGCTGTTGATTGTACAGTCATGCATCAAATATTCTGTCCACTTGAGAAATTATCTACTGCTTCTGATCACATTCTGCTTCAGAATTTGTTGCTTCACACCCCATTTTGATTTGGGTTTGGGATTCTGTATAGGCAGACACAGTACAACTCTCTGTACCTGCTGTGTAGAAGTGCACCTAAACATAAGAGGTGATGAATTGCCTGAAAATTAAGAGAGTCATCAAATCAGCAATTTTGGCATTCTCTTCAGATAAGACTTCATAATTGGATTTGTCCCAAAAAGGATGGTTAGATATCATCCTGAGTAAATAGGCAAGTCCTTGGTGTCTGTTGAATATTTTTGCACACAGCTTGAGAGGAAAAAAAAAATCACACGTATATTAAATTTTCCTGCAGGTTTTTAAAATAGTGGACTATCTTAATTAGATTATTTTGTGATGTATGTTTTATCAGAGTGAATTCTTTCATAAAACACTCTTTGTTGAGATTTTTCAGGAGGACATGTTGTTGACACAGAGTGCAAGCTGTTATTTATTAAAAAAACCCAGAAGGATGGTTTTGTGGGATAGAATGAAATGCTCTTTGTCTCTCAGTCTACTATTTCAGATCTCTATTTCCTTCAGAAGCAGGCGTGAGATGAAAGAATTTTTTCTTCATTTTGGAAAGCAAAAGAACAAACTTATAGTGTACCATTTACCTAAATGTTATGACTAATGGTATTTACAAATTTATGCCAATGCCACTATTTTTTATCATGAAGATAATTGTTCTGAGACAGTCTGTTAGTCATGAATGATTTTATATTTGGCTGACTCATTTCATCTTGCAATTAAATGTGTGTATGTTTTGATCTTTAAAGATGAATACTGGATATTATGCCAAGATGTCATTGAATTATTTTGCATGTATTATGCTTTTGCAATTCAGAAGTGTTTAGCTAAATATACTTAGTATTGTTCTCTAATGAACTTAATTTTATTTGGTTTTTAATGATTGTGTTATCTCCTTGATAGTGTGAGATGTCTCCTTTCAGGAGGCTAAGCATTGAGATAAATATGTCATACTCTGGTTCTTTGGAAATAATCACCTATTAGATTGAGAAACATGTAGCTGACCTTCATTTTGAAGGTTGTTTTTTACATTTTTAATCACTTGTCACTACTTCTACTTAAAGCTTCAACCAGCATCTGTCAATGCACTCACAGTCAGGTCATCTGCTACAGTAACTTGGCATGGCTGTATCAGACCAATAAATATGTTCTTTTTCATCAGCCTCAGACCTGCATCATATTTTGTCATTTTGTCATACTAAATTTTTGCTGCAGATCATGCATCATTTCTAACTACTTAACACTCAAGTTTTAGGTTCTAAACATCCTTCATCTGTATCCATTATCTAAGCTTTCAGGTGTATTGTGTAGCTGTAGCATCTCTTAATCACTTCCTCTTTTTAGAGGTATGCTGTAACATCCCACAGTGCAGCTCATTTCAAATCATGACTCATGTGTCCATATTTTTTATAAAAGCAAACATCATATTAGAGCGATCTTTTTCATATTCTTTTTCATTTGTTTCCTTGTCTTTTCTTTCCTTTATACTCACCCACTCATTAATGGGCACAAATGTATAAAAACACGCACGGTATTCATGATTTCATGGGGAAATCCTGCTAGAACTTATTGGTTTCTGAAGGAGCCTGACCTTGAGCTACCACCAAGTCAGAACCTTAGAAAGGTAAGCAAATGGTTTAGACCCACCAGATAGCTTACTGGTAAAAGAAAAAAGTAGATTTAAATGTTCCTAAGGAAATTGGGAAGAAACCCAAAATATTTAGGTACCTTAAATGAAAGGAAGCCTGCTGAAGGTCCAGTGAAACTTAAAATTCACAGCTCTCAATGGACTTTTTGATTTTTTTTACTGAATGTATTTTACCTGCTGCAAGTTCTTTTATGGTTATAACTGCATCACCTTCTATTTATGGTTATAACTGAATCAATTCATGCACTGTTGCATGAGACTAATCTGAAATGCCTTCCTTCCCTGTTACTGCAGAGGAAGTCTGGAAGAAGGTGTTTTTCTTTTGCTTCAACTTCTACCTGGCCATCTGTGAATAAAGAATTCACTGGACTACACACTTAAGTAACTTTGAGTTCCTTCCTCTGTTCTTCCATTTAGCTGCAGATTTTACAAGTTACAGTGGATGGGCACCCACCTGGGCCATGGAAAGATGAATATCCTGCTGTCCAGTAATGCCCTAACCAGTGAGGTTGTTTTAGCCCAAGAGTGTTTCTAGCCTATCTGTAACATTATGAAATGGTCTTAATTTAAAGGCAAAGCCGACATTACTGTTCGAAAAAATATTGCTTCCTGCTGTCAAGTGGATCTCACCAATGTCATAAAATGGAGCAAATAAATTAATGGAACCAAGAAACTAAGGAAATGCTTAGTTTATAAACTCTGCATTTCCAGAACTCCATTGCATTTCCAGCGATCCCCCTGGATTGCTGATGAACTTTTCACAGCCTTTGAAAATCATCAGTTAATGCATAGCACATCAGTATAAAAGAAAAAAAAAGGCCAGAACGCCTTTGGCTACTGTGGGAACAGAATGTTATGCGGCTGTTTTTCATCAGTGATAAAGAATTCTGACAGGTGAAGAAAAAAAATGGTAGAAAACCAAGGCATTTCCTCAGAAGTGTGCATGTACACATGCACACACACACACACACACACACACACGCTGCTCTTTTATCTTTTCTGGCTTGCTATGGATTTTGTGCTGCTCCAAACTTCTGAGGAATTACTTCTAAGGGAGTTGCACTCTTTTGTTCTTTCTCTTTGATTACTGATGTCAGAAGTTTTTAAATCCCACATTATCAAAATGATATTAGAGAGAAGGTCTAGCATAATTAAATGTTGTATAACAAATTTTCTCATTCTTATTTCACTTGATAATGCTTTTGAGAGCTATTTACTGTAACAGAGAGAGAAAAACTGAACTACAAAAAAAGACCAGATACAATCTTTCTTCAGAGATGAACAGAATAATCATCCACTTTGAAGTAATGTAGGTGAAAAAACCCCAAACTTGCTTAAATATGGTAATCAGTTTTGATTAGTTAATGACTTCTTTCTTTGGACAATATATATTATCCTAAATATATATCATGTCAGTGCTATAAGTCTGAGGGCAACAAAACACTAATGAGGTATAGATCTTGAAAGAAGCAGCAGTTTCCTGAATTTGTTGATGAAATATTTTAGAAAATACCAGGGAAAGGTCTTGACAATTTTCCCTGTTATTCTGTACTTACACATTTAGCAACCTACTAGAATTCAAAATCTCACAGGGTCCCACACCCACGGGAGCTTACAATTCAGTGTCTGACACGCTAGAACTGTTAGCAAAGGCTCAGCAAGGACAAGCGTTTTTTTCAAGACATATTTATTTTAAATACCCTAACTTTTCTTTTGAGATTAATAGTACAGATGTCTGTACTATAAATAACTTGGAAACTACTCCAATTATCTGAAAAACTTTGCTGAAAGACCTTACTGACTTTAGAGACTGTGAGTTCTTTCAGAGCATTTCATATTTATCTGGAGTAGAAAAAAAAGGAAAGAAGAACAATTCTAGATTATCTTACCTTCTGAAAAGAAACAGACTTGATTGTGAAGAGTTTAGAGTATTTCAGACTCATATTCATGGCAATATGTAGGCACAGATGAGATAACAGTCCCATTTTCAGGGGCTTCAGAATACCATGAAAATTACTTTTTGGGTGCCTGGAATAGTTTGTGCTTTTTCTTGCTTTGAAGGGTTTCTAGACAGATTTTCATAACATTGAGTTGTTAGCGAACTCAGACAGCAACACTAAAACTATGATTTTCTGTGATTGAGATTACCTAAGTGTTTCTTTGAACTCAAACCCCAGCAAATTGTTTGTGTTTAAAAGTTCTAAACCATTGAAAATGCGGCCTAAAGAGAAAGCCCTTGTTTTATACTCCTCCCTTGTAGGAGTAGCAGACTCCATTTGATCAACCAAAACCCCAGAATGGAAAAATAAGAAAAAGGAAAGGTTAAGGATGTACATCTACTACCCTGTTCCACTGGGCCAGTTCATGTGGATTTTCTACTTTTGTTCTTTTTTTAGGGCTGTCTAAACAGAAGCCTTGGGTACAGGTTGCTTGGGGTCTGGGTGGTGAAACAGAACCATGGAAGAAAACACACTCCACAAGCCATTAAGACTGGCTCAGAAAAATGGGTAATATAAGAATGGCACCACTGCTCTTTGTTTTTCTTGACCTCAGGAACAGTGTGAGTTCTCAGGTTATATCTGGGATCATGCAGCAATAAGTGACAAAGAGCCACATCTGATCCTTGTTAGTTCTGCTAGTGTGTCCATGAACCCTTTAGAAGTCTTTGAACAAGTTAGAGAGAATTTCCTCTCTTTCCTCTCCATTATAAACAGGTGGAAGCATGAGAAGATTTGCAGTGTTAAGTCTGTCCCATGCCTGTGTGAATGAAGGAAAAAAGATGTGCAATACAGGCAGATTAGAGAGGTGGAAGAGAATTTATCTTCATTGCTGGCGCAGGAACAGGGGTGACCAGCCAGTGGAGGCTGAGTACAGCCTGTACTGGAGCCAGCTGTTGCCTGAACTCCATGGAGCAGCTGAGACAACTGACCCTCCATCACATGGAGTCCTACATTGTCTCTTTCCTTGCAAAACAGTGAGGGAACATGGAGAGAAGACTGCTGTGTCCTGTACACATGTGAGTCCTGTCAGAGGCCACCTTGGTGACTGGTCCCTGTTTGTACAATGTTTAAACCACAATCACTTTGCAAAATGAGTTTTAGCTTCCTCACTTAACGTGGAACTGAAATTTTGAGTAATGTTTATAAAATGCACATTCTTGCATTTAATACTTGTTTGTTTCATTTAATTTATCTAGATAAAATCTCACATGATAAACCATATCTAATCACTACTCAAGGATTCAAATTATTTCTGCAATAATTTGTGCCTGCTGACATGTGAATTTAGGGGCATTTGATCTGCAGACTCCTTTAGAGAAAAGGACTCAGCATGGGAGTCCGGGATGCAATCTGTGCTGCATTTCTTGCTAAGTTTCTTGATTCCTGCATAGTGGCCTCTAAAGCTCAAAGCATTAAGTTTTAATTTAATGCAAGCTGAATTTCTTAAAGGGCTTGCAATGTTAATTTAGCATTTTATCAACTGTATTTGTGTTAGTCATTGCCACACAAAATCACTGATATTTGTGTGGCGCACGGATGATATCTACTCTACACTTACATTGAATATAGAGAAAGGATCCTACTTAGGCCAAGACATTTCTGTTTTTCAATCTTTAGCCTTGTGACAAATCTAGGTTTGGCTAGCAAAGCAGTAGTGTATAGCCTCTGAATTTGTCAAGTTGAGAAACTGAGTTAACTCAAAAGATAAAATATTTGTTTGGTGACATCATTCTCCTCTCCAGGGTATCATATTGCAAAAGACGTGACCTACTAGCTCAGTGGAACATCACAAAAGGTGTGGGTTGAAATCTCAAAAAAAATACTCTTTTGACACAGGTATTTCCTCAGTAATGACAACAACAGAGAAAGCAACAACAACAAAGGTCTTAGTTGCCAAAATAGAAAGGTACAGGCTTTTCCAGGGTGAGGTTTAAAGTCCTGGACCGTTTTCCTTTCAGTAGCCTTCAGCTGCCAACATGAGAATTTGTACATGCACTTCCAAGGAATGCTGGCAAACAGACTATGTGTGGTTGGACTGATTGAAGTCAAGGTATTTTGAATAACCAATTTTAACCTTCTATCAAACTGCTCAGCAGGAAATCTGAAGCTAAACACCAAATTTAATCTTGTTTTCAGATATGCCTTTCTTTCATATTCCTAGGAAATCAGGGAGTCCCTTTTTTGATTTGTGTTATCTACTAATCACTGTTGGCTGGAGATTAAATGCAATTTATTTGCACCAGCTTAAGAATTTCCTCATGACAACCAGCAAAATATACAGAAGTCCCTGTGTATCCAATTAACTACTACACACATTCTGGGAATTATATTTCAGGAAAATCTTTTCCCTGCCTGAAATTACAGGTAGGTGTCCTTACAAGAAGTTGTACCTTCATCACTGACATCTACATTACCAGCTCCCAAACCACACAGCCACGTTGGGAGTGTGGACCCTCCTGTCCTTTTCACTTTCACACTATTGAAGAGGGAACTGCAGCAGCTTCCTGGAAACTGTGCTAGTGCCCTTTACAGTTAACCAGCTGTCTTAAAAAACCCTGAATAAGATACAAATCAAAATGAAGGGGTTTTTTTTTGCAAGCTCAAACAACAAAAAAAAAGATCCAGCATGTTTAGAAAAAAGTAGACTAAGATAATAACAAAACCACAGCCCTTAAATAGCTTTTATCTGCATTTTTATTCAGTCTAATATATTTTCGTTCTATGCATTGTCATTCTGCACTCATAAGTAATTTTTTTAATTAAAGCTTTTGTGGCCTCTTGTAGACAAGATTTTGCTTTTCATTTAAAAAGCACAGAAACATAATTTAAAGTATTTCAGGCTTTTAATTAGGTGAAGCTGAAACATACAATATATATAAGAAAAACACCAATATATACATTTTATTTAAAACTTTTACACAAAGTGTTATTAATTTCAATTTATGAATTATACCTGATCATTGATGGAATTTTCAATAGTACATAGTTGAGCCTCCACATTGAGTTATATGGTCCCTAATTTGAGTACAGTTAAGTTTTCACAAAATATCTATTTTCCAGTTGTAATTGTTTTTATTCACTTTACCCTGCATTTGAGAGCTGGGATGCTGTGTTTGCTCTGACTGTGGTATTCCTCTTTTTCTTCTTTTTTGTGACAACTTGAAAGTGAAATCAGCATGTGAAACTTAGAGGAAGAAAGTCAGTGATAGGACAGATGTTATAAGCAAAATCAGAAGTAGAATATAGCGTGTGGAATTTGATCTCTACTGGATTTAATAGAACGTTAATGTCAGAGCCTTGAGAGCACCAGTGACCAGACTCCCCTGGGACTCCCACCCACATCTTCTCCCCGTGGGCTTTGAAACCTCGTTTTAACTCAGGCTGAGCCCACCGTCCCTACACAAGCTACACTGTAGGGATGTCTGTTCTCTTTCCCATGTCACTCTTGAGCCCTTTGGACCTGTATTGTGGTCACGCATCCAGTCTTGTCTGTAACCCTGTCTCCTGCTGCTTCGGATGGAACCTGCTGCCTCTGGGTGAGGCTGTGGATGCACCCTGTTTCCAGCACCTGTGGCTGTCTTGCTGTGTTCAGGTGCGGCAGGACTGGGTCCTGGTCAGCACTGTCTGGGCTGGGACCTCCCCCTGCTCCTGGCTCACTCTTCCTTAGGATCCTGTCCTTGCTGCTCCATGACAATCCAAGAGAGGACATTTTTTTTTTTTTTTCTTTCCTAAATTGCTGTGTGATTTCTACATAATACTCAGAAAAGTTTAAAAAGCTGAGTGTAAGTGCTTCAAGGATGCCCAGTACTCAAGGGAAAGGCAATCCACTCACTGCTTGGAGACTTGGAGCCTGCAAGCAATAATACTGTGTCTGACAAAAGAGAGGCAGATGAAAGAGAATCAGCATAATCCTCTCAACTGCTAAGAGACCTTTATCATGTAACATGAGGGCTCCAAACAGCAGGAAATGTTCTTTATTCTTGATTGATGTTTAAACGCTTCAAAGTTCGATACTGCTATGGTTGTGATTGAAAAGGACAAATTTTGCTCCCAAACTTAGCTCCAGGTTTTCTCTCTTATTGTCTATTCAACTTTTTTCTTTTCTCTAAATACTGACAAAATTGTTACTTTGAGAGACAATGAAAGCAGTTGAAAACAGTTTGGTTGACTCCATGAACGCAGGTCATAGCACAAAGTAACTTCCCTTGTGTGGATTCTAACACACTTATTTGCCACTTTATCGCTGGAAAAACACTCACTGGTAATGTAAAGGTGGGAACACTCCAGCTTGCACAGCTGTTTTGAATTCCCAGTTTCAATTTCCAGGAAACCCTGATATTAGCAAAACTATAGCTTATCTGGGAACCAAATGCATAAAAATTAATTTACCACAGACACAAATTTATGGAAGTGCTCCCTTTTAGAAATAATTTATTTGATTAGCTGGGGTATTTCCCTAAGAGAACAGAAATAGCTATACTGATTTTTGGATACTGCCAGCTAGGAAGATATTTTAGATTCCTTGTGATGTTCCTCACTCATGGGAGCAGCCCCAGATCTGGCTCTCTACAGAGGAAGTAGGAATCTGAGACTTGCTGTGACATTGCAGGAACAAGTTCAGAAACTCACTGGAATCAACTTGCATTTCAGCAGAGATTAAAGGTGGTAAAGATTATAAGTGAAGCAGCATTTACTTAAAGAAAAAAACAAACCCCAACAACACTGACCCTCTCACTGCACTGTGTTTTCCTCATTGTTGGCACAATAAGTGCTAATTACTCAGATGCTAATGAGTAACTAATTATTTATACAAAGTGGGATGGCTTCAGCAAGAGATACTCTGGTGTCAAAATACAAGGTGGGACTCAGTCTATATTTTAATATAAAGTTTGGAAGGTTTGAAAATGGGTCTCCTGTGTTCCTGTGACATACTTAAATCTCTGTGAAACAGGATATTCTGGTGAGGATCCAAATTTTTTTTAAAAGGAGCTTATCTTCTTTTAAGAAATGTATTTAGTAGGTGGTGCTTGAGCAGCAACAGGCATATCCCACAGGCTTGAACTTAATTGTCATTCCAGAGACAAAACTTGCCGAATTTGCTCTTGAGCATCCCTGGCTGGCAAAGCCAGAGTTTCTTCCTCAGCTCCCTGACTTCTGGAAATCCCCTTCTTTGATTGTATGTGTTTCATTCTCTGTTGTTCAAGGCTCATGAGCACCTATTCTGAATTCCACTTAGCACCATGACAGGAGCTCTGTTGGTGTAAATCATCTCCCTCTGTCATTCTGAGAAACTAAGCCCAGGTTACTTGCAGAACAGTCTAGGACCAGACCTGCAAAGGAACACAGAAAATCCTCAGAGAGGAGAGTAGTAACTAAATCATTAGACAGTCTCCTTTCTCAGGTACACTGCAAACATGGATAATATGCAATAGGTAGTTGTAGATTAATGAGATTCATCTGGAACATCAAAGAGAGGATATTTCCCTTGAGGATTGTGATTAGAACTTGCATACTTTCAGTGTAGCAAATCTGTACCACTTTATTTTCTTAGTATTGGCAATGTCTAATTTTGGCAATATTGGGCTGTGGTAGCTAATTACATAAGATGTACACTTCCTTTTCCCAGGGAAAAAATCTTTCTCATTCCATTTCATTTGGTTGTCCTTTTATAGGATCTTATTACTATTATTTGCACTTCTCTCACAAATACAATGAATGCCACCTTTAAAGTAAGCTGCTACTGCCATTGTTCACACTGCTTCTTGATATTTGAGAAAAAAAATCCATCATTAAGATAATGAAATAACAGCATAGTTATAGGATTTAACATCACTGGGTGATATTTTAAGCTTCAGAACATTTTATGTTTCTTCAGTTGTCTACTTTCCAGGTGATTTAGTTAATTTTTGCTCTTGTATTCCAATAGCAACTGTAGCAGATAAGCCTATTACTATCTGGACAGGCTAAAAGACTGCAGCTTTCTTCTTAAGATGCAAATTTACGTACATGGATTGATGGTAACATCTTTGTCACAGGAGGTGACTGCTAGGACCAAGCTTGTAGGATTCCTGCAAGCTGATTCAAAATGCAGTGGTCTGCCAGAAAATATATATGAAAAACATTATACAAATCCCTAAATTGCCAATTGGCTACCCATTGGAGCCTGGTTTTCATTCAGTGCACTGGTCCTTATCTCTAAAGCCTTAATATTTGGTTGACTCTGAGAACATCCATTTTCTGCCTGCTTGCATGCAAGCTGCAGCTGATGAATTTTTCAGACTTTTCAGCTCTAGACTGAAAGATGAAGGGGGCTGGGCCTCAATGTATCAGTCACTTCTTTCCAAGTCTATAATTTTCCCCTTTCAGACTGCAATATATCAATTCAGATTTCCCCATGACAGGACATGATCAACAAAATCCTCCTCCATATGCAGTTATGACAGTTTTTCATTACTTTCCTATCAAAGACAACCCCATGTTGGTAAATGTATTATTAGCTTTTTTCATGAAGAATTCTGCCAGATATGATGCTAAGAAATGCTTAAAAAATATCTCTGATAACAAAGAAGAAGAGATGGAAAAGATGCATTTTCATGTGTTCTAGCTGAATTCACAATAAAGCCTATTGTTGACATGTCTGATACATTTATGCCATCCAGAAGCTCTTTAAAAGTTACCAACTGGACGCAGTAAAGGGTAACTGTACCTCAAGATTTTTTTGGCAGAAAATGCACCTTGAATGCCTTACAAATACCATACCTTTTTTCTGCAAGCAATAATAGATATTAATGAAATTATTTCATTTCTAGATTTCAGCCTCAGTCCTGAAATTATTATATATGTGATTAAATTTGTGAACACTTAAAATCATAGTGAAAACAGTGAACTTATTAAAATGAATTACATGCTTAAATGGTTGCAACAGCAGTCTTAAATAGCAAGAAGCTGTTTATTATATCCATTTCTTCAGGTTTTTGTCATAAGGTGTCTTCAGATACTGTTTATAGGATTAAATCTATGTTTAACATGGTTGTTGCTGCATACAAATGCAGCAGTATGCTAAAAATATGAACTGCAGCAACTGAAGAAGCCAAGAGACTATATAAGATAAGGACAAGGAAATGCACTGGGATACCAGCTCCCATTGGTGTTGAACGCCCATCTACCTTAGGAGTCAAACCACATTAATATGCAGAAGAGAGATGGATTTGTGTCAGAAATAAAGCAATCACCTTCCCATCACAGATTCGTTTCTATAGATTGTGATGAAATGCACTGAGATTACAGCAGTGATTAACCGTTTCCTTCCAAGTGTCTTAAAACGGGAGTGAACAATCTGAGATGGGACTTGCCCTATCCACAACAGCAAGTGAATCTCTATTGGAAGACAATGGTACATATGAGTATAGGCTCAAGACAGAGGATTTCCACTTCTTGTGCAAGAATTCTGGTCTATATGGCTGTGTTTTAGAGCAGGTTGGCCTCTCTGAAGAACTTCAGTCTTACAGCACATACTAGATTTTTCTCTCACAATTAGAGATGATATCTGTGTCCTTGCCCAGAGATGTTGGGGGGCCTAGGTAGGGGACCTGCTAAGTTGTGGAACTCTGCCAGCCTTGACACTAGGCTGGACAATGGACTGAAGAGATGAGACAGTTCTGCATTTTTGCTTGGAAAATGTTCCATGTATCTGGAGAATTTTAATTACTATTTGTATAACACCTACAGATTTTTGATACCTCTACGTATTTACAGAACAACTGCAGGAATTCAATTCATACGTCTGGTCTTGCTGGTATATTTTCTGCTTCTAGATTTTGTTTCAGATTTTGGACCCTTTCCTTTGTCAAGTCATTAAGTTCAGACAACCAAAACCCTGCTCAGTTGGTGCCTAACTCTGAAGAAGACTAAAATTTATGGATAGGTGAATTTTATTATTAAATATCTTCACAGTATCTCATAAAGCTGAGCACACTCACTCTGTGCTTCCTTTAACTGGTGACATCTGGTGCTAGTCAGGTTTAATTGTAACTGCTTTGGAAAGCTGCAATCTTTCTTGTTTCATTTAGCCTGAATTAATCTCCCTTAACAAGCGCTCAGAACAGCCCTTTTCCCTCTAAGTATGTTGGCCACAGAGCCATTGTTGTGACTTATTATTGAGAATCCTTTTTCTGCCTCGAAAAATTGAGACAAAGGAATGCCTCATCAAGTTTTTACTGTTCTGCTGCCTTGCATTTATAAAACTCATATGAATGGGCTACATGCAAATGTCCTTCCTGTAGAAGGTCACCCAATTAAGAACTAGTGCACAGAACCATTAAGTTTTATTAATACAATCCTTTGGCTTAAACTATTTTCATTTAAAAGCTTTTTAAATTGCTAGTAATATTTTTGAGTATAATTGCAATTAATTTACAAGAATTACAGAAAATATGGGTCTGTCTTATATTCCTGTGTATATTTATCTCACCAGTATTTCAATGTATAAACATCAAAATATCTTTAAAAATCCAGTGCTCATTCACTCATTTTTCCAGCTTCTTGAGGAATTTATAATGCTCTTTCCTGCTCTGCTTTCTGTCATTTTGGATTGTAAATTTTTGAGGCTGAGAACTCTGTTTTATTGTGTCTCTATGCAGGATAATAGGACAATGTTCTTTCTAAGGCTCACTGGATGTTAGTATAGTCATTACTCGAATAATTAAGATGAGACCCAAACAGAGGCTGTAATGAATGGCTGCTCACTTTCCTTTGTCTGCATCATGTGTTACTGTGGAAGGGGAACACCCACTTCCTCCCCTCCCTTTTCATCTCTATTATGATGGGAGCTCAGCATAGGAAGGGAGAGTTGATGCTGCTAGAGATGACAAGATAAGATGTTTTCATAGATTCATAAAGATTACACCTCATAGGGAGGCAGTCAAACCTCCTGTTAAACAAGTAAGTTCGCTATATTCAAGCCATGAAGCATAATTAAACTGAAGTCCTTTGCTCAGAAGAGGTGACTATTGTATGCTATAGGCAGAGAACAGGAGACCATTAGGCACTGCCAGTTCTGGACTTGACAATAACTTTGTATCAGGTGATATGTGATCAAAGAAGGTGTTGTGAACAACACCTTTAGCATGCAATGCAGAGGAAAAGGAGAATTTTCTTGCCACTTCTGTGAAAATACTCTATCAATTCATCAGGTATGACTAGAACACAAAACAAAAGCTGATAATCTCAGGTCTTGGGAAAGCTGTGCTCTTCTACTCCATACTCTATGTTTTTCTACCAATGGCATAATGTTTCACAGAAATGTGAGGAAATAATTGTGGAATGCCTTTAGACTGTAATGGGGAAAAAAATTTCTTATTTTTGAACTTTGCCTACAGGGACTTGGTAAGAGCTAAACTTTTCAGGTCATTTAAAAATATATTTAATTTCTTATTTAATTGGCAAGTCATAAAGATCACTTGGATGATCACGCAGTGCTTAACTACCACAACTGCCCTCATATTGATAACACAATATTAGAATACAGTCAATCTTTGTCAGCAGTGAAACATACTGTATTTCATAATTATTATTTATAATTAAGGAATTGGTAAAAGAGTTATAAGGGCATGCTGACAGCAGTTAGCTTAGTAGCAAACCTGAAATTGGCCATAATTGCTGTAATAAATCAATTTGACCAGGATTATTGCTACTGTAAAACTAATAGTCTGTAAGAGTAGCATGTGATTAAAGACAGCTCCTTCTCAGATCTTAGTGACTAGAAATTCAGAATGTAAAACTAAATTCCTAATATAGAATATAAAACTAATGGAGCTGCTGATAAAAATTGAGGTTAAATCTTTCCTAAAGTTTCAACAGTCAAGGAACAAATGAAGATGAATAAAAGGAAAGCTTGGTCAAATTTTGAGGCTGACAAGAAAACACAAACTGCCACTCAGAGCTGGCAGCCTGAATGCCTAAAGCAGTCTCATTAAGCTCCCTGCCCTGACAGTGCTGTGGGAGTTGCATTTTTACATCATCAAGGGAAGAACAAGGGAGACTGCTGGAACGATACCACAATGAAACAATAAGCAATGCCCTTTCAGCTGTTCTATCCAGAAAACTTAATTAAAACAAACATTAGGATCAATCAGCACAGTAGTCAAACTGTATCTTCAAATTTCTGTTTGTTCCAAACAAATCTTTCCAGCACAATATCTGCATTTAGTGCCAGTCATGGCTTCTTCTCTCTAAAGTAGCTGTAGGAGTTTTGGCCAATTTTGTCATGAGAGTACCCACATCACTCTTGCCTTCAAGGATCCATATTCAAAAGCAAAGGATGGCTCTTCTCGGGCCAAACTTGTCATGTTCCTTGCACGTAACTGGACTCTAAATTGTGAAAATATACATTTTCTAATTTCTGGACTAATTTCACTGGCAGACTACATTGTGTTTCATATTGCCCAAGCAACACCGGATACTTTCCTGTAGTGTAAAGATTTCCAAATTCCAAATATGTCAGAAGATGAGTGATGAACCAGTGATAGATCCATGAAAACTTACACTACATGTTTCACAGGCCTATTTTTTCCCCTACCCCTTAGAAGTGTACCTAAGGGTATTATCAGTTTATAAAGACAAGAAGGGAAACTTTTTGGTGTTTATTTATTGGTCTCTAAAACCAGTAAATCTTCCTGCATCCATGTACAAGCCCAGTAGATCGAGAAGTTCACCAAAGTAGGAGTTGAAAATATTTAGTAAAAAATCAAAATGTTTTTTTAAAAGTTAAAAGGTTAAAAATACCATTTCTTATATTTATCTTAAATGCTTTAAAAGTACTGGCTCATTGGATTGTAATGTTTGTTGCATATTCATTTCAAATAAACTAACCCGTATTAAAATCAAATTCTTTTAAGTAAGTCTTTCAGACAAGTACAACAGGAAACATGTTTGTACATATATGAGAATTCAAACTGCACTTAGGAGGATTGTTTATTTACTTTCTTATGAGAAAGAAAGTATATTCATCCGGACTATAAAATCATAAGAGCAAAACTCATGTTAAAATTAGGGACTGAATATATAGAAATATGCATAGAAGAAAAATTACAGCAAAGCAAGAAGCCACTACTCCAGTGTTCAGCTGATTCATAACCAACTTCATTAAACTGCTAAAAGGAGAAAGAAGGTCAATGGTTGCTGTTGCAAAACCCATCTTCCTTTTATTTTATTCATAATTTTTTGAAGAACAGCTCTTCACTTTATCAGCTGTTACAGGAGTACATACCCTTCTCTCTCACCAGCCCATTTGTGTGCATCTTAAAATTCTGACACTGAGAGCTTGCCATCCATTCCAGCTCAGAGCAGAGGTCCACAAATAATGACTGCAGGATGAAAACCACACAATCACACAAGTGCAAGGAATGTATTGAGTTTAATTAAAAATTTACAGATGATGAAATAATCTTTCCATTCTTGAGGCAGGATAGCAACTAATGTTGTTGAAGCTACCTGCACCTTGTTTTCTTGGAGCGACCACGTATGGAAAGAATGGAAAGCTTGGAGTCCACAGGGAAGCTTGTGTGAATTACAACTGCTGAAACATGCTGAGCAGGAAATTTGGACCCTGGCAGATGACAGCCTGGGTGTATTCATGGGATATCTGCATAGCTGCAGAAAGAAACATCATTGCTTTACAATGGCTTGTAACTAAACAGACCTGAAACAAAGTGGAATGTGTATTTTAGTAACTCTCCAGCCCTGTAATCATAGCAGAATAGACAAAAATTAGGGCCAAACTAGGAAACTTAGATAAGCCTGTGAAATTAAAGGTGTCTGATGATAATTTTACCCATTAGGATGCCAGGTACTGTTGTCACTCACTATTCAGCAGAAATCATATTCATTAATCAATACATAGCTCACTTTGATGATATCAAACATGGATATTCCTCCACAGAGCTATGTGCCTTAAAATAATGACATTGCAGCTCTAAGAATGGTATTTTATTTCTAAAATTGCTATCCATATAACACAGGTTTCAGGCAAAATTATTACAAGAAGTTAAAAGGTGAGATGGGCTTCTGTAACAGTCTCCTGCAACTCTTTCATATCTCTTTTATGGAAAAGATTTTATTTAAAGATGATAAGACAACAGCTTTAAAACTATCTCATCATATAAATGTCAGGAGTCTCCAAAGTTTTTTTATTTTTCTTTCCTCATGAGAAAATGAGTCTGGTAATGCTTTGACTGAAGTCTGTTGAATTGTCCCTATTCAATTATACCCTAAAGCTGCAACAGGATTTGATAATGAACAAAAAGTCACAGCCAATACAATTGATATGCAAAGGGTTTTTATGATGCATGGTCAATACTGAACATTTTCCTTTCGTTTTTTCTGGAAAGCCTAATTTCAGAATCGAAGGAATATTTAATACCAAATACCTATTTGAAAAGGAACAATAATGCAACCAGTACTCAAACTAAACATTCAAAATCTGTTTAAGACCAGCTTCTGTGGCTTTAGATAATACCTGAAGTACATGAAGATTGCAGCATCAGGGCTGATATGAGTAAGGACCAACAATGACAGAAGGAAACAAATAAAGGCCACTTAGAAGAAATGCCTTCAGAAAATTCTCCTCTCCCTGTTCTTCTGTAGTTAGTATAAAATAAAATCCTAACTTTCTGATGAACTCAAATTCATAATTCTGAAAATAATTCTGCCTATCCTACAGCATGATAGAGGTCATGAGACCATGGCTACTGAGATCTAAAAACTCAGAACTTTGCTCTCCATCAGGCCACCAGGGTACTGCCCACTGTTCCCTTACACTGTTCCAGAAATAAATGCTGAGATAGAAAAGGGAAGGAACTGCACTCACAGCTGGTTTTTTCACCACTGCTAATGGTATACTCCAGTTCAGACTTTTTTCCATGCATTTTCCCATATTTACAGATAGCAGTTCAGTCTAGGGAAGCTAGAAAAGCTGCAATGTGGTATACTATATCTATATTCTCTCTAGTCTAATTACAAAACCCCATCCTTATAGCTATGGGTTTATTACCTGATAAACATGTAGTAGCACAATGTGATGTGTTTATTTCCATCAGTAGAGGGAATGTTCTTTGTTCATCCTCCACAGTCTGCCTCAGATAAAATATTGGCTACAGTTAATTCAGTGAAAATTTTACCACAACTGGATCAGCATATAATACATTCTATTTTGAGAACTTTAAAATGATAAACATCTTTCAGTCATTCTAGAATTTTTAAGAGAAAAAAGTAGCCACATCTAGGTTTATTCCTCTTCTCTTGCATGGGAGTCTGTGGAAATCCTGAAAAAACACAAAACAAAACATCTATTCTTATCTGGATGTGACTGGTATGCCTGTTTACATTTTAAAAAACAGAGCTGTCTCCCAGTTCTCATCTCCTGTGTACATCTGCTGGTGTCTGAACTGTAGAGTAAAATTTAAGAGTCTTGGCCATGCCTAGAGAACACATAAAGACCTCTGCTCCCTATGGTTTCCCCTAGAGCAAAGAGACAGGCAGCCAGATTACCCAGCAGCTAAAAGCAAGAACTGCTGGCTACTAAAATGCATACTGACAAACCAGGCATGGCCACAGCCTCCAGGGCTTAATTCACAGACCCTGCAGTAGTGATTGCCATCATTCATTCAGACAGAAAAATATTAGATTACATAGACGGTTCCTAAGGCAGCTTGCACATTGCACAGCTCTTTATTTTCTGTTATTTGTGTGTTTGATCTCAGGAGAACCAGTAGAAAAGTCATCTTTTGGGGGAAATGAGGGCCTAGCATCCTGTGGACAAGCAGGTTTCACAGGATGAGATGTTAAATATATGCTTCCACCTATTACCCACCAAACCCAACAGTACAAACCCCACAGACTGTTTGGCATGAGAAAGGGAATGATGCAAACTGCTGGGGAGGAGATGTACAGCATGATAGCGAAACAGGAAAAAGAGAAAAAATGAAGGAAGTTCCATCTGAATGGTGGTCTAAAAATTTTGTTTCTCAGTGCTCATTATTTGAAAGATTGAGGGGAGCAGAGGTTGTCTCCCACCCCTTGTATAGATGCTAACAAACTTCCTGCCCAAAATAGTTCTGTATGTATCAAAGCCAGGGCTTGCCTGTAATGTTCAGTGGAGCATGACATACCATACCAAACCCCTCTGGGCATGTCTAAATCAGTGGTTCAATTTGGATGGCTTTTTAAATGTATCTCCTAATATCACTGTTCAGTCCTCTATTATTCACACTGCAGAGTGGTGCCTGAGTGCAAAAACTGAATATGTGCCCCAGGAATGCCCCTCATGTGTTGCCACTGCAAACAGGCACTAAATCAGGGGACTGTATTTGTGCTAGCCCAGGCTCTATCCCACTACCAAAGGATTAGTTTTGAATGGAGCCAAAAGTATGTGAGTCATTATTAATCTAGGAAGGTAAATATGGATGCTATCTATAATATTTTTCTACTTTCCATACGCTCTTGCTAATCCAAGAGCTCAAGACTGAACATCTTCTAACAAATGCATGTACTTTAAAACTGCCTTCTTTTGTGTATTCCATTCACATATTATCACACTCAGCTTGCACTGTAAGGTGATTTAAGGTACATTATTGATTGTGACATAGAAATGAAGCAGCCATTTACCATCCCTGCCTGCTTTGTGACCTTGACCTAGTCATCTACTTCTTAGATAGTTCTGGGAATTGCAAAATGCATTTCCTGTCTGAAAATTACAGCAATTGGATAAATAAGATCGAGCTAGCATGAAAGAAATGAAAACAATTTGTGCTTTGTGTGTCAAAAGAAGACAATATGCATAGGTTAAGAATTAAAGAAAAAAATACTTTGAGTCTTAAATTGAGGTGAAAATAAAATTAGGGAAAAACAGGGACACTTACATGTGTGCAACTGTCTGTGACAATAAAAATTCAAGACATACAAATGTCTTCATTCCCTTTAACCCCTGTCCACTATGAGACAACAATGTGAATATATATATTAAATACCATGATAAACTTTATTGTTTCACACTCTGTCATAATTTAACCCCAGTCAGCAACTAAGCATCACAGAGCTGCTCACTGACTCCCCGCCCTTCCAGTGGGGAGAAGAATCAAGTAAAAAAAAAAAGTTAACCTTGTTGGGTTGAGATAAAACTAGTTCAATAATTAAAACAAAATATAATAATAAAATTAATAATGATAATGATTGTAACAATAATTGTAATGAACATGAGAGGGACAGAAAGGAATAAAACCCAAGAATAAGAGATTCACAATGTAACTGCTCACCACTCACTGACTAATGTCCAGCCTGTCCCCAGGCAGATTTCAGCAGCTCCTGGACTACTTCCGCCAGTTTATATACTGAGCATAGTATTCTATGGTATGGAATGTTCCTTTTGGCCAGTTTAGTCACCTGTCCTGGCCAGGCTTCCTCCCAGCTTTTTGTACAGCTTCTCACTGGCAGAGCATGAGACACTGAAAGTCCTTGACTCAATTGAGCAAAGCTTAGCAATGGCTAAAACATCAGTGTGTTATCAATATTATTCTCCTACAGAATCCACAGCACAGCAGTGTACCCTGCTGCAGTAGCATTGGTGGCTACTTAAAGCACAGGACATGAGATAATATACATTAAAAAAAAAGAAAAATCTGAAATATTTTCAATGTATTTTAGGTGTATAAAATAATATTCCCCAAATGCTGGACCATTTCCAGAGGTGTACAAGTAATAGAGATAACCAAAGTTAACTATAGGATTAAGCTTTTCTTCAGTCAGTCTTGTGCGGATGGATTTAAACTTCAGGCAGCACAAACTAGGGCAGTGCTGTCACTGTGTGACGTGTTGCTACTTCAGCACTTAGTAGCAATATTTCCCTTTAATTGTGTGTTATTATTTCTATTATAAAAAATAGCTTCCCATTACTCTCAAGTGAAAAGAAGCAATTACACATCAGAATATGATGAAAATCAAATTTAACAAGATTTGTGAGTTTAATGACTGTTTGCTGTATAAATATGTTTCAGAAGGATGAAAAGTTATTCATCAGGAAGATCTGTATCATTTACTCATATGACCTTTAAATGAAAACTCACAGTCTGAGAACTCTTTCCACAACCTATATGAAATAAGTGATAAAAATTTAACTGGGTGTCATACATCTATGGTCATCCTACATATTTACTTTGCTGTCTTTAATCACAGAAATATTTATTGATTTGTTTAAAGTCATTTGTTTGCAAACAGCATCCCCCCCTTCTCTCCAGCCCACCCTATTCATAATTGATCACTCATTTTCCACTCACATTTAGTGCAATATTTGTACTGCCAAAATAAATACTTAGCACTGGAAAATAGTATCCAACCAGCATACATTTAAATGTAACAATTACTGTAAAGACTCTGGTGAAGACTAATAACTTTGCCTTTCCAAAATCAGGCTGGATGAAGCAGCAGAGAACAATACCTGCCATAGGGAAACATCTCACCAAAGGCCAAGAAGCAGAAAACATAACGGCTTTTTCTTCAGCAAACTTTTGCCTTGATCCATGCACATTTTAGCTAGGCATGATGAAAATTTGCTAAATACAATTTGTCCTTGACTATGTTTACAGCCAGAACTTACTCAGCAGTATTTCGGTTGCACGTGCTGCTGCTGACATTTGTCACTGAGTAACTTTTTGACGGAGACAAGAAATGAAACCCTAGATCCAACCACTTACACACTTATACAAATCTGGTTGACTACCAGTGGACAGAAATATTCAGATTTTAAAAGGTGGGTCTGAGATCAGATTTGGCTACTATATTATATCTTGTTTGCTGGGGCACCTACCTTGCTCTTGAGAACTTGGGAATGTGCTGACAGCATATGAGTACAGCCCTCAGCCTTCACGAAAAAAAAAAAAAATGACACAAAGCAGTTTGTTCTATGACTTCTAGATAATTGATTTAAACAATGGTACTTTGTGCCAGTTATTAACTCCTACAGTGAAAAATGTGATGAAGTGGGAAGAATTGCAATGTAACACAGCTTTTGTCAGCCATCTGATTTGAACCTTTTCAGCAGCTAGGTCTGAACTAAATGCAACTGGATCAAGACACAAAGATTCATTTATGCATTCTCTAACAACAGCTTGACTCTTTCTCTGATGAATCTTGTTTAACACATCTGTTTTTACAGAACAGTTGATAATTTCTCAATTAATTGTAAAGTATAAATGACAAAATTTTTCTTTTAGGAGAAAATGCTTTCTAATGTGTTACTATAATGAATCAGTTCCATCTGTCTATTTGCACTTCATTTTCAATCATAACTAAAATTGATGTAAAGTTTAGGTCCTTTGCTAAAAGTAAAATTATAACCAGAATTATAACATCTAAGATACAATATTTGTATTAAAAGGGAAGTTTTAAAAAAAAGTTGATGTTCTAATGAGAAGTTAAAACCTCTGCTGACTCATAGCACATCCACAGATATCAGTCAAAATGTACGAACAGAATGTACATCTGAGTGGTTCAAGCAGCACAAAATTTTCCATCTTAATCAAAAGGTCATGAAAAACGTATGACGTCCAAAGATATGCAATTGAAATGAGCACTGAATGATTTTTAACAAAGCTATAACAGGCTATCATTCAATTGATTACCCAAATTATATGATATTTTACTATTTTGTAGAAATATATGGTTGTAAGAGAGTGTTCACTCATTAATTTCTCAGCAAGATTTATGAAACATTTGGTTTGAGTGTTGCACAGGGTGTCTAAAGTTTAAATAGGAGGCACTTTACTGAATTAGTCAGGGACCTCTTTGAAATGTCTCAGCACACAAAACTCTTTTGAATTTACTTAGGGTTCATGGCGTATGCAAATTAGAGCAGTCTTATGCATTACCACATTACTGCTGTGTACAAAAGTTGAAAGATACTGAAGAAAACTGTTCATATTCTGTCTCAGGTTTAAATATTTAATGAATTACCATAGGCATCTTTTTAAGTGTCATGACTGTTTCCTTTTCCTTCCCACAATACTCGAGACACAGTCACACTAGGTGGAGAAAACGTATCATCTGCCTTGTGGTGTTTGTAGGCTTTTTTAAGTTGGAGATTTTGAGTGTCAGCCTTATGCCACCATCAGGAGAAATGTTTGCCAGAAAGCTACTCTAGTTGCCATAGGCACTCTTGCCTCAAATAGTTCAGATGGAGCTGAAGGGATTGAGCTCCAATTGTCACTGTGAAGGCCTTCATCATGTGGAGCTCCAGGCTTTGCCTCACCTAAGCCTAACAGTACAATGTGCTTTGAACGGACCCTAACCTGACAGCCTAGTCATTTCCTGTAGGAGAATGTGGCCAGGGAAAAAAAAGTCAGAGTCTTCTCCTCACTCTTTGGCTGCCCCTCTTAAAGTTCAGCTCCCTTGGAGCTTTTGGCTTTGACTCTTCTAGCCCGAGTCCAAAAGTCAGATAGAAGTAGTCAAAAGATTTACCCTATCCAGAGTCCCCATCCTATAGAACAGCAGAGAAAATTGTTAGGGAATAACATCTGTGGAGTCTTCCCCTACTTTATTCAGCTTTTAAACCCTTTTTAACCCCTTTCAGCTGGAACTCTTGGCTTTGCCTCTCTCCTGACCTTAACATAAGCCTAGGCATGGGATGAACTGTACCCTGAGATCAGCGTTATGTATATCCCAGTGGGACAAACAATTGTTCTGGTATGAGGTCTTTGCACAAACTACCCCACCACTGATCCTCACCTTTGTACCCCCACTGCACCTGGAGCTATGGGCTTCTTGTCTTAATCCCAATTCTAACCTCAGACAAAGCCTAAAACTTGGTCCTAGACTTTCCAGCATGGCCCAGAAGTTTATTTAAGAGATAACCTTTTTCCTCCCTTCCATGAGAGGAAGGTATTGCTACAAAAATGGGCAATTGGAAGGTATCTGCATATGTCTTAGGCTGACCTGCAGACTGCACTGAGAAGGTCAAGGTCCCCTTCTCTGCTTTCTGACAGGTGGATTATAAACACAAGTTTAGACCTCTGGTCTACACCTTATAGGTTAAGTCCTGTAAGGCAAGAGAAAGAAAAAAAAAAAATTCTAAGCATGTTCCCAAATTAGAACAGGTTTATGACAGAATTTCTGCTTTAAAGGAATCTTTGATTTTTAAAACTATGCCAATGTTGGTATTTGTATTGAGATAATAAAATGCATTATTTCTGATCAAACATTTCTACTTTATATATAGTTGAGGTCAGAAATCTTGAGCAACATTGAGTATTTGTAAAAATCAGTAACAATAAATTCTCAGTAAATTAGTACCTATAACTTTTGTTAGAGGAATCAATCTAAGTGACTAAGCAGGCACTCAAACAATTCCTTTTTGGAAAGTGATATCATTCTCTATTGTGAAATTTTCCATATCTAAAGGAAACTTCAGTGAATGGAGATATCAAACCTTCTGAGTGTGTGCTATAGCACAGGGTACGTTATAATTATGCCTATGATGGCATTTCTTTTTCCTGGGCACTTATGTCAAGAACATATGTGTGTGTTGCCCAATGGGGCTAGTACTGTTGCAGGAAATATAATTTATAAGCGATTTATGTTTAATAAAATGCAGTAAGAAAGAACACCATTCCCACATCTACTTCAACAGAAGCGTTCTTAATAACCCTCTTGGGTGCAGAGCAGCATGGCCAAATCCAAGCATGGCAAAGTAATGTGAAATGGGCAACAGCATGAATAAAATTTCTAAATGCCAATTTATAACAATTTGAAAGAAGGAAACCCTTTGATTCATGCTCCATAGGTAAATAACCCTTAAAACAAATGCTCATGTAAACAAAAATTGGATTATATTTGAAACTATAGGTTTTCAAACGGACTAAAGTGCTGAAACCAACCAGATGTTCTTGTTGATGGGTTTGAAGCTATTGACTTCTGCTCCTTCTCGTATCAATGACTGAAAGCTGATTCATATTATCCCAGTGTACAAACTTTAAAGAAGATAATTCTTCAGCTGAGTTTTTGTAATTGCAGAAATTTGAGCAGTGTCAGATAGCACATTGCGAGAAAAGATTTTCCATGATGTTAAATATAATTTTTTTCTCTGTACGCTGCAAGCTCTGATGCTAACACATCAGAGTGTACAACCTCTAAAATCCCAAATGTAAATATGAATTTTAATTTGTATAACATCCCCAAGTGCTCAAACATCTCGCTAAAACCCTCGCATACAGGAAGAGTCCTAGGAAGGGTAAGATCACTTGCAAGGACTGCTCAATAAATGCATTTCTGTGCTAGAATATAAATACAAAAAGCCTTTGAAAGTCATGAAGAGTATCATCCAGATAGAACTTGTGTGCAATTACTAAAAACTGAATAAGGTTATTTTTATAATGTGTATGGGTGTATATATACATCTATATGCATTCACAATCTGCTCTTTAAACGCAGAAGAAAAAGAAACAGCTTGGTAAGGGTCATACAAAAGTATGCATGTGCTAATTGTAATGCTCTTGACAAGGTGTCAAAGAGCACATGGCCATCATATGGGAGTGCCTAGGTGTGCACCACTGGAGATGATGACTGATAAGAGCAAAGTCATATGGTCAGAGAGGTTACATGCATGTGTTTAAATAGATGCTGGTGTTGATGAGGGGTATAAGGATATATATGGTTCTGGAGAGAATAAATTCCTGATGATGGATTGTAATCAATTGATGGTAATGGTGCATATATCTGCATATTAAAGTGGTGGGTAGTGATAATATACATAATTGTGGTGGTGGGCAGACAGTGATAAGAAGATGTGTGAACAGTAGGAGGTGATGGGTATGCATGGTAAAATGCGTAGGTTGCAAAGATGCATGTGTGATGCTGAGTATAGTGGTGCTGTGGGGAGCATATAGCAGCATATGCACTGTGGTGATATTTGTGTGATGTGGACCTGCTGTTCCTGACAAAAATAGGTGGTGCTCTTAGGCAGCACTTCATGTGAAGAGACAGGTCATTACCCATATAGGTGTGCTTTGCTCAAACAGATGGAGGGCTACAGCCAACAGAATAAATAAGCATTTACCGAGTATTTTGTGTGTATGCCTGTGCTGAGGGAGTGTTGATGCAGTGAGCAAGTGTGAGGGTCTGTGTGAACTAGTGAGTAACCATGTATGGTTAATACAGAATATTCAGGTGTTATATACAGAATGGTGGTGGTGGTAGTATATGAAAATTGGTTTAGTGGTTATGTACAAGCATGTAAAGACAGACTATATACTCGGAACAATAACATATAGGGAAAAGAGACATTGCCCAGAAGGAGAGGTGTATGGGAAGGTCATGTTCTTCCTTTTTTAAGAAAAGTTTGCTCACCAGAGAAGAGAGATGCAGTATTAGGACTATCTGAAGGTGTTCATGTGTGTTTAGACCTGGTGGTGTGGATGGGGTGTTCAAGATGTCAGTGTCTCCCTAGAGATGACAATATGAGGAACTGCTGGGGTTTATGTGTGTTCACCTGTATGTAAAAAATAGCACAGCATAGGTCAATCTATCAAAGTGATCAGTGGGTACAGCATGTACAAGTTATGTAGTGACAGCTACATATATGCAGCATATGAGTGGAGATGGTGCCAATATGGTTTGTATCACTGTACAGGCTCAGGAGGTTTATCACCTGCTGTGGATACAATCCTATCAGGGATATGTATATATTTTTAGGACAATATTAAGAGAGGGGGTTGTAACACTGGTGAGGCAACACATGGTGGTTGACCTTGAAGTGATCCTGTGATTGGAAGTAGATGTGTGGGGACAGAGGCATGGACAGCATGAGATGTCATGTCAAACAGTCATGTCAAGCTGCAGTGTGCAAATTGGTCACTCACTTTTGGGTGTGAGGGACAGAAGCAAAACACGTGCTGAGGTGTTAGAATGGGGGGGGGGGGGGCATCTCTCAGGACAGAGCGTGTGAAGAGGGGCAGGGCCACTCATGAGTGATATCTGATAGTGACGGTGGTGATACGGGACAAGGCAGGGGGCATGGAGCTGCGCGGTGGTAAGGAGGCATTGACGGTGCCGTGCGCACAGGGTTGAATGTGTTTTGTGCTTTGTCGGTGCGTGGTGCCGGCGCTGTGAGGTGGGCAATGCACATGGTGCAGAGACAGGAGAGGGTTACAGCAGCTGCGTAGACATGAGGCATGCTTGCCCAGGTAACACTGCCCACCCCCACAAGACACAGGCAGTTTCCTTAAACGACAAAGGATAGTCCCTTTGCCACCAGTGCCCTGGTCTGGACCTAGGTGCTATGAAGGGAGAGCAGCAGAGGATGCAGAGGGGTCGAGAGAATGGTGGATGGGAAGTGGATCAGTGGGAGGTGGGGGAAACAATACTGGGTGGGGAGAGAAGTCGGGGGGCACTGTGGGCAGCGGGAACGGGACAGGCTGCCCTGGATCTGCCGGATTTGCGAACAGCAGGAGGGCGGGATGGGAGGCGGGCAAGGGGAGTGGGGGGTGGAAAGGGACACCCACTTACGTCTCCTCCTGCGTTTTTTTTTCTTTCCCTCCTTCTTTCCTTAGCTGGTGACGCGCTGCTGCTATTAATCATTCACCAGCCGGGGAGCAGCAATTGCCGCCGCTCGGAGCTAGTGGCGCTTGCAGCCGCCTCTCTCCCGATGCCCGCGTCCCGCAGCCGCCGCGCCGGGATCCCTGACGGGATGATGCCCAGCGCAGCGGGCGGCGGACGCCTGCTGCTCTGAGCCGGGGCGGAGGGGTCCGGGCAGAGGATGCTCCCCAATGGCACCTGCCCCAGGCTTCCGGGCGGTGCAGGCAGCGATAGCGGCGATAGCGGCGGCAGCGACAGTGGTGGCGGCGGAGCCGGTTGCGCCTCGGAGGAGGCGGCGGCGGCGGAGGGCATGGACTCGGGCGGCAGGAATTCCTCTGGCGCTCCGAACAGCACCCTGAGTGAGTCTCAGGGCAGCGCCATCCTCATCTCATTCATCTACTCCGTGGTGTGCCTGGTCGGGCTGTGCGGCAACTCCATGGTCATCTACGTGATCCTACGTTACGCCAAGATGAAGACAGCCACCAACATCTACATCCTCAACTTGGCAATTGCGGATGAGCTGCTGATGCTTAGCGTCCCCTTTCTGGTTACGTCCACCCTGCTGCACCACTGGCCCTTTGGCTCCCTGCTCTGCCGCCTGGTGCTCAGTGTGGATGCCATCAACATGTTCACCAGCATCTACTGCCTGACCGTGCTCAGTGTGGACCGTTACATCGCCGTGGTACACCCCATCAAGGCGGCCAGGTACCGCCGGCCCACTGTGGCTAAGATGGTCAATCTGGGTGTCTGGGTGCTTTCCATCCTCATCATCCTGCCCATCATCATCTTCTCCAACACAGCAGCCAACAGCGATGGAACAGTGGCTTGTAACATGCTCATGCCAGAGCCCACCCAGAGATGGCTGGTGGTCTTTGTGGTCTACACCTTTCTGATGGGCTTCTTGCTGCCTGTGGTGGCCATCTGCCTCTGCTACATCCTCATCATTGCTAAGATGCGCATGGTGGCCCTGAAGGCTGGCTGGCAGCAACGCAAACGCTCGGAGCGCAAGATCACCCTCATGGTCATGATGGTGGTGATGGTCTTTGTCATCTGCTGGATGCCCTTCTACATTGTGCAGCTGGTCAATGTCTTTGTAGAGCAGGACGATGCCACCATCAGTCAGCTCTCTGTCATCTTGGGCTATGCCAACAGCTGTGCCAACCCTATCCTCTATGGCTTTCTCTCAGACAATTTCAAGCGGTCCTTCCAGCGGCTGCTCTGCCTCAGCTGGATGGACAACGCTGCAGAGGAACCCATCGACTACTATGCCACTGCCCTCAAGAGCAGGGCATACAGCGTGGAGGACTTTCCCCCAGACAATTTGGAGTCAGGGAGCATGTACAGGAATGGCACTTGCACCTCCAGGATTACCACTCTCTGAGGAAGCATTCCTGTCCCCCAGCTCCCTTACTGCCCCCCAGCTGGAGGGTGAGCGAAGCCAGGGCTGTGGCATGGGGAGGCTGGGAGGGAGGGGATTTTGGTCCTGCCCACCGCCAGCAGTGTTTGGCACAAGAAAGAGTGAAGAAAACCCCACATCGTTGATTTGCTGCCCCCCTGCACCCTGGTTGCCCTCCTCGAGAGCGGGTGCATTCTCTGATGCTTTGACATCCACTTAGTGAATTGTGGCTCTCATGGGTTAGGTTAGGGTCTGGTAGCCTGGCTCTGCCACTCCTCTCTGTGTCTGACAAGTGTCTGTAAAGGTCCTGCAGTGACCTCCCTCCATCTTTTGTACAGTTTGCCCTTCCCCTTGGCTGGTGGGACACCCCAGGTCACTGAGTCGAGCCTGCCTCAATCAAGCCCCAGCATTCAGGCTCAGACTCCCCCCAGCTGAAAATGACTGCTCAACATCTGTCAGTACACACCTCCCCTTCAGAGATTAGAAATGCTGGAAAAATTCTCCCCAACACACACCTTGTCCTCCCCCAGGAAGGAGTAAGTAGCCTCTCTCTGCACCTACCTTTCCCTCCCCTGGAATAAAAAAGAAAGCAGGGAGCAAAACGTCCCCAAGAAAGTAGCAGCATAGTCACAGAGATATTTTTTTTGCTTTGCAGACAGCTTCCAACTCACTGGGACTTTGGCTCTCTGTGCAACTTGGCAGAAGCAGAGCAGAAAAGGTCTTAGGAAAAAATCTGATTATTGCTGTGCTTTGGCAGGCTGCTGACAATGGGAGATAAGCAGTCTCGTGACACATAGGGAGCAGAGAGCTGGGACTTACTGAGATGGGAGCTGAGGGGACCACTGAGCTGCGAAATGTTAGAATCTGTCCCCACACAAAATAAAGTGTGCTGATAATAAAGTTTAAAGGGAGAGCTAGACTGTAAATCTGTCGTCTTGAGCTTGCTCCATCAGCTGTGAAACAGTGATGAAAGGAGCTGAGACAGTTTTTGAATGACCTGGGTGATGGCAAAGTCACTTTAGCCTACATGGAAAAAGAGGGACTCATTTAAAAATCTCCACCAGTCTCTGAAATAAATACTTGACAGAAAAAGTAGCTGTTTGGTAATAGCTATTACCCTAGCTCCAGTTTCTTCTGTTGCACTAAAAAACCCCAACAAAATGGGTTTCATATGTTGCCAATGTAATATACTGACCCAGAGCTTCTTAATGTTTCATTTATGAGAATTCTTGTTTTTAATGTGTGCCAAATGTCTTCTTGTTTGATTTTTTGTTTGATTCTAGTCACTGTGTTGTGAACGTGTTCTTCTGAAGCAATTTATACTGTGTACTTATGTCTGTGGTGGCTATTTGCAAGGTTGCATTTAAAATGGGTGATGCTCAAGAAGGCTTCTTTCTAGATAAAAACATTGTCATTTTTTCTTACTCTTTCATTTACATTGTGTCTCCCACAGAAATTCTCTCTTGAATTTTCTCTCCTCTTATGATAAAAAAAAATTCATATAGACAGATGAAGCTTTCTTTGATAAATGACAGCTGATTAAACAAAACCTTCTATCCCTGCTCCCTCTTATCTCACACAGAAGAGTTGGTATAGACTGTGTTGAAATAAGCAGCTATGTTTTTTGCTTTCTACCACCTATACTAACAGTGTCACACAGTGACAAGTGTCCCAGTAGCTGTGACAAATCACTTCTCTAGCACAATACTGTGGTTGTATTAATTATAACTACTGGAAATTTGAAGCAAGAGACTGGGAAAAAATCTGTACTAGCAGCATACCCATAGCATTGTACTCGTAGCTGCAGTGCTTAAGTACTGTTAAGTGTAAGATTGACAGTTAAGGCATCTAGTATTTGTGGTGGTGGACTTTACTACAGGTTTTTGTTAAGATATACCATTTGACTTTTCTTAGCAGCAAAAAGCAGGATGCTACTTTGTACATTTCTTTCACCAAAACTTAGGTACTGTTAAATGAATGTATAAATTTAGTATTTCAAAGCTGTCTGATTCAAAGTCCATCAAAATGAGAGAAAAAAATCTTAATTCACTTCAATGGACTGTGAGCCAGCTTCTTTTAGTCTAAAAATTGCTAATGTGGAAACTGTTACATCCTTATTAAAATATTTCATGAAAAGCTTTAACAATTGTACAGTTTCTTTTCTTTTACTTCCTAGTGAACGTAATCTAAAGAAAACTTGCAAATATTAAATTTTGTAATGTTTTACATGTACATATGGGGAAATAAGGATGAAATCGCTTTATAAGCTCAATTAACTTTCCACAGAAATCAAACATCTGTCAAAACTGTAAAATGTCCTATGATATCCATGATGCTATTTCCAGGGCTTCACTTGAATTCTCACTCACAATATCTTCAAGCTGGCATAAATCTCATAATTTTATGTGGTTCTTTTAACCCAGGCATATTCTTATGTATGGTCAGATAAAATAGTCAGTCTACTTTTAACTGTTGAATTCATTTAATATCAGACATGATGAAGCAAGAGTGAACAAACATAAAGATTCATACTGCATACTCAGTTTTGATGAAAAGTTGAGCTCGGTTTTGTTCTTTCTTTTTTTTTTTTTCCTCTTTGTCTCGTAAAGGTTGCGATGGAAGCCTGCACACCTACCTACCAGCATACGCACTTTAGTTTCAGTTCTCCCAGGCACATCGCAGAGGTTGGGTTGGGGCTTCAGTAGATGGCAGGCTTGCCTTCAAATGGGTGGGCTGATTCACTCCCTGCCAGCACTGCCCCTATGACTCCTGGCTAAAAAAAATCTGTGTGGTTTCAGTTGGAAACAAAATCTGTTTATGCCAAATTAACAGTTGTTCCTGCTATTTCTCTCTCTGGGAGAGGTGATCAACAACAGTAAATCATTCAGTTTAGCTAGAAGGAAAGTTAATTAGTTCATTCTGTGTTACTATTCTAAATAGTAGAACATAACTACCAGGAAGAAAAGTAGTAGTTCTCATGAAATAATATGTACCAGAAGATAAACAAAGCTCTTTATAATGCTTTCCAAATGGCAAATAAGAGTATTCATATTTCATATGGGAATTATTTTAATTAACACTTAATTCACTGAAAAAAAAGAGTACAGTAGTTTATTTCTTGGTGACATTTAGACTTTTTATACTGCTTTACTTTATACAGCTGCAAGTGGGTGAAAAGTGGGTAATTTTTTTGCTTTTTCCCCATGAGTCTTGATTTATATTTAAAAAATACTTCTTTCACTTTGTCATGGAAATTTGCCTTGTGGCCACTGAAATGCAGGCAATTTTTTGTACTTTGCTTAGTCTGAGACCTATACCCAGCAGTGGGACAGTGCCAAGCAGTATCCAGTCAATGGACTGGATTCTTTCCTGTGCTAGTAGAGTTGAACAAAACTGGTTATAAAGGCACTCTATATCTGGGCAGTGGATGAAAACAGTGATGGCTGCATGCAGATATTCTGCCTCTTCAGATGGTCCCTACAGCAGAGAACATTACACAGAGTACGGTTTCTTTGCATTCGACACTTAAAGAACTCATTTGACTTCTTCATAGAGAATGAGAATCAGTTTTCTGGATGTGATGTACGAATTTCTGAAATGCCAGCTTTCCAGTGAATCAGAATTTTTTTTAAAAAGTGCTTTTTAAAAAAGCCTTTCTGGTTGTTTCTGGAAATCTAAAAATCTGCATTTTTAATGTGTGTGGCATGCTCTAATAAAATGGTGATTATTTGCTGTATTTTAACCAGCAAATGATGTTTCCAAAATCAGCATCCTAGTTCTAAACATTAAATAAGTCTTACTGAAATAAAATAACCCAGTAATGTCATACATTCATGTTATATAAGATTTGACTTTACTCTGCCATATTTCTAGAACAGTGACAATTTAATTCTTATAATCCTGATACAAAAAAAAGATCCAAGAAAAATAATTTCAAAAATCAGAAGAAATTAGCCAAGAAAGAAATATAAATACAGTGTTCTAAACTCTGTGATTTCAGTCCCTAGAAACCTTATTTGACACCAATGCTCTACAGACAAGAATGTGAATTATGAATCTCTAGAGGAGAATAAAATATTTCTACTGAATTGTGTATTCAGCACTTCCACTTCAACATAGCCTTATGGCTGATAACTTCAGGCTAAGCCATGGGAAGAAAGGATGGTTTACTAATTAGATTTCTCTATAAGAAAAATGCTTTTAGATATTGCATTTTGTGGAGAGAAATGGCCAAGAAAAGTAGGTGAACCTGAGAGTATTTCAAAGGATATTATTAGGTGGCTACAAACCAAGCCAAATTTTGACAAGACAGATGCTTTTCAATAAAAGCTAATTATGCCCACTCCCTACCAACTTTGTTTCTCAAAAAGCCTAAAATCTGGGTTCGGCAGAGCAATAAGCCGCTATGGAGTAGAGATAGCAAGCTGCTGTGTCCTGCCTGAGGTACAGGTTTTCTATCAAGTCTGGATGGAATACATTTGTCATTATATGATTATCATGTCTGTGATGGGTAGAGTCGCCTTGAAAACTATATAAATGTGTGGAAAATTCCTTCTACTCTCCATTCCACCACCACCACCCCCAAATGTGTTTTTGATACAGGTTCTTTCACTGTGTAATATGCCTAAGGGCTGCTCTGTGGGTCCTCAAGTTTCCTAACTAGAAAGGCTCAGACAGAAGTGCTCAAATTCACACCACAGGGAGGTTGTAGGACAGATAACAATTACCAGATTTCTGACTTGGGATCTCAATTGTGTTGCATTATGACTTGGAACTGGATTGTGTTGTGCCCAGTTACCTTGGTGATGATCCTGTTAGGGCACGTGTGGGCCCTACTAGCCCAGGAGAAGCTTCTGAAGGGTGCTGGACTGCACTGCACTTCACAGAGCTGGGCAACACCAGGCGACACCAGCGCCATGGTCACAGGCTGAGTGTGGCACAAGTTCAACTCATTCACACAGCACTTGCCCATGGTCAGATTCACAATGGAAAGCCCAAGGGATTGCTGGTAAACTGGAGAGGTCCAAAACGTGGCAAAGCTGGGTATGTGGGGGAGAATGGATAGAAAAGAAGGCAAAACTGGTGGAGATATTTGATACTGAGCAGACAGAAGAAATCTGAAATGGAGAAAAATCAAGTATGTGATGGCCAGGAGAGGCCATTTTGTAAAGAACAGAGGAAAATAAATAGAGTCCAGTATAGGCATTGTAAAGCAGGACTTGGCTCTTTCACATAATTAACTTTCACTGTTTAGAGTACAGCAAATACATAAACTCCCAGCTCATAAAAACATATGAAGTTGTGCTTTTTATGTCAGCTACTGTTTTCAAAGCTGGCTGTTATTTTTGAAGGTTAAAAATTATCTAGGTATTTTTTCTAAGAACTAAAATACAATTTAGGTACTTCATGGAATTACTAGAAACTCAGGAAAAAAGGCAGAAACAGATAGATAATAGATTTTGCTGAATGTTAATCTAATTTGTATTTTTCAGACACTTTGATTTTCACAGATTTTTTTTCCTTTATCATTAAAATAGAGAAAAAGACCTAACAATTTTTTGCTGAACACAAACCAAGAAGAACCCCATATCGAAGAATTATTCACTGCTCTTTCACAGCCATAAAGTAAAATTTACAGAATTTCTTACTTGAAAAATAAATAAATAAATAAATAAATAAATAAATACATAAATAAATAAATAAATTTTAAAAGATTAAATTTCTTACTTGAAAGGAAAAATCCTTACCCTTAGGATACATGTAAGAATGAAAAGTAATGTAATGCATTTCTCTGCAGAGACATTACAGACTTAGATCACTTATAATCTCACTCAAACTATCTGTACTTATGATCTTATGTTATGTTCCAGAGAAGAGTGTAAATCATTCTTATCAGTCAAAAACACAAGGCCTGCTGGTGACATTCCAAAAACAAAGCTATGCTTTTCTGACAGGTTATACTCCATGTGCTGTTCCTGGCTTAACGTCTGGAAATTTTTATTTGTTTGCAAACCACCACATTTTGGATAACACCTGAAAACATATGCAGCAAGAGGATGGTTAGGACAGATACACCCTGGTAAAGATGGATGCTTGCCTGTCTTTTTCATCTTTCCCTCCTCAGCTCATCCTTTCTCTAAACCTGCAGTCTTCTTTCTCTTATATTACTCATAAAACGCATAATAGTAGTTGTTTTTCCATTTTTCTGACTCAGAATGCAAAAGGACTGGCAAGTGGAAGGAGGGGAAGGACATAACAAATGCAGGACCACCACCACATCTCTGCATTCCCCAAGCTCCACTGCTGCTTCCACTCCACCTGGAGTGCTGTGTTCTCCTCCGGGGCACCCAGCATAAGAGAGATGTGGACATGATGGAGTCCACAGGAGGCCACCAAGATGATCAGAGGGCTAGAACACATCTCCTATGAAGACAGGCTGGAAGAATTGGGGTTGTTCAAGCCTGGAAAATAGAAGGCTTCAGGATTTAAAAATCAACCTTCTAGTACCTATAAGAAAGTTGAAGAAGAATGTTTTCCTAGCACTTGTGGTGACAGGCTAAAGGGGAGTGACTTCAAACAAAGCAGGTAGGCATGGATTAGGTATGAGGAACAAATGCTTTGCTGTGAGAGTGGGGAGACACTGGACCAGTTTGTTCAGCAAAGTTGTGAATGCCCCATCTCTTGAAGTGTTCAAGGCCAGGCTGGATGTGGCTCTGGGCAACCTGGTCTAGTGGAAGGTGTCCCTGCACACAGTAGGGGAGTAGAATGAGATGAGCTTTAAGGTCCCTTTCACCCCAAGATGATTTTGTGATTCCAGTCAGCAATACAGAATAAGGAAAAGGCTTGCTAACAAATGACATCCTTTACACATCCATGTCAAGTCATCCAGTCCCAGACTACAAGCCCAGAAGAGAAGGACAAAGCTGCATATTGGGTGAAGAAAAGACATTAAGTTTAATGTTTTGAAGCCCTGGGAATGTGGTTACTGCTGCTGCTGCCCTGCTGTATTTGTCTTTTGAATCAATTATATATCTTTAGTGAATATATGAATCACCACACTACAGCCTTGGTAAGTGTTCACATGCTGAAGAAATAAAAAATATTATTTCTAGAAGGGACTACATTGCATTTACCAGTGATTGACCTCCATGTAATAAATGATGAAAGATAGCTGTGATTTAAAACATGAAAGAATTAGGTGACAGGAAATTTCTAGGGGAAGCACAGAACCCATTAAATTTTTAGTATTCTTTAAGCTATGCGATACACTTAAACAAGGAGAAATGCTGTCAGAAGTACTTGAATTTTTCCCATGTCCACTTATAGAGTTCATTTCAATCCCATAGAACACCTAATTAAGCCCTTAGCAGCATAAATCATTACTTTTTAAAAAATGTGGAAATTAAAATTTTATTTCTGATTATTTGATGAAACAAACCATTAAAAATTCATCACTTGTTCATAAATAAAATGAACAGCTGACAAATTATATGCCTACCACTCAAACTATCTTTGTAGGTAATCTAAAGGAATTAAGGAAATCTAAAATTGGCAACATGGGACACTTTTTGGATAACTGTGATAGATAAGAGATCTGGACATTCCTATTCTTTGCAGAAATCACCATTTTTCAATAACTAACGGTAGACTAACAGTTTCTTGCTATCACCATTTCATTACAAATGTGAGCATTTTAAAACTCACAGATACAAAGTTTATATGTGATGTATACAGCTTTAATATGGGATGAAATAATATCTTTTCCTGTGCTACAAAAACAGTTGAAATATAGTAAGTTTATATAACGTTTAGTCAATGGGAATGTGTGCAGCGTGAGAGAAAAGTCAAGTTATCTCTCTATCCTTGCCATGTTTTGGAAAAATACTTGCATTTGATTGTGTGTTTTTTTATATGGTGGTTACATAATAATTTTTTTTAAAAATTGCATCCACTTTCATAATCAGACACTTCCATTATCTTAGTACTTGTTATGATTATCTGTACTTATTATGATCTTACTTATTCTCCTTCTATAGATGTAAACAGCAAACCCTGCTCTGAATCTGCCTTGCAGACCAGTGAATCACAGTTATGATATGAACCAATGGCTTCATGACAGATATGTGTTGGTTTCTTATTCACTGAAGACCCAATTTGATCAAGACTGGAAAGCAAAAATGATCAATCCTTTCCCCCAAACCATCTTCTTTTTGGTCTGAACCACTACAGAAAGAGAAATTCATGCATTTCAAACCCGCTCAGGTTCCAAAAAAATCCAAATGCTATTTGTTTTGTGTTCTATTGACTGCAAAAACAAGATGTACATAATACATATAAAAGAACACCAGATATACTAAAAAAGAATTTCTAACATGTAAAAGCAATAAAAACAATAATAAAATTACTACCATTTAGCCATGCCTTGAAGAGACAGAAGGTACCATGAGCTTGCTTTTAGAAAAGTGACTTGCACAGCTGGAGATTTAAGTGAGCTGATTTTTCTGATTTAATTTTAAATGTGCATTTAACAGGCATTTAAATATAAGTAGCCTCCATATGTCTTCTTTACAGTCAATGCAGAGAAAGGGCACTTTCAGCATGTAATTCATTGGTCCTGTTTTCAGCATCTAGACTAAAATGAGATTAATTGCAAGC
This sequence comes from Certhia americana, assembly GCA_018697195.1. Taxonomy (NCBI): domain Eukaryota; kingdom Metazoa; phylum Chordata; class Aves; order Passeriformes; family Certhiidae; genus Certhia; species Certhia americana. The sequence goes on from CM031861.1 coordinate 39,182,419, forward strand.
ACATATTTCTCTCTATAGGCAGTAAGGCAGTCTAGGTGAGTAAAAAAATCCAGATGAACTGTTGGAGATGTCTAAACATGGTAAGATGAATCCCATCCTTAGATAAAAAGTAATCTGGTTTCAGATGAGTCAAATTATAAGTCAGGGAAGCATAGTAGAACCCTCTAGTAGTCCTCTAGACAAATATCTAATGATCCTGAATTGTGTGAGAAAAAGAACTCTCAAATCAAAACAAGATTTCACAGGAAGAGCAAAATGGGAATCATGAGACAGGTGAATGGCTTGCAAGGGCATGAACTCGTATATTTTAACTAAATAGTCTGAGTCACATACTGAGAGATGCCAAAATAAGTAGTCAGGTGCTTAACTCAGCACTTAATGTGTGCATGGTAAGACTCCAGAAACAGAGAATGTGAAGGTTTCTAGAGCCTAGAAAAACATACCTGGACAGTCCCATCAAGAGTTCAGCTATCTGATATGTGAGAAAGACTAAAACATAGGGAAAAAAAAAAAAATCTAGAGAGGCTCTCATTCATCTTAGTTGCTATTTGCTTATACAGCCTCTAATAGAAGTAGAGAGCTCCACATACGCCACCCCATAAAAGAAATTACTTACAGTGACAGCAACAGGAGAGTTATTAAGAAATAAGTCATTAATAGCTAAGTCATTTTCCAAATCTGTGCACATTTGAATGTAGAATCAAATGACCTGCCCAAGCTGAAAAATGCCTGCCTTCTGAAATACAAATGTCAGATAAACAGATTAGAAAAGTATGCAAATTATGAGTCACCTTGTAGTGAGTAGCACTCGCACCTAGATAGATTTAATTCTGGTCATGACACAAGGGAATTTATGGCTAGAGTCAGTCTGATGGCTCACAAATATCAGTGATCTCTTTACCAAAAGAAAAGACTTTTTCCCAGACAGCAACTGCCTATCACCACTAAAGGGAGAGAGAGGGAAAAAGAAAAAAACTTAAGCTACATAATTCTTTATCCTTAGCAGTTGTTTACACCATATTTATCACCAAGTCTTTGTTTGCAGGAAAAATAGGTAATAATAAGACACTTTTGAAGCAGAGTTCTTCAAGCTCAACAGGAAAATATTAACATTAAAGCAGTAGTCAGAATGTCAGCTCTCGAGAGGAAAACAAACAAGCAAGTGTATTTAAAGAGACATTTCAGAGCTTAAAGTTCTCTTAAGGGAAGAAAATATTTCCCTATTCTCCCTCCACCCCAAAAGGCTTGGATGAGACTGTTATACACAGTTAGCTGTGTATAACTGCACTCAGAAAACATTGAATCAATATTTAATATTACAACTTTAATTGAAAACCAACATCATAATAAGTGAGCATCAGCACTCTGAACTGCACAGAAAGCAAGTTCTTCAGCCAGGATGAAAGCTCCTCTATGGGAATTCCCAAGGGAAATCACAGAGGAAGTGTTTACCTCATTTAGAAAAGGGCACAAACGGTGAATCTTTCCTTATTCTCAAGGGACTCCATGGAAAACAATATATCTGACTAAAGAGGATGAGATTTGCGTGATGTATTTGGACTCACGTTAACTCCTCTCACAGTGTGGTGTGTCAGCACCTTGTCTGATTCTAAGACAGCCACATTGTGTGATATTGCACACAGAAAGCAAGTTTTGTAACAGCACAACTTAGGAGAAAAACTGTAACTGAAAATTTATTCTCTGCTACAATAAAAATGAAAATGAAGTAACAAATGGCATTGATTTACATCATCCTTTATTCTTTTCATCAGCTGAAGTATAAAACTGACTCCCCATTAACCTCCCACTTCCTCAGCAGTTTAATGACTTCCTAAGTATAGAAATGCTCTTTCATTTTTTAAGAAAGTATGAAAGCATACGGGTTGCAGTTTCATCCAAAATTATGGCAATTCACCTCACCAAAAGTTCCCACAATTAGATTGAAAACGAGAGCCTCCAAGTACCACTCAGGCAAGGAGTGACTTCTAAATTACAATTTGCAAGTGCTCAAAGTGGTCCCCTTGCTCCAAGTAAGGCACCCAACGAACAGTTCAGAAACTGAGAGGATAAAAATGCACAGTTGTTGCAGCTGCAATTGCTCTGTCGGCCAGACAGATCTATTTATATTTTAGTGAAATCAGCACCGAAATACATGTTTTTCAGACCGACAAAAACTCCTGACTGTCCAAAGACTTCAATCCCCTCAAAAGAACGTCGCTACGCTCTCCAGCGTCTGATAATGTGCAAGCCCTGCCCAGCCAAGTCCCACGGCGCCTCTCCCTCGGCTCCCCGCGGCAGCAGGAGGGACGTGGGGAGCCGAGCGCTGGCCCGGGTGGGAGCAGCCGCTCAGGGCAGCCCCGAGGGTCGCGTCCTCGGCGGTCCGGGGCTATTCACCGCCCGCTGCTCCGCTGGGCTCCGCGGCGCCTGCCTCCGCCTTGCTGCCGGCCTCCGGCGGCTCCTTATCCTCGCGGCCCTCGGATTTCTTGTTAAAGCAGATTTTAAACACCCCCAGGACGGTCATGACCAGGATGACCAGCACCACCACCGCGACCGTCACCAGGATGAAAACGTAGTTGGAAGAGGAGGAGGAGGAGAGCGGCGGAGCAGCCGTCTTCTCTCCGCCGGCGGCGGCCGTGGTGGTGGCGGGCGGCTCCCTGGAACCGCCGGGTGTGGGCATGGAAGGACGTCGCCCCTCCGCCCAGGCACCCGACGGCTCCGCAGGGCCGCCTGCAGCGGTGGGGGCCGGCCCCGTGCCCGGGCAGGGAATTCCGTCCGGGCCGCCGGGGGTGCAGGCACAGGCGAAGCCGCCGACGGCATCGCGGCACCCGGCGGCCTCGGCGCACCGTCCGCTGTCGGGGCTCCTGCGGCCGAAGGGGCAGGGGCAGAGGGGCTTCTCTGCCGCCTTCCAGGCGAAGCCGCCCAGCTCGGGCTGGCAGGTGAGCCGCACCTCCCCGCCGGCACACGTCACCGTCAGCACGGTGCCCGGCGGGCTGAAGCCGGGGCCGTCGCTGCGCTCCTCGAAGGGGAGCTGGTAGTCGAGGTCGAGGGCGCCCGCGGGACTGAGGTCGGGGCAGGCACCCTCGTACTGGTACTTGCAGACGTAGCCCGGGCTTTTCTGGTGGCAGGCCCGCTCCTTCCAGCCCCAGCTGAGGCCGTCCCCAGTGTCAGCCGCCAGGTGCAGCCCAGCGCAGCGGGCGGTGATGCAGGACCGCAGTGGCTCCTGCAGCCACCGGCCGAGCGCCGCCGGCACCTCCTGCAGGGCCATCCCACCCCCGACGCCCTCCCAGGAGAAGCCGCGGAGCGGCTGCTCCGCGTGGGTGCAGGCGGAGGCGTTCCTCTTCAGCCCGACCCAGAACAGCGCGGGCACGGGTACCGCTGCCTCTGCTAGCAGCCCCAGTAGCAGGCGCAGCTCCGGAACGCCGCTGACCCAGGCGAGGCTGCCCCGCCGCTGGTCGCAGGCGCTGCGGGCCTCGGCGTACGAGGCGTTGGCGAGGTGGGCGCTGAAGCAGGCGCCGGCGGGCAGGCAGCGCACGGCGGCCCGCGGGGGCGGCGGGGTCCGGCCAAGGGCGCAGGCCGCAACCAGGAGCAGGCACCAGGGCCCGGCCCGCCTCATGGCGGCGGCGGGACGCGGCGGGCTGAGGGGCGCGGGCTGCCCCTGAGGCGGTGGTGGCGTTCGGCCCCAGCTTGGGCAGGCCTCTGCTGCCCGCGCCGTCCCTCTCCAGCGCCGGCCCCACTCCTACGGCCCTCCCCCGGACTTGCCGGAGGAAACGTGTCGGGAGCTGTGGCTGACCTCGGCATCCTCCGTTTGTTGGAGGGCACGGGACAAGCAGCTCCCGGCGCCGCCAGGAAGAGCTCGCCCAGCCCGGCGGGCGGCTGTCCAGCCGCGGGGTAGGACGGTGCCTTCTCGGCTGTCGGAGGGTGACGAAGCCCAGAACTGCGGCTGTCGGACCGGGGTCACGGGCCTCGTGTCCCTGAGATGCCCAGGCCCGTCTTGCTAGCTTGTTGCACAGCACTTTCCGGAGAAAAGGGGTTCAGCTTCAGTTATCTCTTCCTTGAAGGATGGAGGTTCCTTGGTTAGGTGAGGCTGTGCAATCAACACTGTAGCTCCCGATACAGATAAAGAAGTTTAACAGTCACAAAAACTGATTCACTGCGCAGTTTTCCAGCAGGCTGGCCTAAATGCATCAGGTGCCTGCGTGGACTTCAGTAGTTGTTCTTGAATGAGTTTCACTGATCCACTGCAACTTTTCCTCCAAATGTAGTCCCTATTTTCATACTCCTTACTGTTATTTCTACATGCTGTTGCCTGACAGGTACATTCAGATGCAGCATGCATCTGAGTCTCTTCACAGGTATTTTATGTGGCATGAAACTGTATGTATATATAAGCATTTTGTTTTCCAGGTTTTACTTTGGAGAAACCCATGTCAATATTTTTGTTTTTTTTTGAATAGAACATAATACAAATTTCTTGTCTCTGAATACCATGGGGGGGGGGGGAGAGAAGAAGAAAAAAGCAAAAAATAAATAATCAATCTGGAGTTCTTAAAACAAGGTTTCTCAGTAATTGCAGTTCCATTTGGGTGCCAGTAGACTTGGTTTTATGGAAAATAGGTTTTCATAACAAGCAAGAACTTGTTGGTTTAATTCTGGGTGAGATCACATTTTTGGTTAATCAAGGTGTGGAGATGCTAACAGCCACCTAAGTCAAAGCATATGGTGTTGTAGAAGCTGTGTATTCAGAGCTTTGCTGCCCACTAGAATTGTCACTCCTGCATTTATTCTTCTCCATGGTGCACCAGGGCAGAGGCATCGGGCCATCTGCATGTGTGGGTCAGCACATGGGAGATTCTTACTGCCTGCCAGCATTTTAAGCCAGGAAGATGCAATTCATTTTGCATCAGGCAGCTTTATTCACATCCCTAGTTCTTCACTGGATCTAGGTTTAAATGTACCCAAACTAAGTGAATTGTTCCTTGAACCCCCTGTCTTTCTTGATGTTGTACAAAAGCTGTGCTTCTGCACATACCTGTCAAGTTAGTATCTTGAGCCATTTTCTCCAAATCTGGTTGATAGGTTAGAGAGAGCAGAGTTTGCTACAGCTTTACTATGGCCATCTTACTGGGGAATTCTTCCAAGGCTTTGCCTAATATTCCATTGCAATCCTACATCTTCACTATTTTCTTTTTAAAAATTGAGTTCATTTATTATAGCCAAATAGAAGCTAAACTTAATAAATAGAAGGAATAATGTAGAAGCCCCAGAATTTTCATGTTATTCTTCTAACCTAGGACTCTGTCCCTGAGGAGGAGAATGCAGTTCAGTCCATGAGAACTTTTCCTCCCTTGCGTCTCTTCTCACATGTCAGCCAAGGGCGTGATTTGAGCCTTCTGGGGTGGCCTCTCTACACCGTAATTGATGGCTATGACCGGCTCATTTCACACAGGCCATGACTTTAATTTCCTAGGCTATATATGAACCAGCAAACTGGCAAACCAGTTTAAAAACAGTAGGTTAGCCACCAGTGCCCTGGGCAGTTCAGTCTTATCAGAAGAACTTGTACTGCACAGAAAGATGAAAACACTGTATTGTCAAATCTGAAGGCTTTTGCCTGCTGAAAATAGAGGCAGTGGCTGTACATCTACTTGACGTGCCTGTGTATCTGCTCTCCTCTCCGACTGCTGCCCCTGAATGTCCTGTAAAATATT